>SJYQ01002134.1:1604133-1618682 GCA_006410935.1 Redunca redunca
GCACTCCGGGGGCGGCGGCGTCGGCAGCAGAGCCCGGCGGCGGCTGCTCCTCAGCTGGCCAGCTGGGCGGTCAGTCAGCGAGAGACACGGGCACGAACGGAGCGCTTGCGAGGATGCCAGTAATATCTTATTGAACAGGCATACTGCATTCTGTTTATCTAACCCTCCACTGATGGGCATTTGAATTGCTTCTACATTTTTGGCTATTATGAATAAGCTTATATGAGCATTTATGTACAAATTTAATATAGCTATATGTTTTTATTTCTCAGGCATATATATGGGGTCAGAATCATTTGGTCATATGGTAACTCTGTGCTTAACACCTGAAAAGACTGCTAGCTGTTTTCCAAAATGGCTGTACTATTTTGCAATCCTGCTAGCAATGTTTGAGGGTCCCATTTTTTCCATACCCTCACCAAAACTTGTTATCATCTTCCTTTTTGATTATGACAATCCTAGTGGATTTGTGGGTTTGATTTGTATTTCCCTAATTATATTTTTGGGCTCCAAAATCACTGCAGATGGTGACTGCAGCCATGAAATTAAAACATGCCTACTCCTTGGAAGAAAAGTTATGGTCATATGGTCATATGACCAACCTAGATAGCATACTGAAAAACAGAGACATTACTTTGCCAACAAAGGTCCGTCTAGTGAAGGCTATGGTTTTTCCAGTGGTCACGTATGAATGTGAGAGTTGGACTGTGAAGAAAGCTGAGCGCCAAAGAATTGATGCTTTTGAACTGTGGTGTCGGAGAAGACTCTTGAGAGTCCCTTGGACTGCAAGGAGATCCAACCAGTCCATTCTGAAGGAGATCAGCCCTGGGATTTCTTTGGAAGGAATGATGCTAAAGCTGAAACTCCAGTACTTTGGCCACCTCATGTGAAGAGTTGACTCATTGGAAAAGACTGTGATGCTGGGAGGGATTGGGGGCAAGAGGAAAAGGGGACGACCAAGGATGAGATGGCTGGATGGCATCACCGACTTGATGGACGTGAGTCTGAGTGAACTCCGAGAGATGGTGATGGACAAGCAGGCCTGGCGTGCTGTAATTCATGGGGTCGCAAAGAGTCGGACACGACTGAGCAACTGAACTGAACTGAATAATTAGTATCCTTTCCTGTTCTTATTGTCCCTATTGTTACCTTCTTTGGAGAAACAAGTGCCTGGTCAAATCCGTTATTAATTTTTACAATTTTGATTATATGACTTTATATTCAGGTATGACAGTCACTGGTTACAAGTCACTGATCAGTTGTATGATTTATAAACATATTCTTCTATTCTTTGGAGTGTTTTTAGTTTCTTAGTCATTTAGTTTGTAGCATAATTTTTTTTTAAATTTGGATACAGTCCAAATTGGGCTTCCCAGGTGGGACTAGTGGTAAAGAACCCACCTGTCAGTGCAGGAGACATAAGAGATACACTTTTGATATTTAGGTCAGGAAGATTCCCTGGAGGAGGGCATGGCAACCCACTCCAGTATTCTTACCTGGAGGATCCCATGGACAGAGGAGCCTGGTGGGCTACAGTCCATAGGGTATCTTAGAGTTGGACACAGCTGAAGTGACTGAGCACACATTCACAGCCCAAGTTATCTATTTTCCTATCATCACTCATGCTTTTGGTGTCATATCTAAGAACATCATTTGATTTTTGATTAGCCTTGTTGAAAATCAATATAAATCACTGCCATCCTAATTCATTTGCTCTGTGTGGCTCTTTTCACTTACAATGTGAATCCTGTAGACTTCCCTGGACCTTTAGCTGGAACTGCAATGTGTTTGCTCTAAAACAAGCCCAAGTCTTTGACAGAGCTGGGCTATCCAGAATTCCTTTTCCCATTGTTCAATTGAGAAAAACTTTGCAAAAGGATTTTTGTTGAAAGAAAAGAAAGAGTAAGTGCAGAAGAGAGAAGAACCAACTTAGAAGATAAAAACTAAGAGTCTCACCAAGCAAAGAATATTTAAGATAAAACCCAGGAACATTAGAGAGTATAACATTTGAGAAAAAGAAGCCAGGTTAGTCTGATGAAGGAGACACCAGCTACTTTGAGGGGTGCAATTCTCTCTTATATTCTGTCCTTGGAATGGGATGTTCAATTGACCAAATACATTCCAACACCTTAGGAAAACCAAACACAAGACAACAAGAACAAAATAAAGCAGCAGAAGTGAAATTAATTGTAATCATTTTGTAACTGAGCAGACCCTATGGCGCCTTCCTAGAACAGACCCCTCCCTCACATCCTCTGCTTTAGTTCCTCTCCGAAGTACCTAAATAATAGTATCTAATGCACACTTCCTTACTGGTTTTATAGATGCTAAAACCCCTACCAAATGAAAGAAACTACCTAATGACCGTGAACACATAGCCCCCAGACCTACCAGCACCTAAGGATGGATGATGTAGACCACTGTGACAGTGCCCTGATACTTTCTCATCAGCCAGTCAGAAAACTGCAGAACTGATCTCCTATCTTGTGACCGACCCCACCCTCACTTGTTCTTTAAAAATGCTTTGTTGAAACCCATGGGGGAATTTAGGTTTTTGAGTACTGGCTCTCCCAGGCCTCTTCTACAGTATCCTACAATTACTGCTGCACTTTCCTTCACCATAGCCTGGTATCAGTAGATTAGCCTTACTGCTTGCAAGCAAGTGGACCTAAGTTTGTTTTGGTAGCATTTGGTTCTGAAAAGTTGTGCTTCTCAGGCTTCAATATGTATAGGGTCACTTGTTAAATTTCCAGGTTCTGATTTAGCAGGTAGGGGCTTGAAAGCCTTCATTTTTAACAAGCTACACCTGATGTTGATGCTTCACGATCACACCTTGACTTTTAAGCTATAACAGGCAGAGGAGAACAAAGAGTTAATTCACTTCTTCAGAAGGAAAGGAAGTTTCACTCTTCAATCAGGCTCTGTTTATCAAGATGCTTTTTTCTGCATGTGTTCAGATTTAAAGGTCAGATCTGTTTTCTTCTCAGCAGCTGCGTGGGAATTGCTCATCTTGCAGTTCTTGTATGGGGTTTGATTACCTAAGTGGACCAAAAAGATGCAGAATAGCTTGGAGAAAAACTCTTTCAATAACGTTCAACACTCAAGGGTTCAAACCCACTCTTAAAGACAAGCTTGCAAAGGCAACTGTGGATGACATCTCTGGTCCACTTGAGAAATGAGAGGCTACAAACTCCTCAGGTGTGTGTGTGTGGGTGTGGGTTTGTGTGTGTGGGATTTTATCCCCTACCACAAGAACTAAAGCTCTCTCGAGAGAGAATGTTGTCCTCAAAGGTGTCACTGAAAGCATCCACAGGTAATCTAAAGCCCCACTGTAAAAATCAAAGAGGTCTGTGTTGCATAAATACTCAGGCAGACAGCCTGAAAAACTGTCCTGAATGTCTAACACAGACTAAGCACACAGTTGATGTCCTGAAGACAGAGCTTAACAAGTTTATACTCTCACAAATACACAGCTTGGTGGGGAAACTGACAATTATCTAGACAATTGCTACATGGTCATTAGGTAGTAAACAGAGTTACACAGATTGGAGAGATATCCAACTCAGCCTCTGGAGGCAGAAAGCCCAGGAATAATTTCTCAGATATGATGCTTGAGTTTGACCCTTCCTTTCTCACTTTCCTGCCAAGTGCCTTTATGCAGCCCAAGAACTCTCCTACCAAGAAGAGAGGGCCTGAGGAAACTCTTTTACCTGGTATTATTGATAGGAGCATATCCTCTGATACTTGGTCTGATAACCTGCACTTCTAAAAATTTTTATTATTGCAACCTCTTAAAATTAAAGAATGAATTAATAATTATAACATCACCTGTTAGGAAGGGGGGATATTTAGGGGTGAGAGGGTCTAAATTAGAATCCTTAAAATCACACCACTGGGAAGACTACTGACATTTATCAGAAGCCAGAACAGTCTAGGAAAACCCTTCCCTGGAGCGAGAGGTCTCCTCCAGGTTGAGCTCATACCTGACCTGACTTTGGATTTTGGGTTAGAAACATGCATCAGGGAAATGTTAACAGTCTGCTACCCTGTCTGACTACAAAAGAACAATTGGAAGACATGACAGATACTTTCCTCCTTGGGAGAAAAAGGTAAACCATATGTTTCCTGCCTGGACTCCCTGGCAGATAATTTCATATGGAATTGTGCCCTGGAGGAAACAGGTGAACCCTTGATCACTAAGGTCAGGACTGAAAGATAAAGTGGTCTAGAAGCAAAGTCTGGTGGGTGCTTAAAGTGGCACCAAGTCGTGGATTGATTTTAATCTTCAGCATCAGGAAGATGAATTTATAAGTAGCATCCCAGGCTAAAGTGTAAATATATGAATGCAATATGCCATGGGATGCTGGATTCAGTTCAGTTCAGTTCAGTCACTCAGTCGTGTCCGACTCTGTGACCCCATGAATTGCAGCATGCCAGGCCTCCCTGTCCATCACCATCTCCCGGAGTTCACTCAAACTCACGTCCATCGAGTCCGTGATGCCATCCAGCCATCTCATCCTCGGTCGTCCCCTTCTCCTCCTGCCCCCAATCCCTCCCAGTATCAGAGTCTTTTCCAATGAATCAACTCTTCGCATGAGGTCACCAAAATACTGGAGTTTCAGCTTTAGCATCATTCCTTCCAAAGAAATCCCAGGGCTGATCTCCTTCAGAATGGACTGGTTGGATCTCCTTGCAGTCCAAGGGACTCTCAAGAGTCTTCTCCAACACCACAGTTCAAAAGCTTCAATTCTTCGGTGCTCAGCCTTCTTCACAGTCCAGCTCTCACATCCATACATGATCACAGGAAAAACCATAGCCTTGACTAGTTGGACCTTAGTCGGCAGAGTAATATCTCTGATTAGCAGCCCTGAAAACTGAGGGTGTCCCCCTCAGGACTGGGAAGCTGGGCAGCAGGAAAGGGAGTTTGAATGAAGTAGAAGAAATAGGGGCTATAATCAGATAGACTGAGTTTAGAAATCTGCTCCAGTTTTTGTTAAATCTGTGACTTGGGTAGTAACTTAACCTAGCTGCAGGCCAGGGTCTCATGTGAAAGAAGAAAGTAATATCTGCACCAGTTAGGGTTATTCAATAAAATACCAGACACCCAGTTCAATTTGAATTTCAAATAAATAACAAGTAATTGTTTCAATATAAGTATGTCCCCAACATTGCATGGGGGCATAGTTACACTAAAATCTATCTGTTGTTTGTCTGAAATTCATAAGAGCACTTTGTCATTTTATTTGTTAAATCTGAAAACCTGAGAATCAGTGAGAGTAGAAAGTCAACGCTACTTTCTCAATTTGAATCTTTGGTCATTAGTGATGAACTCAATTTCCAGCCTGTCTTTCTTCCCAGGAGGTCAAGGTTGGGACTAAAAGTTTGAACATTCTAACCATGGGGCTAGCTCTACTAGCAACTAGCACCCACACTTAGGTGACCCAAGGCTTTCCAAAAGTCGCCTCACTAATATAGCAAAAAATGACTTGATCCTTCTCTACACTTTGGAAATTCCAAGGGCTCTTAGAAGCTATGTTCCTGAAAGGGAGCAAAGACTAAATATATACTTCTTATTATAAATCACAAAATCACAGTATGACACACGAACCATTCTTACCCAACCTGGACAACACTTTAGCAGCTACATGTCGCCAAGAGCCCCACTGATGGGAAATGAAGAGTACAACAGTCCAAGTCAGTGTTTGCAGGAGAGTATTGAGAATCTAAACTGTATTATGATCTGAACACAGAATTCAGAATAACTGGCCAGGTACAAGAAAGTCTAATAGGGCTTAACATTCCCTGCTAAAAAGGCACAAAATACAACCAAATATTATGGAGAACTGACTAACCTTGCTGGAATGGAATGTATAGAAATGTGAAGGCAATCAAACAACAGCAACAACAAAAGTTATCAAAAGGTGAGGACCACACAATAGAAAATAGCCAGGCATGCATTCTTGCTAAGTTGCTTCAGTGGTGTCTGACTCTTCGTGAACCTATGGGCTGTAGCTGGCCAGGCTCCTCTGTGCATGGAATTTTCCAGGCAAGAATCCTGGAGTGGGTTGCAAGATTCACTATTTTTTCATAGAATTGTCTTTCCACGTTAGTGTCACTTAAAGTTGAGTATTTCTTCACAAGCATTATAATTGGACTTTGGTCCCTGACTGAAGAAATAGGCAAATTTAGTCATTTGCAAATACTTTGTTGATCAGAAATAATTGTCTAAGTTGTGTATGTGTGTGTTTTCAAGTCCAAACTCTAGGCCAACTATCTTAAAAATTTCCAAATAATATGTCCTGGCATCAGAATTTCAAACAGTGAATCTCATGAAGTAGCAAATCTGGGAACCTTGGGGCTAGATATTAGAAGCATCTAGGGAATTTATTTAAAAACACCAATATTTCAGAATATATGAGGGTAAAGTTCTCCTGGCACAACTCTTTTCTAAAAACTCCATGAGTGTTTTTAATGGACAGTCAAGGCTGAGAACCACAATCAGTGAAAACAGGGAGATTGGCACAAAATCTGATCATGTATGTTTCTTCCATAGGGAATGTGGGAAGAGGACTCAAAATTTGTTGAGTTGATTTGTGTGCAACTCAATCCTGATAATATAAGTAATAAATAATGATTTTTGAAAAATTAAAAAATACTTAAAAGTGTAGAAAAGTAAAGTCACACAATAGCACAACATTCATCCTACACAATTTCCTCTCAGGTAGACAGAAAATCTTGCTCTATTGGATATTGGTAACAAAATTACTTTTTATATTTACATACTATTTTAATATACCTTTCTCTACTAATATAAAGTATATGTATTTGCATATTCTTATATTTTTCTAAAATGAAATTTTAAGGAATGTCAGTCAGACACAGCTGAGCAACTGAGCATTCACTCACGTCCACTAATGGGTGTAAGAAATTGTTAAGCTGATTCCATATGTGTTCTCAATATAAATTCAGCTCAGTTCAGTTCAGTTGCTCAGTCAGGTCCAACTCTTTGTGACTCCATGGACTGCAACACACCAGGCTTCCCTGTTCATCACCAACTCCCAGAGCTTGCTCAAACTCTTGTCCCTCAAGTCGGTGATGCCATCCAGCCATCTCATCCTCTGTCGTCCCCTTCGCCTTCTGCTTTCAATCTTTCCCAACATCAGGGTCTTTTCCAATGAGTCAGTTCTTTGCATCAGGTGGCCAAAGTATTAGAAAGTATTGAAGTTTCAGCTTCAGCATCAGTCCTTCCAATGAATATTCAGGACTGATTTCCTTTAGGATAGACTGGTTTGATCTCCTTGCAATCCAAGGGACTCTCAAGTCTTCTCTAACACCACACTCATAAGCATCAAATCTTCGGCACTCAGCTTTCTTTATAGTCCAACTCTCACATCCATACAGGACTACTACAGCTTTGACTAGACGGACCTTTGTCAGCAAAGTATAATATAAATTATACCACCACAAATATTTTATACATAAAACTTTGCACACACCACTGATAATCTTCCAGTATCGAAAGAACTTACCTTTTCTATATAGTAGATGTAACCTCTTCTATAACATGATAAAATATGTGAATTTTTCCCCAAGTAACTGGAAATGTTTTCCAAGTTAAAGGGTGATCATAGGATTTTGAATTTCTCTTCAGAAATATAATAGCAACTTACCAAAGTGCAAGAAATTATCTGTGTCCATTGCTTTATTTAATATAATGATTTATAAATATATATGATTTATTAATATCTGTACATAGTTGTTATAATTTGCATGGTTCAGAAATAATGACTTTGAAAGTCTTTTAGCCTAGTCATTCCTTTTGAAGAATTCCTATTTGTATTTTGCCCCACTTTTTTGTGTGTGTGGTGGTATTTTAACTAGATAATTTCTATGAGATCTTCATAATGGTAAATATTCAGTTTATCTTCCTTTTTTTAAACTCTCATCATGTTTTTCCCTCTTATGCTTCTACATTTTTTTATTATTTGAGGTAAAAGACGTTATTTAGTCAAAGCTATCAATCATTGCTTTTAAGATTCTTGACTTTGACATCATACTTGCTATTCCCACTCCACATTCAAATAGTTATTATTCATTTATTTTTTAATTCTCTTATGGCTTTACATATAGATTATGATTTTTCCATGCATGTCGGTGTGTATTCATAAATAGATGTGGGTACGTGAATGTGGATCTCTTAAATCTTGCAGAATATGTTGCAGTAAACTAACGTGAAACCTTCTTGTTCATTTCTAAAAATAATTATCAGTTTCCCTAACTACCAATATAAAAATAATTTTAGTTATATTAATGTGTCTACTACATTTATCATACACTGAATGTTTCTACAATTGTGTTTTCCCTCCATTTTCCACTTTATGTAATGCTCTGTCAGTCTATTCTGACAAGCATTTCACATTATTTAAATGATTTCAATTTCATAATGCATGTGAATACCATTAAGCACAAACTCTGCCCTATTTCTCTTTTATAATAAATTTAAGCAATTTATGTTAAACTTCAGATGCTACTTGCAAATAAAATAAATACATATGTATGGAATCTAGAAAAATTGTGTAGATGAACCTATTTCTAGGACAGCAATAGAAAGGCCGACATAGGGAACGAACATGTGGACATGGACGCGAGAGAGATAATGTGAAGATTAGAACTGACATATATACACTACCATGTGTAAAGCAGATAGCTAGCTGGAGCCTGCTATATAGCTCAGCTTGGTGCTTTGTGATGACCTAGATGTGGGGAGCGGGGAGGTAGTTGTTAGGAGGGAGGTGAGAGGGAGATCCAAGAGGAGGGGTTACATGCACAGGTATAGCTGATTCACTTCATTGTACAGCAGAAATTAGCACAACACTGTAAAGAAATTATACTCCAATTTGAAAGAAAAGGTGAACCCAATATAGATAAAACCCACAAAAAATTTCAGTTTATATCCAACAATATTTAACCTAATTCAGATTTTCCTTTTAATTCTCCTACTCACATTATGTAAACACCTTCGAGCTTGTGTTTAGTTATCTTAGGATAAATTCTGTGACTTCATCCATTTTTCACCTTCTCTACCTAAGAGGTAACAGTTAACTTTGCAAAATACTTTATATCTACAGAACTATTGACCTAAAACAAATAGATTGCTAGTTATTTCCTCAGGGAAAAAAACAAAAAGTAGTTTATTCAGCATCAACAGATGTTTGTTATTAAGAATCTGAAACTATAGTGAGTCGGGTGCAAGTCTCTACATGGTAATGGAAAAGAAATTTGGGAGGGCTTGAGTAAACAAGAGTCCTGATGCTGGGAAAGACTGAAGGCAGGAGGAGAACGGGACAGAGGATGAGATGGTTGGATGGCATCACTGACTCAATGGACATGAGTCTGAGTAAACTCCGGGAGTTGGTGATGGACAGGGAGGCCTGGCGTGCTGCAATCCATGGGGTCACAAAGAGTCAGACACGACTGAGCAACCGAACTGAACTGAACTGAATGACTTTTCATTGGGTGAGTTATCAGGAAAGAAGAGAAGTCTTTCTTCTTCCTGTTGGACTCTGCTGTGGGCATGGGGTGTGAGAGCTCCCCCTTCTGGTGCTCCAACTCTCTTTAAAGTTTCTATTTAGTAATTCTCTACATTTCCTACTAGATATACGGCAGGCTTCCCAGGTGGTGCTAGTGATAAAGAATCCACCTGCCATTGCAAGAGACACGAGAGACATGAGTTCAATCCTTGGTTTGGGAAGATCCCCTGGAGAAGAGAATGGCAACCCACTCCAGTATTCTCATCTGTAAAAACCCATGGACAGAGTGTTGGAGAAGACTCTTGAGAATCCCTTGGATAGCAAGGAGAACAAACCAGTCAATCCTAAAGGAAATCAACACTGAATATTCATTGGAAGGACTGATGCTGAAGCTGAAACTCCGATACTTTGGCCACCTGATGAGAAGAGCTGAATCATTGGAAAAGACCCTGAAATGGGAAAGATTGAAGGCAAAAGGAGAAGAGGGCTACTGACTCAATGGATGTGAATCTGAGCAAACTCTAGGAAACGGTGAAGTACAGGGAAGCCTGACGTGCTGCAGTCCGTGGGGTCACAAAGAGTGAAACACGATTTAGTAACTGAACAACAAACAGATACATTAGTGGTCTCTGGTTGCCACAACAAAATATCACAGACTGGACAGCTTAAAATAATAGTAATTTGTTTTGTCAATTTCTGGAGGCTGGAAGTCCAAGACCAGGCTGCCCAAATGTTTAGTTTCTGGTGAGAATTCTCTTTCTGGTTATAAAAATCTACCTTCCAGCTGGGCCTCACATGGTATTTCCACAGTGGGTGTGCATGGAAAGACAGTGAGGAGGCTCTCTGGTATCTTTTCTTACAAGGAACTAACTCTATAATAAAATTTCCCCAAATAATGATCTCATTTCTCATTGTTTCCTTGGAGGCCCCACCTCCAAATACAGCCACATTGGAGGTTCTGGACTCCATGCAGGAATGTAGGGGGAAGCACAAACCTTCAGGCCATAATGCCAGATAAGTCTTATGAAAGTATGAATTTAAAATCAATTTAAAATATAAATCAGTATTTTATTTTATATATAGTGTGTAATGCCAGGGTCCAGCCCCGGTGGATCCAGGGAATTCGAAGGTGGGGACCGCATCGGCGTCTCTGGAAAAATACATATTTAATCACAGATATATAGAGAGATTAGAAACAGATAGTGTAGTAGGAAAATTAGTGGAGAAAAAGAGGCTGAATAACTTGGTTTACATGGAATAGCATCCATGCTCCAGAGGGGAATTCAGCCAGAAAAACAGGAGCAAGAATGAAACGACATGGGGGAATCAGTCTTTCCGGAAACTGATCCGATTTCTTTATTTTTTGGGTTTGTTTTTATACCTTTTTTTACATATAGGGATGAATACAGAGTCACATGGGGGTCAGCAGTCCTGACCTTCATCGAAATCAGGTGCTTCACATAAATGTATAAAAAAAGGTCTTAGGGAATTTACATCATCTTCTGGCCATGAGACCTGCTGACATTTTATGATCCTTTCTTTCTGATAACCAAAAAANAAGAGAAAACTCATTAACTCAAAAAGTCTAGTATTGCTGACCTTAAAAACTACTATATTTCTTTTTCTATATTCCAAATACATTGATTAATATATTCCCAGGTGCCTAAGATTATGGAGGCCTGGTGGCAATCATTGACTTGACAATGAGAAAAGTCCTATGCTAATTAAGACTTTAAAATACTGCAAAACTCTCTGTGCTGTTTATGGTTGAGAGGTAGTAAACAATCCTGTGCGTAGTGGCAGGAGTATAGATAATCCTGTCACACAAGCTAGTCTGTCAGCAGAGAGGTTTGACCTAAGACACCCTTGTCACACCCAGGACAGGGAATTAGCAGCAATTATTGACACAACAAATGAAAAACCATTCATCAATATAATTCTTGACCAACCCACTATACTAAGAATTTCCAACTCCCCAAAAGAATTTGCCTTTAGTAAGTCTAAAACATCTCATGCCTCCCAGGTTTGGAGGCTGTAAACAATCACATGTGGCCGGAAGAACCTATACAGGTGGGCTAGATAACCTTCAGAGGAGTCCATGAGCTGAAGCACTCTTGTCACGCCCAGGAATTTTTATTGCCTTGAAGCTGCACGTTAACTCCTTCTCCAAGAGAAATGGTTATGGGGGAGAGCCCCCGTAAAGTCAGAGTTGTAGGTGAGAGCATAAAACAGACTCTGGTTTTGGGGTAGACGCTCGGGAACAGGGGGTTTCCTGAGGCTCGATCACGCCTTTGCGTTATGCCGAAGCCTCCTTCCTCATGACCTTTGCCATGGGCGGAGTTCCTCAGCTGGCTCCTGGCAGTGTAATTCATAGCCAAGTTTTTCTGGAATTTATTGTTTCACAAATCAAAGCATGTGGGTCTATGGTGGATCATGTAATATATATACTCAAATATCCTCATTGGCATCCACAGTAAAAGACTCACCAGTGGTCTCCTGGCATTTAATTATTCACCTCGCTTATGTGTTCTGACTATTTACCTAAGCTTATTTTAATCCCTGACATTTGGACAAACATTCATAACATAAATATAAACAATTATTTCTGAAATGCTTTCCTTCTAGTAGCGTGAATAATCAAAAGGATGCACAATCTAATACTGTCCTCTTAGGATGAAGCCTGCAAATATTACACTGTGAAATTCTCAGAAATTGTTCTCTTCCACCAAAAAGCTTAAACTGCTCTTTGGTACACAACTCTTTGGATAGTCTGACTATCTGGCAATGTTCCAATTGATACAGTAATCAGTTAGAAGCTAGATACATGTTTTATTATAAGAGCAAACAGAGTACATCTGCTTTAGGGATCAGAGAGAGAGAAATATACAAGATTTGACAGCTGTAGACTACTACAGACTGATGCAAAATGAAAATTTTTGTGAGAGAAGTTAATGTTGTGGCAGTCAGTTTGCATCTAAATATCACAACTTCCACCAGGGACCACTCTTAAAAAAATGAGATTTTAATAAGATTCTTACATGTTTGCATTGGTTCAGCCAATAAGCAGCAGAGCACACCCCAGATCAAAGTATGAAACTTTGTCTTTACCTTGTGTTAAAGGAATATCAATTAGGTAGAAAAGAAATTAAAATGTCAGGCCTTGATAGTATAGCATTACATGATAAACTGAACTGCCAAGACAGCAAAGCCATTATGTTAACAGTAGTGTACATTACTATGACTTGTGTTTACTTCTGTGCCACACACATTTTATTCTGCCTGTGCCTTCCAGTTTCTGGCCTCTTAACGTGATTAAAAGCTGTAATTTTTCCTTAAATATATCTCCTAAGTCACTAATTATGTTCTCTAAACTCTTACATTCTTATTCATGTTACCATTGCTTGTATTTTACAATGGGACTATTGTCAACTCAACAATCTAGCTGTAATGCCCAGGCAAGGCCACACATTCTCAATGCTAAATCACATTACTAAATGTTTTTTCTTGGAACTTGTTTTATTGACCACTTGTAAAAGATTTAATTGTGGAGGTGTTAAACGAGAGTCCAAAGAATGTGTTCCTTTTTCTTAAGCAAATTTGCAGCTGCTTTGCTTTAAAGCATGGGATGATGCCTGTGGTGTGTGTGGTATCAAAGAATACCAAGAAACAACTCAAATCTCTATGGGTGGCAAATGTCTTAGTAACAATTCTGTTGTGAACTGTCCACTCTCAGGGTATTAGCTGAAAGGTTCAACTTTTTTTTAATGACTCATAGTTCCTGTTTTCTTTTGTCACAATTAGATATCACTCAGTTCTAAAATCTAATCAAACAGTTACCTGTAGTTCCCTTTCTGTGAGCTATTGCTTTTTATTCCATAAGTGAACCAGATGTTCCCAGGAAATTAGTTATTCATTGGTTATTGCAAGTTAGGAAACGGATTGTTTTCTAGATATTACAGTGCAGGGGATACACTAGTCATAAGCATAAAAATTATATTATTTAAAATGTCTACACTATTTCGTGATTCTCTAGATAATTCTTGACCTTTGTATTATAGGGAGACCATGGTTCAGTGGTCCTAAGATTGCTGTGTTGTCTTGCAGCACATGCTACATTTTTGAGATTAAACCAATATTATGAAATCACACTCTTAGCAAGTGACAACCCCTAGAGGAGGAAATGGCAATCCACTCCAGTATTCTTGCCTGGAGAATCCCAAGGACAGTGGATCCTCGTGGGCTACAGTCCATGGGGTCACAAAGAGTCAGACATGACTAACAAACTAAGCACAGAACAACAGTTGAAAAAAGGCCGTCATTTGCTTTCCATATATACCAATGATAGACTCAATATTGAAAGAGCACTTCCTTAGCTGCCACTAATTAGGCTGCCATTAATTATAATTATTAATATAATTATATGCATTAATTCTGTCACTCTTATGATGACCTCTATGAGGAGACTTGAGAAGTGTGAGACATGATAGAATTTAAGACATACAAAAAGGCTTTGGGAACAAAATGGAGTCAAGATAGAGAAATGTAGTTTAGGTGAGCTTATTTCTGGACATTTATCAGATCAAAGTTTATGATATTGCTACACCATTGTGAAATATTTTGACCAATTCAGTTGGCCAGTTTCATATGGGAAGGGAATTTGGAGAATTGGAACATGGAGAAATGTGACAAATATTTTAATTAAACTAATTAATTATATTTAAAAATTGTTTCTTTGTTAATTGATACACCTCTACAGTCACCTTAGGCTCTGCTGCTATGGTCAACTTTCTCTTACGCCCCAATCCCAGCATTATTTTTCACAAACATTTCTAAATTAATGGATTAATTATGAAGCTCATGCAGCTTCAACATCTATTCTTCTTGTAATCTCTCTTATTATAAAGCATTTGAGCATATTATATCCTGGTCTATGTATTATAAATTATATATGCTAAAGAACGAGGCTTTATGGGCATTGATTTCGAAACATCAAGAAAGTCATGTTTTCTAAAACTTAGG
>SJYQ01002135.1:3177-17599 GCA_006410935.1 Redunca redunca
CCGTCTAGTCAAGGCTATGGTTTTTCCTGTGGTCATGTATGGATGTGAGAGTTGGACTGTGAAGAAGGCTGAGCGCCGAAGAATTGATGCTTTTGAACTGTGGTGTTGGAGAAGACTCTTGAGAGTCCCTTGGACTGCAAGGAGATCCAACCAGTCCATTCTGAAGGAGATCAACCCTGGGATTTCTTTGGAAGGAATGATGCTGAAGCTGAAACTCCAGTACTTTGTCCACCTCATGCGAAGAGTTGATTCATTGGAAAAGACTCTGATGCTGGGAGGGATTGGGGGCAGGAGGAGAAGGGGACGACCCAGGATGAGATGGCTGGATGGCATCACGGACACGATGGACGTGAGTCCGAGTGAACTCCGGGAGTTGGTGATGAACAGGTAGGCCTGGTGTGCTGCGATTCATGGGGTCACAGAGAGTCGGACACGAGTGAGCGACTGAACTGAACTGATTGGTGTCAGGTGTACAGCAAAGTGGTTCATTATATATATATATATATACACACACACACGGAGAAGGCGATGGCACCCCACTCCAGTACCCTTGCCTGGAAAATCCCATGGACGGAGGAGCCTGGTAGGCTACAGTCCATGGGGTCGCTAGGAGTTGGACACGACTGAGTGACTTCACTTTCACTTTTCACTTTCATGCATTGGAGAAGGAAATGGCAACCCGCTCCAGTGTTCTTGCCTGGAGAATCCCAGGGACAGGGGAGCCTGGTGGGCTGCTGTCTATGGGGTCTCACAGAGTCGGACACGACTGAAGCGACTTAGCAGCAGCAGCAGCAGCAGCATACACATACGTCTGTCTATTCTTTTTCAGATTCTTCTCCGATACAAATCACCATAGAGCGTTGAGCAGAGGTCCCTATGCTGCACAGAAGTTCCTTTTGATTGCTTGTTTTATATAAATAATGTGTATATGTTTCATACTGTTCATGAACAGTATGAAAAGGCAAATATATATGACACCAGAAGGTGAGCCCCCCAGGTCAGAAGGTGTCCAGTACGCTACTGGGGAATAGTGGAGGGCAGTTTCTGATAGCTCCAGAAAGGATGAAGCAGCTTGGCCGAAGCAGAAGTGAAGCTCAGTTGTGGATGAGTCTGGCAGTGAAAGCCCAATGCTGTAAAGAACTGTACTGCACAGGAACCTGAAATGTCAGGGGTGTGTGCATGTGTGAGCCGCCGCTCAGCTGTAGCCACCTCTTTGCGACCCCATGGACTGTAGCCTGCCAGTCTCACTCTGTCCATGGAACTGTCAAGGCAAGAATGCTGGAGTGGGTTGCCATTTCCTGCTCCAGGGGATTTTCCTGACCTCAGGATCGAACCTGAGTCTCTTGTGCCTGCTGTATTGGCAGGCAGATTCTTTACCACTGGGCCACCGGGAAGCCCAGTTCTTCCATAACCAAAGCCCATAAAGTATCTCTTTACTAACACTGTACCATAAACAACACAACACATACTCGGTCTTTTAAAAAATAGAACGCTGGGTTATTTTCCATTTGTTTTAAATACTACATTTTAACACATTCAGCTGGAAATTAAAACATATTAATGCAAACATGCATTTTGTGAGCCATAAAGTTGCCTACGATTGCTAGTCATCACTAATGCCACTTGAGCTAATCATTTACTTACATGAATTTGTTTTAAGGAAAACTGTACTATCCCACTTGGGAGAAGGCACTGGCACCCCACTCCAGTACTCTTGCCTGGAAAGTCCCATGGACGGAGGAGCCTGGTGGGCTGCAGTCCATGGGGTCACAAAGAGTCGGACACAACTGAGCGACTTCACTTTCACTTTCCACTTTCATGCATTGGAGAAGGCAATGGCAACCCACTCCAGTGTTCTTGCCTGGAGAATCCCCAGGGACTGGGGAGCCTGGTGGGCAACCATCTATGGGGTTGCACAGAGTCGGACACGCCTGAAGCGACTTAGCAGCAGGAACAGCAGCAGCAGCAGCATACTATCCCACTTATTGGGAAGCAGATTCATTTGACATAAATTGGGGGTATATTAAGCACACATTAAAATAATAAATACTTATTAAATTTAAAAATACTTTGTTTCACCTAAAATATCTCATGTTAGTATCTAAAATATCTCATTCTTAGTATCCTTGTCACAACTGGGGAAATGCTAGGATGCTAGAATACACTCTATACCATGATGGAACATGGAGTGTCTGCATGTGAAATGATTATGTGATTATATAATGATACAGCGATTATATAATCACATAGTGACTATATGATTACTGCTACTGCACTTTTTGTGGTTAATAAAGAAGTCAAGTGTTCAACCCTCATTCCGTCTGGCTGTTACAGGTGGTTGTTTCAAAGATGCATGGTAAATTTTGTTTCTAAGAAACACGCATTCATATAAATGGAGAACAATATGAAGATCAAGGGTTAAGTAAATCCTTTTTTACATGATGATAGTCCTTGAGAATACAGATTTCTTAAATGAAGTGACTGATTACATGTGATGAAGTCAATCACCAATCAAGCCCTTCTGAAGTGGAGTGAGTCCTCAGAGATTTCCTGGGCTATATTCACTAGAGGGGGAGTTAAACAGCTGTCACGAAAGTGCCCCAAATGCAAGGGTTCATTGTTCCTGTGGGGTAGATCGTGGGGCTCTGTCCAGATGAGCTGGAGAGCGCCGGCATCCACTTGGGCATGCCTACTGCCTGCCTGTTAGAGAGTGGGTGGGAGCTACGCTCGGTTTCCAGTTGGAAGGAAACGAGAAAGAGAGCAAGTAGAAAGCACATCTGTCGTCTTAGGGGCTCCGTCACTTCCTCTCACGCTCCGTTGCAGGCACTTAGTCACATGGATGGCCAACCGCAGGGCAGCCAAATGGCCAGCTAGCCCTCCTGCCATAGCAGAAGGGGAGAGGACTTTCTGCCCACAGTCTCAGCCACACTGACCCCAACCCTTCTTTGTAAAGAGGAAGAAACAAAAGCCCACAGAAGGAAAATGATTAACTTCCGTCAAGAAGTCATCTGGGAAATTTTTAAAGTTATTCGGTTACTCATTCAACCAGCTAGCCCACATTTACTGAGAGTCTACTAAGTGCCAGACGTGGTTCTAGGCCCTGGGGATGATATAGGCAAAGTCCTTGCACTTAAAGATTGCAGGTCAGGAAGCAACAGTTAGAACTGGACATGGAACAACAGACTGGTTTCAAATAGGAAAAGGAGTATGGCAAGGCTGTATATTGTCAACCTGCTTATTTAACTTATATGCAGAGTACATCATGAGAAATGCTGGACTGGAAGAAACACAAGCTGGAATCAAGATTGCCGGGAGAAATATCAATAACCTCAGGTATGCAGATGACACCACCCTTATGGCAGAAAGTGAAGAGGAGCTAAAAAGCCTCTTGATGAAAGTGAAAGAGGAGAGCGAAAAAGTTGGCTTAAAGCTGAACATTCAGAAAACGAAGATCATGGCATCCGGTCCCATCACTTCATAGGAAATAGATGGGGAAACAGTGGAAACAGTGTCAGACTTTATCTTTTTGGGCTCCAAAATCACTGCAGATGGTGATTGCAGCCATGAAATTAAAAGACATTTACTCCTTGGAAGAAAAGTTATGACCGACCTAGATCCTATATTCACAAGCAGAGACATTACTTTTCTGACTAAGGTCCGTCTAGTCAAAGCTATGGTTTTTCCTGTGGTCATGTACGGATGTGAGAGTTGGACTGTGAAGAAGGCTGAGAGCTGAAGAATTGATGCTTTTGAACTGTGGTGTTGGAGAAGACTCTTGAGAGTCCCTTGGACTGCAAGGAGATCCAACCAGTCCATTCTGAAGGTGATCAATCCTGGGATTTCTTCGGAAGGAATGATGCTAAAGCTGAAACTCCAGTACTTTGGCCACCTCATGCGAAGAGTTGAGTCCTTGGAAAAGACTCTGACGCTGGGAGGGATTGGGGGCAGGAGGAGAAGGGGACGACCGAGGATGAGATGGCTGGTTGGCATCACGGACTCGATGGACGTGAGTCTGAGTGAACTCCGGGATATGGATGAACAGGGAGGCCTGGTGTGCTGTGATTCATGGGGTTGCAAAGAGTCGGACACGACTGAGCGACTGAACTGACCTGAACTGGAGGAGGAAGACAATAAGCAAGTGGAAAGAGGAAAGAGCACTTAAGATGGTAAAGAAGGCTGGTGAGGAAATGGGAGGCAGAGGCCAGGCGTGGCTGGCGCCAATGATGTGGGATAGGCCGTTGCTGTGGGCTTGTCCCCAGCACCCCATCCCCCCGTCTTCTGTTACAGTGGCCAGTAGGCTACTGCTAGGAAGGCTCACCAGTCCTTAAATCCTGGAGTGGGTAGCCATTCTCTTCTCCAGGGGATCTCCCCAACCCAGGGATCGAACCCAGGTCTCTCGCGCTGCAGGAGGATTCTTTACCCTCTGAGCCGCCAGGGAAGGCTCACCTGCTGGATCCCCAAGCCTTAAACGCCGTTTCACCATCGCCAGCTCACAGTTCAAAGTCCACCGGCCCTTTGTCCCACGAGCGTCCTGCCCTCTCGTTGCTGTTCTCTCGCTCAGTCGTGTCTGACTCTTTGTGACCCCGTGGACTGCAGCGTGTCAGGCTCCTCTGCCTTCTGCTCCCCAGAGTCAGCTGAGATTCACGTCCATGGAGTCGATGATGCCATCCAGCCACCTCACCCTCTGCTGCCCGCTCCTCCTTTTGAGCCACCAGGATGCTTGTATTGACTGTGACTGTTAATGGAGACTGGCAGCTTTCTTTCAGGATCAGAATTTTGAATTCCTCCCAGATGAACAGTGCTAGCAAACAATTAGTGATTATTAGCTGCCTGATGTGACAAGATTTTGATGTCTTAATTTAGTTCCTCGTGGGAGGATACATGTCACCCAAGCTGCCTGGCACTGCAAAGGGAAAAGCGAGCTGTATATAGGGGCTGTAGATTAGCGTCTGGGACTGGGGGAAGGGGAACAGCCCTGGCAGAAGGGAAAGGCCCTGCAAAATATTCTGGACATGAAAGGAAATGAATTAAAGCAAAAGGGAACGTGTATAAAGTAAAAGAGAACTGGTCCTTTATTGCAGAGAGAGCGCAAGCTCTCTGATTTTTTTTTTTTTTGAGAAGTAATACTTATAAAGGATTGTCTGAAAGGTATATCATATACTCAACTTGCAGAATATAGTTTAGACATTAATTTTTAGGCTGACTTAGGCTTTATAGGTTCAAACAGTGTTTTTCTGGTCTGTGAAAATTGTTTTTACTGCATTGTGCCCTTGGGTTTTCTCCCAGGAACACTGTCAAAGAAAACCAGCCTCAAGGCTTACACTATCTATTTGTTGCAGAGGCTTTGTTAAGGACACTGCCTGGGGCATTAATCAGTGCTCCTACAAGAATAGTTCCCTTCCGGGCTTAGTGCCTGGGGAAGTTTTGCTTGTCCTGAAGACCTGATTGTGTGTGTGTGTGCTTGTGTGTGAACACTGAGGATCGAGTGACTGATTTCCTTTTTTTGTTTTGGCAACCAGGAAGGTCAATGCCAAAGTCAGGTTCATTTAGTAACTGCATAGAATCTTAAGTGACTTAATAATATAGCTCCTAACTCTTTGCTCTCAGAATCGATCTTTTCTAATGAGTCTTTTCTTTGGTCTATATTATTACTTACACGCACGCACACACACACACACTTACATGGTATGGGGAAGGGGGTATGAGTAAATGAAGAAGGAGCTTAATGCATGTTGAACTCTCAGTCATTTATGTCTTTCAAAGCATTTGGCTTTGAAGGCCAGTGGGAACTGACTGCAGGAGTTCCACGAGATTGGAGGGAAAAGAGACTTCACGCTTCAAGAGCACTCGCAGAGTCCCACGCCGCCTTCTCTCACGAGCACACCAAAATCACAGCAATCTGCTTACCAACCGTTGTTGAAAAAGACCAAAGCCTACCAGAAAAGATCCTCTGTGACTAAAGACACAAAGATGGAACCAAAACGACACTAGTAGGAGGAAGCGGAGGAACGGGCGGGTGCCACGGCCAGCCGCCAGGCCCCGCTCCTCCACGTATGCGGCCACCAGCTGGGGAGCAGTCACATCGAAGAGGCTTTCCCGAATGAGTGAGCATTCTCAGCCCACATCGGCCGCCCCAGGCTGGGAGGGCAGCAATCAGAAGAAGAGCCCCCAGAGCGCTTGGCTCTGAAGGCCAGTGGGAACTGACTGCAGGAGTTCCATGAGACTGGAGGGAAAAGAGACTTCATGCTTCAAGATCACTCACAGAATCCCGCGTGTACCAGCGTGAAAGTGTCCATCTTTCATTCAGTCATGTCCAGCTCTGTTCGATCTCATGGACTGAAGCCTCCCAAACTCCTCTGTCCATGGGATTTCCCAAGCAAGAGTACTATAGCGGGTTGCTCTTTCCTGTTCCAGGGATCTTCCTAAAACAGGGATCCAACCTATGTCTCCTGCATTGGCAGGCAGATTCTTTGTCACTGAGCCCCCAGGGATCTTTGAAAATGCTACCCTAAATATAAGAAGGGTTCCCCAGGTGGCTCAGTGGTAAAGAGTGTGTTTGCAGTGTAGAAGACCTGGGTTCAATCCCTGGGTCTGTAAGATTCCCGGAGAAGGGACCAGCCTTCTGTGCCAGTATTCTTGCCTGGAGAATTCCATGGACAGAGGAGCCTGGCAGGCTACAGTCCCTGGGTTGCAAAGAGTCGGACACAACTGAGTGACTCGCATGTTCCAGGACACAGGGTAAAAGAAACATTTGATAGGAGCCTGGGCCAGACCCACCTGGTGGCTCACTGTGGGGATGTACTGAGGAGCATTCATCCCTGTGAGCTCTTCTGGAGGCGGCATTTTGGCACCAAGACCTGGCCCCACGGGACAGCCTGTAGACTCCCATGCTGGGATGCCTCAGGCCAAAATACAAGCTGGGCCAGGACACAGTCCCATCCACGAGCAGCTGTTTGACTTTTGTGACCCCATGGTTTCTCTTTCAGCTTTCTCTGCCCATGGGATTTCCTAGGCAAGAGCACTGGAGTGGGTTGCTATTTCCTTCTCCAGGAGATCTTCCAGAAACAGGGATTGAACCTATGTCTCCTGCATTGGCAGGCAGATTCTTTGCCACTGAGCCACCTAAGAAGCCCGCCAGTGAGCAGACAGGCTGCTTAAAGGCTCTCTCTGCCTACAGCCACCCCTAGACCACCAGAGCACCAGGACTCAGCTCCACCCGCCAGTGAGCAGTCACTGGCTCCTCCCACCAGGAAGCCTGCATAAACCTCCAGACCGCCTCACCCCCAGGGAGAAGAAAAGTTTTCTTGCAGAAGCAAGAAGGCTGCAGTCCTGCAGCTTACAGACTGAGCGCAGAGATGCAGGCAGACCACCCCTTGGGCGGCAGGCGTGGAGCGCGCTGTTAGGAAGCATAGGGTGCCTTCCACAGAGGGCCACTTCTCCAAGGCCAAGAAATGTAACCAACCTACCACGTACATAAAAATACAAAGAGCAATTTAGACAAAATGAGATGACAGAGGAATGTGTTTCGGATGAAGGAACAAGATTAAACTCCAGGAGAAGAACTAAATGATGTGGACATAGGCAACCTACCTGAGAAAGACTCAGAGTAACGATAGTCAGTCAGTCAGCGCAGTCGCTCAGTCGTGTCCGACTCTTTGCGACCTCATGGACTGCAGCACGCCAGGCCTCCCTGTCCATCACCATCTCCCGGAGCTTGCTCAAACTCATGTCCATCGAGTTGGTGATGCCATCCAACCATCTCATCCTCTGTCATCCCCTTCTCCTCCTGACTTCAATCTTTCCCAGCATCAGGGTCTTTTCCAATGAGTCAGTTCTCATCAGGTGGCCAAAGTATTGGAGCTTTAGTAATGATTGTAAAAATGATCAGAGAACTCAGGAAGAGAATGGAAGCACAGAACAAAAAATTAGAAGTTTTAAACACAGAATTAGAAAACATAAAGAATTAGACAGAATTAAAGAATACAATAACTGAAATGAAAGAATACACTGTTGGGAACCAATAGTAGACCAAATGAGGCAGAAGAACAGATCAGTGAACCAGAAGACAGAGCAGTGGCAATCAGCGCTGCTGGAGGGAAAAAAGAATGGAAAGAAAGGCGGACCGCTCAAGAGGCCTCAGAAACAGCATCGAGAGCACCAATATTTGCACTGTAAGAGTCTCAATAGAGAATAGAGAAAGAAAGTGCTTAGAAAGCATTTGAAGAGTTAGTAGCTGAAAATTTCCCTAACCTGGGGAAGGAAATAGCCACCCAAGTCCATGCAGCTCAGGGAGTCGCACACAAGATTAACCCACAGAAGGATATGCTGAAATGTTGTGATCAAAATGACAAATTAAAGATAGAGAATGTTAAAAATGATAAGGGGAAAGCAACAAATAACACAAAAGGGAACTCTCATAAGGCTATCAGCTGACTTGTCAGCAGAAAGTCTACAGTCCAGAAGAGAGTGGCACCTAAAGTGATGAAAGGGAAAAACCTATAGCCAGGGATACTCTTTGCAGCGACTCTTTCACATTTGATGGAGAACTCTAAAGCTTTACAGACAAGCAAAAGCTGAAAGAATTCAACTCCGCCAAACCAGTTTTACAACAAACACTAAAGGAACTTCTCTAGGTGGAAAAGAAAAGGCCACAACTAGAAACAAGAAAATTACAAAATGGAAAAGTTCACCAGTAAAGGCAAGAATGGGCTTCCTTGTGGCTCAGATGGTAAAGCGTCTGCCTGCAATGTGGGAGGCCCACGTTCGATCCCTGGGTCGGGAAGATCCCTTGGAGAAGGAAATGGCAACCAATTCCAGTAGTCTTGCCTGGAAAATTCCATGGACAGAGGAGCCTGGTGGGCTACAGTCCATGGGGTCGCAAAGAGTTGGACACGATTGAGTGACTTCACTTTCACTTTCAAAGGCAAGAATATAATAAAGGTAGGAAATCATCTGTGCACGTAGCTAGTAGGGAGGTTACAAGACAGAAGTAGTACAATCATTTGCATCCATGATAAGCAGTTGAGGGATACAGAAAACAATTAGGATGTAAAATATAATATCAAAAACAGTAATTGTGGCGGGAAGAGAGTGCAAATGCAGAGTCTCTAACATGCATTTGAAATTAAGAGGTGAGCAATTTAGAACAAACACACGTTTCCACATTTGCTTCCAGTTTTAGCCATGCACACACTTTCTTCCCCCAACATGCTTAAATTCAAAGTGTCACAGACAGAAGACTAGAACAGAAAAAACATTAGAAGGGCTCTCCTAAAGGGTACCCCAGAGACCTGGTGTTTCTCCAGGTGATGCTTAAACACCTCCATCGATGGTGAACTTACTGTCTAACCATGCGATTCATTTCTGGAAGTTTGTGATTGTGGGGCCACCTCAACTCACCCTGTGACGTTTCATCCCAACCTGATGGTCCACACAGTAAATGCTCCTTCCTCATCCATGGCTAGCAGGTTTGATGTAGGCTCTTACGTCTCCCAGAGACATGTTTTAGAACCAGATCTTTCAAAAAATTCTGCAGATGATAAGGTTGAGGGTCCTCTTGTTGGTTGTCCAAGTCGCTGTCTTCCAAATACAAACCCTATTCTGCTTATTTCCTTCTTAAAGTACAGTGTGCTGAACTAAGCTTGAAACTCTCAATGCATCCTTGCCCCTCATTCTAAATGTCACACTGCTACACATTCACCCTGAGATCACATTAGCTTTTTGTCAGTACAATTACCGACTCACAGTGGGCTTTCTGCTAGCCAAGTTCTCTAGATTATCCTTTTCATACATGCCAGAGTAAGCTACGTTTTCTCCAATCTGTTTTTGAGCAATTAATTTTTTTGAAAATTTGATATATATCTTCTTGATTTGGGTCCTAGTGGTAAAGAATCTGCCTGCCAAAGCGGGGGACACAAGGGATGCCGGTTCGATCTCTGGGTCCCCTGCAGTAGGAAATGGCACTTCATTCCACTTGCTTGGAAAATTCCATTTGCAGAGGAGCCTGGCAGGTTACAGTCTTTGGGGGTGCAAAGAGGTGGACAGGACTGAGCAACGGAGCACACACATACTTTTTTGGAGATATATAATTTTTATTGCAGTAAAATACACATAACGCAAAGCCTGCCATTTTAACCATTTTTAAGCATTCAGTTCTGTGGCATTACATACATTCACATTTTTGTGTAACGATCACCAATACACATTTCATCTTCCCCAAATAAAACCGTGTACCCATTAAGCAACAAGTTTCCATTTCTTCCTCCCTCAGTCTCAGGCAAACCTCATCTTTCTTTCCTACTCTCTGAGTTTTACTTCTCTAGTTACTTCATTAGGCAGTTAGTGGTTTTTTTTTTTTTAAATATTTATTTATTTGGCTGCCCCAGGCCTTAGTCACTCGGGATCTTTGGTCTTCACTGCAGCATGTGGAATCTAGTACCCCAAACCGGAATTGAACCTGGCCCATGAATTGCGAGCTCAGAGTCTTATCCATTGGACCACCAGGGAAGTCCATGAGCAATTAGTTTTTAAAAATATAAGTGGAATTCTTAGGCTCCCCGTATTAACTTTCTTCTTAATATGTTTAAACCATACCTTAGAATTTAGCAAAATTATTCTATGTTTTTGTTCCATGATTCTGGACCTTCGCCCTGTTCTTGGCTTTTTCCCATTCACACATTTGATGGCCTGAGATTGCACATCACTGCTTGATACAGAGACAAACGTTCATGGTGGGCAAAGCCAGGAGCCCTGGTCCTTGTTAGTGGAGGCTTTCTCCTGAGCGCACGCAGTTCTGCTTTTCAGATCGCATCCTGTCTGCACCATTATTCATTGTTGTTAATCTTCACAGTAGCATCCGGAATAAGTCTCATTTTACCCGGAGACTCTAGGCAAGTCTCATTATCATATAATGCTTAATGTATGGTAGTTGCTTGCATCAGAATTTCTCTTAGGAAGGTTCTTAATCTTCACACTAGCATCCAGAATAAAATTTTTTACATCTGCTGAGAACAAATTATGTGTCAGACATTGTATTAAGAGTTTTTACATGCATTTGAATTTATTCTTCACCAAATCTCTGAATCGGAACAGAACAAGGGCAAGACTCTCATGTTTGACACACAATTTGCTAAATTTATGTGAAAACTGGAAAAGACTTAAGTTCTAACATTGGCGATAATGAACTTAATATTTCATATTCAATACAAATTGAGACTGTAATGAAATGTATCAGGAATATCATAAATAGTGAAGTCTGTTTGGGCTTAAGCCTGCAGACTTCAGGTTCAATTGGAAAGATAAGAATAAAATTGAAGATTATATAAATTGCCAGACATAAATCCAAAAGGATGTTTTCAAAAAGGCGAAATGCTTTAGAGATTTTACGTGGTTTTTCATTTCTAAGAATCCTCTTGAAGACATGTAAGTTAATTTCCCAACTCGGCCTTTTAAAAGCGTTTGAAGTCAGAAATGCATTATCTCCGTAAATAGGAGATTGCCTTTAACCAATATAATGCTCCTCAGCTAGTTTCTGGCGGAGCCAGAATTGGACATCAGCGTTTTTCTCTGACAGTGGAGCACTCATTTCTCCGTCCTGTCTGGAAAGCTGATGTGAGGGGCTTCTGAAATGCCTTATTGAAGTCCCAAGGCACTACTTGTGTTCCACTTTTTTCTTAGTTAACATGAGGTCATCCAGGCATTTCCAGAGTCCGTGCAGTCTGCAGGCTCACCATTGTCTCTCTTTATGAAGTGTTCCATCCAGTTAATCGGCCACTGTTTGTTTAGCCACTGCCCTATTGTTGGCTATTTGGGTCCTTTCCAATTGCTAATTATTATAAATGAGCTTTGAAAACTGGTAAGTGCTAGACAGATGCAAGACTCCATCATCATTCTTTTGTTATCTCAGTCCCAGGATGCAGGCATTTTCTGTCTTCCTGACCTTCTTCTTCCTAATGGTATTCTTACAAAAGCAGCAAAGATCTGAAAACACAGGCCTTATTAAATCATGCAGGGCTATGCTATTAATTTCTCTTTCTCTTCAAGGGTGACAGAGTCATCTAAAAATTCTAGGTCTGCATCTGTAATCCTTCACAGAGTAGCTAACCAAATGTCACATTTTCCCTTCTTATCTTTGCTTTGGTTCACTTTCAAGTAAATTAATATCAGTTCTCCTAATCCAGCTATAATTTTTTGCAAGAAGCCAAGAAAAATATAGATTAAGTAAGTTTAATGTTCTAAATTAAATGTGCAGAAACTAAAATATAAAAATATACATATTAAACCTGAGGTTTACTTTCAAAGATATCTTATTATATACAACATATATTTATTGTACAAAAGTTGGAAAATACACAAAATTAGATGAAATGGGGTGGGGGGAAGGCTCAGAATTCTGTTTTCTCAGAGTCCCTAAATATTAATATCTTGTTGTATTCCTTTTTAGTTTTCTCTTTCTTTGCAGAAGTCTTTTCTTTATATAGATATTTTGAAAATTTTTAAAAGTTTAATTCAATTTAAAATGTTTTTAGGTTGTACAGAAGGTGGAAAGACCACTGGCTAGAGTCTGGATTCCTCAGGTGGAATCATTTCTTAAGGTCACTCGAAGAACTGACTCATTTGAAAAGACCCTGATGCTGGAAAAGATTGAAGGCGGGAGGAGAAGGGGATGACAGAGGATGAGATGGTTGGATGGCATCACCAACTCAATGGACAGGAGTTTGAGTAAACTCAGGGAGTTGGTGATGGACAGGAAGGCCTGGTGGGCTGCAGTCCATAGGGTCGCAAAGAGTCGGACACCACTGAGCGACTGAACTGAACAGAACTGAACTGAATCTGTCTTAATCTCATTTTACCCCAAGACTTTGGGCAAGTCTTATTAACATATAATGCTTATTAACATAATTAACATATAACATTAATGTATGGTAGTTGCTTGCATAGAATTTCTCTTAGAGAAATTCTTAGGAAGGTTCTTAAAAATTTGTATTCTTACATATCACATCAAGGGTTTCCCACATGGCGCTAGTGGTAAAGAACCCACCTGCCAATGCGGAAATCATAAGAGATGCTGGTTTGATCCCTGGGTCAGAAAGATTCCCTGGAGGAGGGCGTGGCAACCCACTCCAGTATTCTTATCTGGAGAATCCCATGGACAGAGGAGCCTGATGGGCTACAGTTCAAAGGGTTTAAAGAGTGGGACACAGCTTAGTGACTACACAATAACAACAGTCCAGGCCAGGAGCTCTTACCAGAGGGCTCCTTGGATGGGAAGGGGGAACTTCAGGGGCTGAAGAGTCCTGGGAACTTGTTCGCACAGGTCAGGCACGGTGGGCATGGGGCAGAACTCTGCCTTCCTTCTGTGACGGCCCAGGGCCCTGCGGCTTACTGTTTATTTCTAAACTTTTTATTTTATATTGGAGTACAGGCGATTAACAATGTTGTAATGCTTTCAGGTGCACAGCAGAGCGACTCAGCCATAGATATACTGAGAAAATAAAACATACAGTGATATGAGGACAGTCTGTGGTTAAGGAAGAGTTTGTAATTTCACCGTGCATTTTTGTGATGAGAATGTCTATAGCTTTAAACGTACACAGATTTATCCAAGATTTATCCAGTAAGATGTCTGAGCCTTCACTGATCTAAGATACTGTTCCAGATCTGAAATTTTTCAGTGTCTGAAGTACGCCCCAGATATTGCTCTATAACGGTCACTGATGGCTGGGAGAAGCATCACACCGTCCCCTGTGATGGTCTGCCTTCTCCCACCTTGGCCCTTCTTCATTAGTTGCACGGCCTCAGGCAAGTAAGAGATGCTGGTTTGATCCCTGGGTCAAAAAGATCCCCTGGAGGAGGACATGGCAGCCCACTCCAGTATTCTTATCTGGAGAATCCCATGGTCAGAGAAACATGATGGGCTACAGTTCAAGGGGGTCTCAAGAGTGGGACACAGCTTACTTTCCTTCTTGGAAAGTTAAAAGGAGAAAGTATTTTATTTAACATCTCTTATTTGTTAGGTGCTTCTATAAGCCCTTTTAACTGGTAATCTGATGCAGTCCATTTGAAAACCCTATGAAAGAGACACTGTTACTGTCCCTCTTTTACGAATGAACAAACAGGCACAGAGAGGTCAAATAACTTCTCCATGACCACACAGCTAGCAGACGGCACAGCTGTGATTCAAATCATGTTGGCTACCTTTAAAGCCTGCGCTTTAGAGGTACTATTAGCAATGGCATTATTTCTAATAATAATACTACCAATTAATAGTGCTCATTAATACTGATGGAGAAGGCAGTGGCACCCCACTCCAGTACTCTTGCCTGGAAAATCCCATGGGTGGAGGAGCCTGGTAGGCTGCAGTCCATGGGGTCGCTAAGAGTTGGACACGACTGAGCGACTTCACTTTGACTTTTTTACTTTC
>SJYQ01002135.1:18370-50768 GCA_006410935.1 Redunca redunca
ACACGGGGGAATCAGTCTTTCCAGAAACTGATCCGTTTTCTTTATTTTCAGGTTTGCTTATATACTTTTTATTATACATAGGGATGAATACAGAGTCATGCGGGGTCAGCAGACCTGACCCTTGTCAAAATCAGGTGCTTCATATAAATGTATTCAAAGGTTTTAGGGGGTTTACATCATCTTCTGGCCATGAGGCCTGCTGACATTTTATGGCCCTTTCTGATAATGGTAAGTCAACCAGAAAACTTATTTTTTCCAGGGGTGATTTTTTCTTAAACCAGGCGCCACCCTCCAAATAAAGTTGCATTCCTATAGGGTGAGGGTGTAGTGGGTTACAATCAAGAAAGGAATTTACTTAGCCTAAAGTTTAACATGATTAATCTTAAAGGTTAATACTTATTTCTCCTATATGCTAGTTATATTCATGATAAGGGCAGGGAATATGGAGATTCAGCAGCAAATATTGGCTCAACAAATGAAAAACCCTTCACCAATATAATTTCTAATCAACCCACTAATACTATACTAATAATTTTCTAACTTCTCAAGAGTCTGTATTTAGAAAGTTTTAAAGCATCTCGTGCCTCTCACGGCTGGGAGGCTGTAAACAATCACATGTGGCCGGACGAACCTGCTCAGGCAGGCTAGAGAACCTTCAGAGGAGTTTGTAAGTCGAAACACTCTTGTCACACACAGGAATTTTTATTAACTGGAGCTACAAGTTAACTCCTTCTCCGAGAGAGGTGGTGGGGGGTCAGCCCCCCGTAAAGTCAGAGGTGTAGGTGAGAGCATGAAACAGTAAAGTAGGCACTCTGGTTTGGGGGGTAGATGCTCGGGAACAGGAGGTCTCCTGAGGCTCGATCCTGCCTTTGCGTATGCCGAGCCTCCTTCCTCATGACCTTTGCCAAGGCCGGAGTTCCTCACACTGGCTCCCGGCAGGATAGTACGATGAATTTAATGAAAACTTCAGAGATGTTTGGGCTTCCCTTGTAGCTCAGTCGGTAAAGAATCGGCCTGCAGTGCAGGAGACCAGGGTTCAACTCCTGGGTCGGGAAGATCCCCTGGAGAAGGAAATGGCAACACACTCCAGTATCCTTGCCTGGAAAATCTCACAGACGCAGGAGCCTGGTGGACTGCAGTCCATGGGGTCACAAAGAGTCAGGCACAACTGAGCCACTACCACTTAACACTTAATTCCAGAGACGTTTATAAACGTCAGTTTACCACAATGCATGTAATGACAATCTATTGTTCACGCCTCCGGAGCATTCTGGTACCCCTTCTGGAAATAGCAGCCTGATTTTCCCTTTTCCAACCATCTGTCTCCGTTCTCAGCCTGTGTGGTCCAAGGGGAGGTGATGGCGGCCACGGCTGCAGAGTGGGCTTGTCCGGCCAGGCGCTGCGTTCCCCTGGCTGCAGTGACTGGTTCAGGGATGAGCGTGTAACCTCGTTATGACCAATGGGATTCATTTCACCAGAATTTTGCTGGAAATGCTGAGAAAGAGATGTGTCTTTTTGCTGGGGCTGCTAAACTGGTAGTATCTGAGGCTGGAGTTCCCAGGGGCTACTCTGAGGCTGAGTCAGCCTGAGAGCTTGTGAGGGTGAAGCCAGTACGGAAGAAATCAAAGCTAAGAGATAAAGAGAAAGAAATTCCTGATGACATTCCTGGAGGACCTGGATTGAATTGTGCCTGAGTTGTAACAATAACATGTATGAATTTTTATGTGCCAGGCACCGGTGTAAGCGTTTCACAAGTTGTAGTAGTCTCGTAAGGCTGCTATAACAAAGTACCGTGATCTAGGAAGTTTGAAACAACAGAAATGTATTGTCTCATAGTTCTGGAGGCTAGAGGTGCAGAGTCAAGGTGTTGGCAGAGCTGTGACCCCTGTTATGGTCTGAGTTGTGTCTCTCCCTTCCCAACCTTCTCAAATTGATACATCAAAGCCTTAACCCCCACTGTGACCATGTGGAGATGGGGCTTATAAGGAAATAATTAAGGTTAAGGGCAGTCTTAGGCTGGGGCTCTCATTTGATAGGATTAGCGTCCTTCTAAGAAGAGGCACCAGAGAGCTCTCTTTCTCTCTACCACATGGAGACACAGCAAGGCGGAATCATTTGTCAGCCAGGAACAAAGCTTTCACTAGTAACACATCCTGCTGAACCTTTTGTGTTTTCATTAAGAAAATTCACTTTATGTTGGAGTAGAGTTGATTAGCAATGCGTGTTGGTGTCTGGTGAGCAGCAGAGTGATTCAGGTACACATATGGGATCGATTCTGTCTCAAATTCTTTCCCCACTTAGGTTGTTATCAAGCACCCTGGGAAAACTTGATCTGGAACTTCCTGCCTCCAGAACTGGGAGAAAATTCACGTTTAACACGTAGCTACATGGTATTTTGTTATGGCGGCCCAGGCTAACGAACACAGCCGGTCTGAAACCTGCAGGGGAGCACCCTTCCTTGACTCTCGCAGCTTCTGGGAGTCCCAGTGCTCCTTGTAACGCAGCCACCATACTGAGTCTCCACCTCCGTCATCACGTGGCATTCCCCCCTTGTAACTGTGTGTCTGCCTCTCTTCTCCCCTTCTTAGAAGGACAACACTTATGTGGGATTAAAGGCTCGTTCTACTCCAGGATGACCTCGTCTTGTGCTGTGGGTGTGGTGCCAAGTTGCTTCAGTCGTGTCTGACTCTTTGCGACCCCAGGGACTGTAGCCCGCCAGGCTCCTCTGTCCATGGGATTCTATAGGCGAGAACACTGGAGTGGGTTGCCATGCCCTCCTCCAGGGGATCTTCCTGAACCACGGATCGAACCGAGTCTCTTGTTTCCTGCATTGGCAGGTAGGTTCTTTATCGCTAGTGCCATGTAAAGGAAGCCCCTGACCCTGTCTTACTTAACTAATCACATTTGCAAAGATCTAATTTTGGAAAAGGTCACATTCTAAGGTATTGAGGGTTAAGACATCAATATATGCTTTCAGAGACACCATTCAAACCATAACACATGTATCGACTTGCTTAATTCCTATAGAGTATCTATGAAGTGGGTGTGATTATCATCACCACAGCCTCACACTGATGAGGGAAGTAAGGCGCAGAGGAGCTCAGTAATGTGCTTGAAGCCCAACAGTGAGGAAGGATTTGGATCTGAACTCAGATGATGTGACAAAGCCTGCAACTTTAGCCACTGCCCAAACCTGCCTGGATTTACTTCCGGGTCAGGATCCAATCAACGCTCCAATTTGCTTAGCTGGTTTGAGTTGGGTATCTGGCACTCTTCACCGTCCCCTCCTTCTGCTGTTGGTCCTATTCTTTCCTATGACTCACAGCTTAGCCTCAGGACCTGATTCAGATCCACCCTTTGCGGTCTACCCCAGGCTCCAGAATTAACCTCTCCGCTTTCTTCCCCCTCCTCCCTCCCCATCAATACTCTTTTGTGCATCAGCTGCCAGCTCTCAGTTGGATTAGGAGGAAGCCAAGGGAATAAATCAATATAGAGTGAGGCGTGATTTATGGGTTGTAATTTTCCTACAGGCTTTTAGCTCTCAGAAGGAGATTGTTAACCCGTTGACTATCTGACTGTTAGAAGTACAGATATTAAAGTCAGAAGACGGAGTTTCTTTGGGCCAAATGGAGGGGAACTTTAGGGGCAGGCCGTCTCTCCATCCCTGTAACAACTCCAAACAGATGACATGTGTGGGAGCTGAGCGTCTGACCCTCCTTTTGGGGTATATTTATCACTCTCTTTTGGAGAGTGGGGATGTTAGTGTAGGTTCAAAGCCTGGTACTTACAGGGATTCCCGCTTTAGTTGATTCAAGATCTTGTCCTTTTGAAGGAAGGTCTCTTCTTCCTGGAATTCCTTTTGCCTTGTGTCAACCATTAATCCTTACCAATAATTCAAACATGATTCAAATGCCTTATACACAGAAGGTTCTTAGCTAACGCCTTTCAGAAAAAATCCCCCCGCCCCCCAACTAACATCTATTATTACAGTTGATCAGAATCTTTTTTTTTCTTAAACCCAAAGTTAGATACTTTTCCATTTTTCCCCTGAAACTCAGCTCCTGGTGACAAGGGGTGATTGTGAAACTCACCCCTTCTTAACTTCTTAATCTTCTTAACTAAAGGTGGTCTGGCACATTGATTAAGGGTCTCAGCTTTAGAGTGAGAATCACTTGGATCAGATTTTTCACTGTGGTATTTATTCATCCCAGTGCCTTAGGAAGATGACCTAACCTGGCATTTTCAGTCATAATGTGGACCTTATACCTTGTTGCAGAGCAGCTGTAAGGAATAAATGATGTACTGACTGTAAAGCTCTTAATTCAAGTTTTATCATATTATGAAGCTCAACAAATAGTCTTACTTTTTATCTTTTTGCTCATCTCTGGACGGAAGGGAGTGCCTTGCATGTAGCTTGTGGTGGTGGTTTAGTTGCTCAGTCGCGTCTGACTCTTGCGACCCCATGGACTGTAGCCCGCCAGGCCCCTCTGTCCATGGGATTCTCCAGGCAAGAATACTGGAGTGGGTTGCCATTTCCTTCTCCAGGGGATCTTTCCGATCCAGGAATTGAACCCAGGTCTCCTGCAATGCAGGTGGATTCTTTTTCGACTGAGCTACAAGGGAAGCCCTGCATGTAGCTCAGCTAATGTTTGACTTTTATTAGTGTGAACACAGCATTCCCAGGCCAATCAGAACACTGAATTCCTAGGTACCTGTGTCCTGAGGGAGAAGTTCTATCACGTCCAAGTTCCACGAATGGGCCTTTATTTCCCAGTGGCCCTGTGAGCTGAGATAAAGCGTAGTTTTCTTAATGAACTTAATACTGTCAGGAGGACGGCTAATGGCTGGCTTGGTTTATCTAAAATCCCTTTACTCTCCAGAATTGCTAATTATAACTTGAAATTTAGAAAGTTCTTTACTTGCTTCTCTGTTTACAGGATAGCAGCTCCTTTGCCTGTTTGTTTAGACTCACTAAATTAGAGTTGAGTGGGAAGTCCTAGCAGGGGCACTGGGAAAGCTAATTTTATAGGATTATGAATATATTATAAGAAGTCAAGAAGAATGTGAATCTTGGGTAGACATCTCAGACAGGGATGGGGCCTTTTCCATCTTGGCTTGGGTAGGTCTTCACCTTGAAAGTATGGACTGTAAGCCACGCCACGAGGCTCCTCTGTTCATGGGATTTTCCAGACAAGAATACTGGAGTGGGTTGCCATTCCCTTCTCCAGCGGATCTTCCTGACCCAGGGATCAAACCCAGGTCTCCTGCATTGCAGGCAGATTCTTTACTGTCTGAGCCACCAGGGAAGCCCTTAGCATCCTGAAATGAGACTGGCTTCAATATGTACTAGCTGTCAGTTTGGTGATTTGGGAGACTTTAGTAAACCTTCTGGAAATCAGTTTCTTTATTCATTCACTTGAAAAAGTTACTTATTTTGGCTGTTCTGGGCCTTCGGTGCGGCACATGGGCCTTCTCCGGTTGTGGTGAGCGGGGCTGCTCTCTCCCTGTGGGGTGTGGGCTTCTCCCTGTGGGGCTTCTCTTGTCGCAGAGCTCGGGCCTTCGAGTGCAAGGGCTTCAGCGGTGTGACACACTGGCTTAGCTGCTCTGTGGCATGCAGGATCTTCCTGGACCAGGGGCTGAACCTATGTCCCCTGCATTGCAGGTGGAGTCTTAGCTGCTAGACCAGCAGGGAAGTCCTTCCTTCATTTAAGCTCTTACGGTATACAAGATACCATTCGAGGCTCCAGAGAGGTGATAATAATAACAATGATATTATTATTATTATTATATTAAATTATTTATATGATTCAACAATAATAAAGGAAGCAGGTAAGAATCCCCCTCTTCATCAAGCTCAGAGTTTAATACAACTGAAATGGAGCAAGCTATGGTGAGCACAGCGGATGGGAAATGTGTGTGGGGAGGGTGAAGTTTAGATAGGGTCACTGAGAAGTCAGCGTCTGAGTAAAGCCTTGGAGGAAGCGGAGGAGGGAAGATGGCCGAAAGGCGGCAGGAGATAATTCCAGGCAGCGGGAGTTCAGCCAGGGCAAGGATCCTGAGGCAGAAGAAGCACGATTGTCGTGTTAGAGAAACAGCAAGGCTGAAGTAGAGTGAGGAAGGGACTCAGTAGTGGGTGCTGGGGTCAGAGAGGTGCTGGGTCAGCCTCGCACAGCCCCAGAGCACATGGTAAGAAGCGTGGATTAGGACCCACTGAAGGGTTTTAAGCTGCTGCTGCTGCTAAGTTGTTGCTAGTCAAGGCTATGGTTTTTCCGATGGTCACGTACGGATGTGAGAGTTGGACTATAAAGAAAGCTGAGTGCTGAGGAGTTGATGCTTTTGAACTGTGGTGCTGGAGAAGACTCTTGAGAGTCCCTTGGACTGCAAGGAGATCCAACCAGTCCATCCAAAAGGAAATCAGTCCTGAATATTCATTGGAAGAACTGATGCTGAAGCTGAAACTCCAATACTTTGGCCACCTGATGCGAAGAGCTGACTCATTGGAAAAGAGCCTGATGCTGGGAAAGATTGAAGGTGGGAGGAGGAGGGAATGACAGAAGATGAGATGGCTGGATGGCATCACCTACTCAGTGGACCTGAGTTTGAGTAAACTCCCGGAGTTGGTGATGGACAGGGAGGCCTGGTTGGCTGCAGTCTGTGGGGTTGTGAAGAGTCAGACGTGGCTGAGCGAATGAACTGAACTGAACTGAATATCCCTCTAGAGTCTGTCTCCAACCCCCCTCCACCCACTAGGTCATCACAGGGCCCTGAGCCGAGCTCCCTGTGCTCTGTGGTGGGCTCCCACTAGCTGTCTACGGGCTTTTGTCAATGCTACACTTTCAATCCGTTCCACCTTCCGATTCCTCCCTGTCCACATATCCCTTCTTTGAGTCTATGTCTGCATCTCTATTCCTGCCCTGCGAATCGGTTCGTCTGTACCGTTTTTCTAGATTCCACATATATGCGTTAAGTTTCTGTATCGATTCTCTGCAGCTGTTCTGAAAAGAGACCGTGGCCAGGGTTTCTCCAGTTTCCCAGAGGCACTTGATCCCCGTCAAGATTCCAGGTGAAATCACAGCTACCGGTGAGATAAATCCTGGCACATGACACGGTGGCCTTATCCGCTTTGTCCTGTCTCTTGTGGCAACCGCACCGCTACTTATTTACGCAGAGACAACACAGGGTTTTCTTCTATGGACACGTGCAGTCACTGGGAGGAGAGGAGACAAGTTGTTGCCAGGTGCTGAACGTCAGGTTTTTCTAGCTTTGCAAACCACATCTCCACGGTGAGGATCTCTCGCGTTTAATCCCCGGGAAGACAGTCGAGTCCCAGAGAACCTTCACAGAATGTGCTTTGGTGCGAGATTTGGATTGAAAATCCTGCCCATTACCTCCTGGCTGCATGAGCTTAGGCAAATAATTTAAAATTTGAGCCTTAAGTTTTTCTTTTTTCTCCTGATTAAAGGCGTGCGATTTTAAGCTGTTGAATAACAAACAAACTTGTGAGTTATTACACACAATTTGCATAATTCTCAGCAGCATATTAAAAAGCAGAGACATTACTTGTCAACAAAGGTCCGTCTAGTCAAGGCTATGGTTTTTCCAGTAGTCATGTATGGATGTGAGAGTTGAATTATAAAGAAAGCTGAGTGCTGAGGAATTGATGCTTTTGAACTGTGGTGCTGGAGAAGAGTCTTGAGAGTCCCTTGGACTGCAAGGAGATCCAACCAGTCCATCCTAAAGGAGATTAGTCCTGGGTGTTTGCTGGGAGCCAGCATGGGAGATCCCACCCATGACAAGGTCATGTGGAGAGGCCTGATGGGCAAGGTGAGTCAGGCTTCAGGGGTTCCCCCTGGGTTTTCCTGAACATCTAACCCCCCCAAAACCAGAGTCTGCCTGCCTTATTGTACTGTGCTTTCCACTCTTCTGACATTCTCTGGAAAAAAGTTAACTCAGGGCTTCAGTCTCCTGCATATGAAAGGAATGTTTCAGCTCAGACCCCTTTGATGGCTCTCTAACTTGCCTGACAGGTTCCCCTGGACTTTTACAATTTGTGAATTGCTTAAAGCCCCCGCAACCATGAGAGGCACAAAGTTTAAACATCTTAAAGATATATAGCCTTTTAGAGTTAAGAATTAGTTTGGTGAAGAAGTTTGTTGAGTTAATGTTTGCCGCCAGGCTTCCATATCCTTTATCTTTTAGGCACCTGGGAGGATATTAATCAATGTAATTGGGATGCAGAAATAGGAATATAGTAGTTTTGATGTTAGCAACACTAGACTTTTGAGTTAATTACTTTTCTCTTTGTTATAAATCACTGTACTTCTTTCATTGTTATAAATTGTTGTGTCCTTGCTATGTAAGAATGTAACTTTATTTAGTGCTTTCTGAGAGTGGCACCGGACTTTGGGAAGAACAACACTTTTAAGACAAATAAGTCTTCTGGCTGACAAACCCTTATCAGAAAAGGGCCGTAAAATGTTAATTGGCCCTCTGGCCAGAAGATGATGTAAATTGCCTAAGACTTGTGTATACAACTAAGTATGCAGAGAAAAAGCCTGGTCTCGATAAGAGTCGGGGCTCCTGACACTGCATAATTTTGTATTACCCATTGATCTCTATGTACAATCAAAAAGTATAAAAAGCCTTCTGAACAATAAAGGATGGACCAGTTTCTTGGACTAGTCTCTCGAACTAGTTTCTTGGAAATCTGGCTCCCCCCGTGTCTCTCTCTCTCTCTTTCTTTCTTCCTCTCTCTCCCTCTCTTTTTCAGGCTGAATTCCCATCTGGAGCGGGGAGGCTCACCACGTCTACTTACTTGCCCTGGCTTCTAAGATCCGCGAGAGAGGGAGCCCAAGGCGGGGCACCCTCCGGTATTCAAGTGGGCGCCAGCGGCCCAGCGTAGATGGTGCAAACTTCTTGTCCTGAAGTTTTATTGGCTTTCGCCGTAAATCAAGTTATTCAGCCTCTTTTTTCCACTAAATTTTCCTACTACACTATTCTTTCCCAATCTCTCTTTTATATTTCTAAGTAAATAAGTTTTTCCTCGCCATGCCACCCCTGCTTCAAATTACCCTGGATCCACCGGGGCTGGACCCTGGCAGGTGTTCATTGGAAGGACTGATGTTGAAGCTGAAACTCCAATACTTTGGCCACCTGATGGGAAGAGCTGACTCATTTGAAAAGACCACGATGCTGGGAAAGATTGAAGGCAGGAGGAGAAGGGTACAAAAGAGGATGAGATGGCTGGATGGCATCACCAGCTCAATGGACATGAGTTGAGTAAACTCTGGGAGTTGGTGATGGACAGGGAGGCCTGGTGTGCTGCGGTTCATGGGGTCACAAAGAGTCAGACAAGACTGAGCAACTGGACTGAACTGAACAGCAGCATCGAATGATTTTGACTCCTTCAAACTCTCTTCCCTTGGCTTCCCTCACTGAACGTTTTCTTGAGTTTCTTCCTACCTTAGCATATTTCTCTCCTATTTTCTTTTCTGACTTATCCTCCACTACCTAATCATTATGTTGAGATTCCTTAGGGCTTGGTCTAAAGCGACTTAGAAAATCTTACTCCCTAGCTCCATCCTATATGATTTCAGTCATGCCTTCTACATGCCGATGCCCATTAAGATCCTATGCATAGCCTAGACCTCTCTTTGGATTCTAGAAACATGTGTCTGCACAGTGTGTCTACCTGGATATCCCAAAGACATTTTATCTTAGCTTCATCGTAGCCACAGAGAAGTTCATATGTCATTTTCCCCGAGACTGGGACTTGTTCAGGGATCCTGATGTCAGCAAGTGGCTCTTCCAAAACCCTGTAAGACATTCTGGATTCTTCCTTTTTCCTTAACCTCAGTATCCTTTAATCCAGTGATTCAATTTACTAAATAAGTCTCAGGCTCTTTCATTTTGTGCTATTTCCTCTGTTGTCATCCCAAGCCATCATCATCTCTAGCTTTGACCACTGTTAGCTTTGTGAAAATTGCCCATTCTATCTTTTCCTTCTCATCTATTCTCCACATAAATAGCAGGAGTCATCGTGGGGCTTCCCTGGTGGGCTAGTGGTTAACACTTTGTCTTCCAATGCAGGAGGTGGGGGCTTGATTGGCTGGTTGGGGAGCTAAGATTTCTTGTGCCTCATGGCCAAAAAACCAAAGCATAAAACAGAAGCAATGTTGTAACAAATTCAATAAAGACTTTAATAATGGTCCACATCCCTCCCCTCCTCCCCAAAAAAACACCTTTAAAAAAACTGGAAGAACTATCTTGTCAAAACCTCATGTGAATATGTTATCCTACTGTTTCCGACAAGTCAACCTTCATAAAATGAAAATTCTTGGTGGCTTCTTATTGATTCCCACCCCAGCCCACATGGCGTGACCCCTGCCCAGGTATCCCTCTGCCCTGGCTTTCTCTTCCACGACTTTCTCTCTACCTCAGTACCTCAGCCACGGTCCTCTTTCATCTCCTGGACTGCACCGCACTCTCGCATTTCAGGCGCTTGCCTCGGGCTGGCTCTTCATTTATAGGGTGCTTTCTCCCTCCCGTTTGTTAGCTCCTGTTCGCTTCTCACATCTCAGTTCAAATTCTGCTTTGTTTCCCGATCCTTTCTAGATTAGACATCCCTAGACCTGGGCTTCCCAGGCGCCTCGGTGGTAAAGGATCCGGCTGCCAACGCAGGAGGCGCAGGAGATGTGGGCCTGGACGATCCCCTGGCAACCCGCTCAGCATTCTTGCCTGGAGAATCCCGTGGACAGCGGAGCCTGGCGGGCTACAGTCCAGGGGGTCACAAAGAGTCGGACACGACTGAGCATGCGTGAGACCAATAAATCGCAGATTCCTTGACTCTGTGCCATTTCCAGTTTACAATGTTTTGTCACTGTGTGATTTTATAGCACTTAGAATAATTCATAACTAATATTTTTGGTGGTTATTTCATTACTGCCTATTACCCCATTAGACTATACTTCATGGGCACAAATACCACAACATATATATATATATATATATATATATATATTTTTTTTTTTTTTTTTTTGTGAAACACTGTACCTCTGGGCTTGGAACAGTGATTGTCTCAAACCCTCATTGATACTTTTGAATACAGGAATGAGAAATAGCTTCTATTTATTGGACACTTGCTATGTGTAGGCATGCGATGAAGCACTTTATGAATCTTTACCCCTCTTGGCAATCCTACAATGTGAATATTATAATTACATCCTATTTTGCAAATAAGGAGATAAAGTGGCGAGTGGACTTATCCAAGTCCCCTCTAGCTGGCTGGAATACAGACCCATTTGTCTGGAAACTCTATTCCTCACACACCCGAGTGATATTGCCCATCACGACCTGCTGCAATTAGAAATGCTTCGTCCTTTGTTCAGGAGCTGGCACGGCCTCCTTACCTTAGACCCGAACCCTCCCACTCCTCGTCGGTGATGGTCCTTCTCGGCTTCCTCCTCCAGCACTAGGAATGATTTTAGTGCCAATTGCAGAGGCTTGCTGTGAACTTCCTGTGAGCTCATGGTCATGAGACCTCGAGCACTGTACACTGCACACCGCACCATGGTCGTCAGATGCAAAGTTCCATTCAAGTTCTGAATTCTCTTTTCCAGTAAATAAGCCACTTTGATTAGGATTTGCTCTTCAGCACTTCAGGCTGCCTGTGACTGTTAAGCCCTCCACGTCCCTTCCTCCATCACTCTCCGCTCCCCTTTTTACATGTTAGCATCCACCCATTCTTCAGAGGCTGGGTCATGGGGTAAAACTTCTTCAGGAAGGCCCCACACCAGAGAAAGAAAGGCAGTATTTGGGTCAAACAGCCTTGGGCAGAGAGAAAATAATTTGAGGTTGAAGAGTCATTTGCTGACCTGGACATTCCTGAGAGCAGGGCCACAGATCTTTCCTTTGAAGATGACAGGGTGTTATGTTGCTTTGTAAGGCACAGACTTTTCCAAACCCAGGGCTGCTCAATGCCAGGGGCTGGGGTTGGAAACCTTCCTGCTCCGAGCCTTGGTGCTCTTGGGTTTGCCAACAGGGGTGCTCGGACATCTGCACACTCAGCGTCCTTGTTTCCTTAGTTTGTGAGCCGCTCAGGGATGCTCAGCTTCTTTTTTTGTTTCCTGGAGGCTTGAGGAAGGGAATGACCACAGCAGGACCCCCTCTCAGGGCTGTGTGGCTGTGTCTGGCACAGGGTGCCCTGTCGAGGGCGTGGGTTGTGCTCACATCTGGCTTGTACTTTGCTTGCTGAGCTGTACGTCTATCACTGTGTTTATCCGGGGGAAGAGGTGCCTATTTCTAAGTGCTCAAGAGGGCCAGGTGGGCTAATGCAGGCTCCTTTCCACCTTTAAACATGTGTGTGTGTGTGTGTGTGTGTGTGTGTGTGTGTAGACTATCTATAATGTAACCTTTGAGAATAACTTGTGCCCTTATTCTACCACCAGTGATACGATACCTTCAGAATTTTGGATTCAATACACCGTCAGCTAATCCCCACATCCTCCGTGTCTGGTCTCTTAGCCCCCCTGACAGCCCCTCACTTTCCTGGCTTTCAGTTCACAGTAGATTATCACCACTGGGTGTTCATGATCATGCTTTGTCTTTCCTTTAAATTTTCATTTATATTTTTAAATCCTAATTCTCTAATCCCATTTTAAATGTTTCATAAGCATTTAAAAAAATGTGCGTGTTTTTACAAACTGTAGGTTGTCCTTCGTGTCTGAGTCTTTACATTGCAGAAGTGGTTTAGTGTTACATACCTCATTCTTGCCTTTTTTTAAAGTCTGCACAATGTTTCTAAGATATAACTGTTTTTAATTTTCTACTGCTTTACACATCTCCCTAATGCTCTTTGGCCTTCTTACTTACATGGCTTATCCAGGTTGGACTGCAAGGAGATCCAACCAGTCCATCCTAAAGGAGATCAGTCCTGGGTGTTCATTGGAAGGACTGATGCTGAAGATGAAATTCCAATACTTTGGCCCCCTGTGTGAAGACGATCCCCATGGAAAAGAAATGCAAAAAAGCAAAATGGCTGTCTGGGGAGGCCTTACAAATAGCTGTGAAAAGAAGAGAAGCAAAAAGCAAGGAGAAAAGGAAAGATATAAGCATCTGAATGCAGAGTTCCAAGCAAGAAGAGATAAGAAAGCCCTTTTCAGTGATCAGTGCAAAGAAATAGAGGAAAAGAACAGAATGGAAAGACTAGAGACCTCTTCAAGAAAATTAGAGATACCAAGGGAACATATCATGCAAAGATGGGCTCGATAAAGGACAGAAATGGTCTGGACCTAACAGAAGCAGAAGATATTAAGAAGAGGTGGAAAGAATACACAGAAGAACTGTACAAAAAAGATCTTCATGACCCAGATAATCACGATGGTGTGATCACTCATCTAGAGCCAGACATCCTGGAATATGAAGTCAAGTGGGCCTTAGAAAGTATCACTATGAACAAACCTAGTGGAGGTGATGGAATTCCAGTTGAGCTATTTCAAATCCTGAAAGATGATGCTGTGAAAGTGCTGCACTCAATATGCCAGCAAGTTTGGAAAACTCAGCAGTGGCCACAGGACTGGAAAAGGTCAGTTTTCATTCCAATCCCAAAGAAAGGCAATGCAAAAGAATGGTCAAACTACCACACAATTGCACTCATCTCACATGCTAGCAAAGTAATGCTCAAAATTCTCCAAGCCAGGCTTGAACTTTCTTATGTTCAAGCTGGTTTTAGAAAAGGCAGACGAACCAGAGATCAAATTGCCAACATCCACTGGATCATGGTAAAAGCAAGAGAGTTCCAGAAAAACATCTCTTTCTGCTTGATTGACTATGCCAAAGTCTTTGACTGTGTGGATCACAATAAACTGTGGAAAATTCTGAAAGAGATGGGAATATCAGACCACCTAACCTGCCTCTTGAGAAATCTGTATACAGGTCAGGAAGCAACAGTAAGGAACTGGACATGGAACAACAGACTGGTTCCAAATAGGAAAAGGAGTACGTCAAGGCTGGATATTGTCACCCTGCTTATTTAACTTCTATGCAGAGTAGATCATGAGGAACGCTGGACTGGAAGGAACACAAGGTGGAATCAAGATTGCTGGGAGAAATATCAATAACCTCAGATATACAGATAACACCACCCTTATGGCAGAAAGTGAAGAGGAACTCAAAAGCCTCTTGATGAAAGTGAAAAAGGAGAGTAAAATGTTGGCTTAAAGCTCAGCATTCAGAAAATGAAGATCATGGCATCTGGTCCCATCACTTCATAGGAAATAGGTGGGGAAACAGTGGAAATAGTGTCAGACTTTATTTTTTTGGGCTCCAAAATCACTGCAGATGATGACTGCAGCCATGAAATTAAAAGACACTCCTTGGAAGAAAAGTTATGACCAACCTAGATAGTATATTCACAGGCAGAGACATTACTTTGCCGACTAAGGTCCGTCTAGTCAAGGCTATGGTTTTTCCTGTGGTCATGTTTGGATGTGAGAGTGGGACTGTGAAGAAGGCTGAGCGCCAAAGAATTGATGCTTTTGAACTGTGGTGTTGGAGAAGACTCTTGAGAGTCCCGTGGACTGCAAGGAGATCCAACCAGTCCATTCTAAAGGAGATCAGCCCTGGGATTTCTTTGGAAGGAATGATGCTGAAGCTGAAAGTCCAGTACTTTGGCCACCTCATGCGAAGAGTTGACTCATTGGAAAAGACCCTGATGCTGGGAGGGATTGGGGGCAGGAGGAGAAGGGGACGACCGAGGATGAGATGGCTGGATGGCATCACTGACTCAATGGACGTGAATCTGAGTGAACTCCGTGAGTTGGTGATGGGCAGGGAGGCCTGGAGTGCTGTGATTCATGGGGTTGCAAAGAGTAGGACACGACTGAGCTATTGGACTGAACTGAACTGATGCGAAGAGCTGACTCATTGGAAAAGACCCTGATGCTGGGAAAGAGTGAAGGCAGGAGGAGAAGGGGACGGCAGAGGATGAGATGGTTGGGTGGCATCACCGACTCAATGGACATGGGTTTGGGTGGACTCTGGGAGTTGGTGATGGACAGGGAGGCCTGGCATGCTGTGGTTCATGGGATCGCAATGAGTTGGACATGACTGAGCGACTGAACTGAACTGAACTGATCCAGGTGAGAGGAGAAGGAAATGCAACCCACTCCAGTATTCTTGCCTGGAGAATCCCAGGGGCAGAGGAGCCTGGTGGGCTGACATCCACAGTGTCACACAGAGTGGGACATGACTGAAGCGATTTAGCAGCAGCAGCAGCATCCAGGTGAGGTGCTATTGCAATAGTCTCTTCTCTGGTAAGTTTTCCCTCATTCTTCTGATGCCAGGCTCCCTCTTCTGGGCTCCCAAGGTATTTGCAGTCTTCTATTGTACTAATGAGCTCATTTTGCAATTAAAAAAAAAAAATCTATGTTGAGCTCTCCATGGAAGAGACTGACATTTATGCAATTCTAGCACCTAACTTAGCTCTTGGAACATATATTTTCAACCAATGTGTGTTGAATGTATGAATAATAATGATAATAACTATCATATTCTGAGTGTGAACTGTATGTCAGACACTGTTCTGTTTCATATCTATTGAATCGTTTGATTCTCAAACACCACTGCGTTGAGCATTAGGGCTTCAGCATACGAATTTGGGTGGGGAGGGGCATAGACATGAGATTCATAACATCCAGCTTAATCCAGGGAGATACCGCTTTTTCCAGGGCATAGTGTTGGGCTTTGGGGATGGGTATGTAACCCAAGCCTGTTCAATCATGACCAGGCTTCCCGAGTGGCTCAGTGGAAAAGAATTCACCTGCAGTGCAGGAGATGCAAAAGACGCAGGTTTGATCCCTGGGCTGGGAAGATCCCCTGGAGGAGGGCATGGCAACCCACTCCAGTCCTCTTGCCTGGAGAATCCCATGGACAGAGGAGCCTGACAGGGTACAGTTTATGGGGTTGTAAGGAGTTGGACACGCCTTAGTGATGGCATACGCACCTGTTCAACCTGGACCCATTAAAGAGGGACGCTTGGGCTATCTGCTTGAGGAATGAGATGAAGAATAATCTTTTCCCATTTGATGTGTAGCAGAGAAAATGTAAGCCTGAAGCCTAAAGTGCCTGTAACGTGGAGATTACACACTGAACTCCTGAATCCATGCCTGAAGTCAGCTCTATGCCTGGCCTTTTCACTTTAATACCTCACTAGAATGTGAGCTCTGTGAGCACTTCACTTCTGAGTTAACCTCAGTGCTTAGAACAGTGTTCACCACCCAGGAAGTTTCAGTAAAGCACTTCCTGTATGCATGCCGGGTCTGACGATTCTGTTTCCCTCATTAAGCCTGCTCCGCGATGCCTCCTGTTGCTTGCAATCAGAGGAGTCCTAACTGATGGACACCCACGGTGCACATTGTTACTCAATTATGACCCTTTTTGTAGTTAAACTTAGGTGCAGATTTTGAATCTTTTTCAATGTGGTGCTCCAGGCAGACGTTCTCGATCATTATAATTAGCAAGAAAGATGGAACTCTGAAACCTATATTAGTTTTCCATGATAGTGTAACAATGACTACAAATCTGGTGGCTTGCCACAGCAGACACATGTTATCTCACGGTCTCCTTGACTTGACTGGGTCTTCTGCTTGGGTCCCACAAAGCTGCAGTTAGGAGGCCTGCGCTATGTTCCTCCCTGGCGCTCAGGCACCCTTTGTTTGCCAAATTGGTTTCTTGGCAGCTGTGAGACGGAGGGCTTTGTGTTTTGTGCTGACCATCAGCTGGGGCCATGCTCAGCTCTAGAGGGTGAGCACAGTCCTTGTCGCGGCCTCACAGGCTCCCTCGCTACCCAGCAGCTCTGAGCTGCCTGGTCTGCAGGAGAATCTCTCCTTTCAGCAAGGGCCAGACGCCTCCTTTAAGGGATTTCACCTGATTAAGTCAGATCCTCTCCCTTCTGATCAACTGAAAAGTCAACTAACTTGGGACCTTCACTACATCTTTAAACGTCTCTTCATTTCAGGGATCTAAGTAAACATGCAGTTGGTTCAGGCAGAGCTTCCCGGATGGCTCAGGGGTAAAGTCTGCCTGCCAACGCAGGAGGCACAGGAGATGTGGGTTTGATCCCTGGGCTGGGAAGATTCCCAGCCCACTTCAGTATTCTTGCCTGGAAAATTCCATGGGCAGAGGAGCCTGGCGGGTTACAGTCCTTAGTGTTGCAAGGAGTTGTGCGTGATGGAACAACTAAGATGAGCATAGCTGATTCACGTTGCTGTATGACAGAAACTTTTAATAATACAACATAATAAAGCAGCTATACTCCAATAGAAACTAATTTGTAAAAAAAAATATCTATTACAGAATTGTATATGCTAAAAATAAATCCCTTCTTTTCTTCCTTTCAACATAACTTAACCACAAGAGTGAGATCCCATCACGTGTTGGGTTGGCCAAGAAATTCGTTTAGGTTTTTCTGTAAGATGTGATAGAGAAACCTGAATGACATTTTTGGCCAGCCCAATACATAGCTCCCTTACATAGGTCATGCACAAGAAGGGATGGGAATCTTGGGAGGCCTTTCTAGAATTCTGCCTACTCCAGCATCCCTGCTGCTGCTGCCGCCAAGTCGCTTCAGTCGTGTCTGACTCTGTGTGACCCTATAGACGGCAGCCCATCAGGCTCCCCTGTCCCTGGGATTCTCCAGGCAAGAACACTGGAGTGGGTTGCCATTTCCTTCTCCAATGCGTGAAAGTGAAAAGTGAAAGTGAAGTCGCTCTGGCCTGGCACAAATTCTTTGCTGTACAGATGAAGAAAGCAAGGCTGGCAGAGCCTTGGAGTTAAGACGCTAGGTCTTCTGTTTCCTGCTCTGGTGCGTGTTGAGGTCCTTGATTGCAGAGCTGTTGTTGAACCCTTTTTTTTAAGGTCTATAGGATGGGGGAGCCTGGTGGGCTGCCGTCTATAGGGTCACACAGAGTCGGACACGACTGAAGCGACTCAGCAGCAGCAGCAGCAGCAGCAGCAAAGCCTCTGAACTTGCGGGGAAAGCGCGAGTGTGCTCTGTGCTTTGGTTATTTTCTTATCGTTCTCTTCTCTCCACACCCCCTGTATCCAGCAGACTTGCGTGCAATAAACGTTTTAAAGGGCCGTGGGTTAATTTCTAGTAATTTGAAGGCCAAAGCGAAGTGACCTAATGTTGAATACCAAGCCAGTGCAGGATTCAGACACAGAGGGAGCCTTATAGGCTTTCGATGAAATATTAATAGAGTCCCTGTTGGTGACAGTCGTATCTCTTCTTCCAGCATCAGTGGTGAACTTTACAAGTTAAGATCCACCTGGGGACTCTTCCTATAGGGTCGGGCCCCTGCTTTTCAGCTACTGAAGCTGCTTGCCAGCGATGGTCATGCTGGGGCTTGTGGAAGGACGTGATGAATAAGTAAAAAGGATGTTAAAATGTCAGCAAGCCACCCCAGAGTGACTCACTTGGGAGTCTGTAGGGTTCTTAAGAAGCTTGCACCTCCCAGCTGTTTCAAGACATTTGCATAGACTTTGCTCTTCTCCTCATAGTCCAGGCTTATTAATATGAAATAGGCATCTATCTGAATTGAGGGGCCAGAAAATAGACTCAAGTAGGAGATACAGATATAAAATATTTTATCACAACTTCCCAGGACTACATTCTCAGCAAGAAAGAATTTTTCTGAGTTTTGGATATCCATACCATTTCTTGGAAAAGGGCCAGTTTCATGGGAATGATCAAATTCTGAGCTTAATCTTAGACCAGCATGTTGCCTGAAAAACTTCTGGGAAAATAAGAAAGGCCGAAGGTTGATTTGTGGCATGAGAGACAGATAGAGGGCAAGAAGGAAAAGTTTTTTTTTTTTCCAAAAAAATGTAGGCTTTGGAAAGGCACATGTGATTAGATAATGTATGAGTTTTCTACTGCTGTATGGCAAATTAACCTGAAACTTAGTGGCTTAAAATGAGGAACATTTTTTAACTCACAGTTTCTGTGGGTCCAGAACCCAGCTGTGGCTTAGCTGAGTGCTTCTGGTTCACAGTCCCTTACAGGCTGCTCTCCAGGTGCTGGCCAGGCCTGTGATCTGATCTCAAGGCTGCACTGGGGGCAGACCCCCTTCCAAGGTCACTCACATGCCTGCTGGCCAGACCTCAGTTCTTTGCCACATAGGTGCTTCCATAGGGAAACGCACAACATGGTAGCTGGCTGCCCTCCGAGGGAACGCGGGAGAGGGAGAGGGAGCAGGGAGAGGCGGAGGAAGAGAGAGAGAGACAGAGATCTTGCTAATCTCGGCGTCTCATTACTTTCTCAATACTCTATCCAGTGTAAGGGAGTTACCACATCCTACTTATGCTCAAGGAGCAGTGGAGGAGATGACGCAGGGCATGTGTACCAGGAGGCAGGGGTCAGCAGAGACTGTCTCAGGGGCGGCCTAGCAGAGACACAGGAGGGGACGGGCAAGTCCCTGTTGGTACCAGACCTCATCGTAGCCTTCCGTCACTCAGGCAGGCCTGACTCTCAACAAGGTCCAGAATGACCTTCACGCAGTAGCCAAGCCTTTTTGTGACCATGCAGGGTGTGAAGCGAGACCCCCTTCAGCAAATATCATCTTATCACAGTACAGACAGAGGTGGGGAGCTGAGGCAGTTCAGGGGTACGCGTTCGATTTCCAGCAAAGACGCAGGACAGACTTCCTGTGGGAGACAACATTTACGATGGCATCTGAGAGGAAGAGAGGTGGGTACATCCATGTCACACAAAGTGAAGTAAGCCAGAGAAAAGCAAATATTGTGCATTAAGGCGCATGTCTGGAATCTAGAAAAATGATACAGATGATCTTATTTGCAAAATAGAACTAGAGACACAGATGTACAGAAAAAACATATGGACACCAAGGAGGGAAAAGAGTAGGTGGGATGAACTGGGAGACTGGGATTGACAAATATACTCTACTGATACCATGAATAACATAGATAGCTAACGAGAACCTACCGTATAGCACAGGGAACTTACTCCATGCTCTACGTGACTTAAATGGGAAGGAACTCCCCAAAGAGTGGGTGTATGTAAACACACAGCTGATTCACTTGGGCAAACAGCAACTCAGAAGTATCTCAGAAACTAAAGAAAATCAAAAGGAACTAAGCCTTTTAAAAATAGCACACATGTCCTTCAGTTCAGTTGCTCAGTCGTGTCCAACTCTTTGTGACCCCATGAACCTCAGCACACTAGGCCTCCCTGTCCATCACCAACTCCTGGAATCCACCCAAACTCATGTCCATCGAGTCAGTGATGCCATCCAACCACCTCATCCTCTGTCGTCCCCTTCTCCTGCCTTCAATCTTTCCCAGCGTCAGGGTCTTTTCCAGCGAGTCAGGTCTTTGCATCAGTGGCCAGGGAACAGTACTTGAGCTTGGCACCCCACCTTTGGGAACTTCTGCCATTTGGAACACTGATACAAACCCATCATCCTGTTTCATGTATCAGGATCAAATGAGCTGCATGTTACAGGAATTCATAGGAACTTCAGGCTTGTTTTGCACAGAAACATGCTCACTGGTTGCACAGATGTCTTCATGTCCTCTCAGTGACCCTCTCCCGGGCATATCAGGGTCCACAAGAAAACAGCACCAAGCCCCTAAGGTGGGAATTCCTGAAGACCAAGTGTTCTAGATGTTTCAGCCTCTTCAATAGGATATCTTAGTTTAAATCTTCAAATACCATGGTTCGACCATGCAACCTTCCATGTAATGTTGCTTTTTACTTAGGTATGCACCAAAAGCAGCAATTTCCAAAGCAGATTTGGTGTTAGAATCTGATTTTGTTAAATAACCCTGCCATATTTGTATGTAAGAAGAACATTGTGTCATGGAAACTAACACAACATTGTAAAGCAACCATACTCCAATAAACATTAGTTAAAAAAAGAAGCAAGGAAGAGAGGGTAGGGTGAACAGCAGAGGCAGGATGGGAGGCATGTCCTTTCAAGAGGACGATGGGGTGGATGGAGTCCCTCCCTTCCCCCCGACATGCATACCAGAGGTGGGGAGGAACAGGCCCCGTCTGCAGGAAGCCACACTGTGCACTGATGCTGAAGGTCAGTGAGGTGTTAGTAAAGGGACTTGGGATGCAGCTCCTCTCCACGTCTCCTCTCTGCTCCTTCATGCACTCTCCAACCTGCACCTGATTCCATATTATTTATCATGGAAGCACAACCTCGTGATTCACACAGTTCAATGTCCCCATATTTGTTCAGGGAAACGATTTCAGAGCTAACTCAAATCTTCTATGTCAAAGAGTAGTCACCAACGTTTCTATACAGCAAATTCTTTAAAATATTCATTGCCCAATCCATTACCCAACTACTCAAGTCGGAAAGCTTGGTTTCTCCAAACCTGGTTTTCCTTAATTATTCTAGGGTGAAGTGTATGTGAAGGCAGTCAAGTTCATGGGTAGTTTCAGAAAGGCCCCGCAGCCCACTTGATTAAAAACATAAAGTACCTAAATTTCCGTCACTCTAATAAATTTGTTGTGTTAAAGCCTTTGTTCTAGAAGGCTTTTGTCAAAATGCAAAGAACAATCCCATAATTCATTATTCAGCTGGGAGTTCCTGGCAGTAAAGTAATCACTCGCTGGTTGGTATCAGAGGGAGAGGACCAGCTGAGATATCACATGTCAGGGACGCATGGGTACCGGATACCCGAGGGCAGACGGAAGAGGACACCAACAGTGGAGGCCATGGCAAGAGTCCTGTGAGGTCAGAGCTGGGGGAGCCTAAGAGTTTACCAGGACCATTTTTATTTTGTGGGAACCTTTGTGCAGGAGAATGGAGTTCGTGTGTGTGGCAAGACAGTCCAATGATGGAGCAGAAGCTGGAACCCACGGCTCCTGAAGATGAAACTGAATGACCAGCTCCCACGACACTCCAGTCTAAGTGACCATCCCAGAGCCTTCTCCTCAGATTCAGCCTCTCTCTGCCCTCTTGCCCTTTGCCTTCACCTTCACACGGCCAGTCTCTGTCTACCTTGTATTAAAGTGATGTGCACAGGAATTTATCTTTCTCCAAGTAAACAGACATCTATGATTTGTGCTCTAGTATTCAACCTCTATGAGGAGGGCACAGCTACCCACCCCGGTATTCTTGCCTGGAGAATCCCATGGATGGAGGAGCCCCATAAGGTTGCATGTGAATGAGCGACTGAGCATGCACGCACTCAACCTCCATAGTGTGTGAAAAAGCACTGTATCAACACTTTGTTGCCAAAGGTCCGTCTAGTCGAGGCTATGGTTCTTCCAGTGGTCAAGTATGGATGTGAGAGTTGGACTGTGAAGAAGGCTGAGTGCCGAAGAATTGATGCGTTTGAAGTGTGGTGTTGGAGAAGACTCTTGAGAGTCCCTTGGACTGCAAGGAGATCCAACCAGTCCATCCTAAAGGAGATCAACCCTGAATATTCATTGGAAGGACTGATGCTGAAGCTGAAGCTCCAGTCCTTTGGAGCGTCACGTTTTTATTCTCCAAATCAGATGGCAGAAACTTCCTTATTAGTCCAAAATAGTACCTCTTTGACCTTAAGAAAATCTCAAGACAGGGTATCTAGGAGGGATTATATAAGAAGAATTTTCATAGTGCATTTGAATACATTTTCTCAAAGAATTCTCCTAACAATCATTTTTGATAGTTTATTATAAATGAGAAAGTGACAACCTTGTGAGATTTACAGATATGGGACTGTTGACAAGGGCTCCAGACAAAAATGGCCTATGGCATCTTCCCCAGTGTGGACAAGGTTTAGCTGTATTAGTCAGCCTGACTCCAGTTCTCACTGCTGTTACAAATAAGTTGTTTTAAAATCATAGAATACAGACCTCCTATGTCTGACTCAGTCTGAGAATTTCACATGTTAAAAAGGGAAGATAAGAAAGCCCTCTCAATGAACTAATCATTCCATACTTACTTAACTGTTACAACCAGAAAGCTAGGCATCCTCTTTAGAGACGGTTCATCTCTCCTAACGAGCACTTTCAGAAAGTAAACTCTGAGTTCCTTTTCTTTTGAAAAGTCCCTTTCCTTATGAAAAGTCCTTTATCCCCTGTTTCTGAGTGTAGTTGAACCATCTCCTCTTGGACGCCATGATGTTGGCATCTTTAGCTAAATTCTGGACTGGCTGTCACAGGGATGCTAGACTGTAAGCTCCATGAAGGGAGAAGTCATGTCTGTCTTGCTCATTTTTATGTCCCCACTCAGCTTAGAATCTGACACACAGCATCCGTTCCAAAAACTTCTGTTGAAGACATGAATTTCTGAAAATTGATTAGGGAATGTCAAGTAAGATTTAAAGCTACCATAGGATAAGTAAGATTTCTGTAATATAATCATAGACATGAGTTGAGAAGGAATGCTAAAAAACAGAGATGCAATGAGTTTTAGAGGAAAGAAAATAGAATAATACAAAAAGCCTCTAATTGCCCACCCTTGAGATTTCCTGGCTGAGGGATTTGGAAAGCCTTTGCCTGCCCTAAGTATCGTTTTCTTCAATACAGGGTGGTCTCACAGATTTGCTGTGAGGGTCCGATGGCACAGCGAATGTAAAAGAACTCTGCGTAGTTTCGAGCACTTTGCGTATCTCTGCTGCAGACACTGGGGAAAGGAAACGGTAATCCTAATGTGAGTTGAAGGAGAGCATTTGACGTGAGGGCCCTTCCTCAATTAGCCGGCTCTATAGGGAGGCCTTACGGTCTCACCTGCTCCATTCACCAGTCGATGTCAAAGTAAAGAGCATGCATCTTTGAAAACTTTTGCATGTTTTACTTGGCTGGGCCACAGAGTTTCCTGTATTGATGATGCAAGTTTTAGGGAGCTGTTGGTGGTAGGGGGAAAGGCCACATTTCTCTCTGACCATCCTTACTGAAGAAGCTATGCTAAGACTGCTCTCTTCAATTGAAGAAACTCCTAACAAGCTAACTTTGAAGACCCCAGGGCCATGCTGACTCAGGGTACCCGAGTCTTTGGAGCAAGCACAGAGCTGGGGTCCGTAGCACCCAGGACTACTGGCTTCTGGGAAACAGGAAGTAAATGCAGTTGAAACACCTACTTGTGTTTCTCTGGGTCAGGGGATGATTTCCTTTTACTAGCCACTTAGCTCTTGGGAGGCAGGATCCTTGGGCCACCCGAGTTCAGGAAGAACAGCCCAGGACCATTCCTGGTGCTTATGAAGAGTTTCTGGAACTATCTGGGTGTGTGCAGAGGAAAGGAACCCTGGGAAAAGAGGAAGCTCACAGATCCCATTTCTGAAGTCCTAGTGTAATCTTAAAAAAGCATTTCTCAAGCTCTGGAGACTAAACAGCAGCTGAAGCTGTTAGTCGCTCAGTCGTGTCTGACTCTTTGCGACCCCACGGACTGTAGCCCACCAGGCTCCTCTGTCCATGGAATTCTCCAGGCAAGAAAACTGGAGTGGGAGTGGGTAGCCTTTCGCTTCTCCAGGGGATCTTCCCAACCCAGGATTGAACCTGGTCCCCTGCATTGCGGGGAGACTCTTTACCATCAGGGCCACTAGCGATGCCCCCTGGAGACTAAATAGGGGCAGCTATAAAAGGCTCCAGTGACTCGGAAAGGACGGAGGACACGCTGGATGTTTCTGGAGTTTCATAGAATCTTGACCTTCTGTGACCCAGGGATATATGTGGGCTGCGGCTGGTTTACTAGATAAGATCTCAAATTTTGGAGTCCTCCTGTATTAGATTCTTCCTTCATGAGATTCAACAGACTCCTATATTAGATTCAAATATAGGCTACATCTCTCACTATCGGTGCAATCCTAGGTGTCTCTGCAGCTCAGTGTTTTCATCTGTAAAATGGGCATGTACAGTAATGTTTGGTTACTAAACACACACCATGTACCAGGGTCAGTGAAAGTCTTTTTACTTACATATCAAATTTACTTAAAAATATCAGTCTTATACGTGGTAGTGAGATTAAGTAAAGCCCACGTAAAATACCCATTCCAGCCTCACAATAACCGCTCACTAGGTAGTTGTTACAATTAGCATCATTATTGGTTGTTACCGTGGAATTTTAGGTTTCAGATTTGTGCTATTAGAAGTTGTGGTTAAGCTTGTAATTGAGCTTCTTATAGTAACAATCTCTCACCTTCTTATAATCTTGCTTATGCTTCCTTATAATCTCTTCCTCCTGAGATTATACTGGGCTCACTTCTCTCTGAGTCTCCAGTTTGGATTTGTTAACCAGAGTGCACTTCTTTCTGAAGGATGGGAGACGCATCCTGGCCAGGAGAAGACGTAACTCCAGTGATTCTGGAGCGTCAGGACAGCCCCGTTGCCACACAGAGACTCGTCTGCAGAGAAGGGAGGAGGGAGTGAGGGCTGATGTGGGTCTGGTTTAGGTCTAGACGTGTGTGAGAGTCTCAGTGTCCTGAAGGCCTGAGCTGTCTTGCCTCGAGAACAGCGGTCCCCGGACTCCTGGCACCAGGGGCTGGTCTTGTAGACAGCTCTCCCGTGGACGGAGGCGGGTGTGGATGGGGTCAGGACAGCTCACTAAGGACCCGTCACCGGGACCCCTCGCATGTGCGGTCCACAGCGCCCACTCTCCTAGGAGGACCTAACGCCGCCGCTGGAGCTCAGGCAGTAATGTGAGCGAGGGAGAAACTGACGAAATTTCACCCGCCACTCACTTCCTGCTGAGCAGCCTGGTGCCTCCCAGGCCACGCATCATGGCCTGGAGGTCCATGGTCCATGGACTGCAGGCTGGGAACCCCTGCCTGAGCAGATGTTCTGGGTTGAATTGTGTTCCCTCTCAAATGTCATGTGTTGAAGTCCTAACCCCAGGTACATCAGAATGTGACCTTATTTGGAGATAAGGTCTTTATAGAGACTTTAATCCAAATGAGGGGTGGGATGGGGAGGGAGGTGGGAGGGAGGGTCCGGATGGGGAACACATGTACACCCATGGCTGATTCATGTGAATGTATGGCAAAAACCACAATATTGTAAGTAGCTAGCCTCCAATTAAAAAAAATGAAAATGAGGTCATTAGTGTGGGTCCTAATCCAGTGATTGGTGTCCGCATAAAAGGGGCAATTTGGAGACACGTATACAGAAAGAATGGCGTGTGCACCCAAGGACAGCTATCTCTGCCCCAAGGAGAGAGGCCTGGGACGGCTCCTTCTCTCACAACTCAGAAGAACCGATTCTGCCAATGCCCTGATTTCAGACCTCTAGCCTCCGGGACTGTGAGACTTTAATTTTCTGTTGTGTAAGTTGCTTAATTTGTGCTGCTCTGTTACAGCAGCCTATCCAATGAGTACGATCAGGAGCAAGTTGGCTTTGAGGCCCTGGTGCGTCCTGGCAGCGGGGTTGGCGTGCAGAGCTGAGGCATGGCCGCTCCCAGCCATTCTGGAAACAGAGCGCATCTGGAAGTCCACTCTTTGGGTAAATATGAGCTGGGATTCCAGAAAGTGTTTACAGGGTTCATTTCCCTTGGACGAGGGAGAAAGGTGACTCAGACTGTGGTATTGAATAATGACAGTAATATGTATTTTCAAGGACTAGGAATATACCAAAACAAGTAGGTTGTGTGAAGTGGCCAGCCTGAATCATCAGATCCTTTTTAAAGAAATAAAGACATTTAGCACACACAATAACTGAAGCAGGGTAAATGATTTGGCTCCCAGTAGAAATTGCTGAATCACTTATGTTCATGACTGAACAGAAAATTATTTTATACAAATGTGGTATTCTGCTTAGAGCAGAAGATCTTCTTCAAGTGATGTTTCCTAGCAAGGACTTCAATAATCTACTCTAGTTATTTTTATGAAAACATTTAGCCAGCTTTTAATTTAATTTAATTTAAAACAGGTATTTTTCAAACTGCTATATAGGTAACATGGTTCCAAGCTATGAAAATGTATCACCTTTATTGTATTAGACAAACTGAATGATTCACCATCAGTCTTATAATTTTGTTGCTGTTCAGGCACTCAGCTGTGTCTGACTCTTTTTGACCCCATGGACTGCAGCACACCAGACTTCCCTGTCCTTCACTATCTCCTGCAAGCTCAAACTCATGTCCGTTGGGTCGGTGATGCCATCCAGCCATCTCATCCTCTGTTGTCCCCTTCTCCTCCCACCTTCAATATTTCCCAGCATCAGGGGCTTTTCAAATGAGTCAGTTCTTTGCATCAGGTGGCCAAAGTACTGGAGTTTCAGCTTCAGCATGAGTCCTTCCAATGAATATTCAGGACTGATTTCCTTTAGGATGAACTGGTTCGATCTCCTTGTGGGTATTAGAATAATCCTAATATCAGAAATACTAAAGTGTGAAATAAATGTGCACTTTAAACTGAGACAACAGAGCAAATAGTCCTTAGATTAAAAAGGGTCTTGTTGTGTAAAAAATTCAGGAGATGGTCTAACTCTCACCACTACTTGACCTTGGAATCCTTTTCACATTGAGCTCTAAGAATACAGTTTCTGGTCTCTGTTTTGGGTAATGCTGGACCGAGACAAATTTTGTTGACAGTTTTCTGAATTGACAGCTGTCAGATTTTGTGATGTTGGAGAGAGAGACGCGTTCCCTTGTTTTCCCAGCTTTGTCACTGACTAGGCAGGATGCTTCTAGACTTAATATTACTAACAGAAGGCAGAACCAGGCGGGAGTTTTCCGCATGGCAGTTCTCTGCTGGCCCAGGCTGCTGACATATCAGTCAGTCTACATTTCTCCTCCGTCTCTGGGGTCCCTGATGGCTTCAGCTCTTGACTGAGGGCGTCTGGATAGTGATGGGATAATATGAATGCTTGACACTCAGAGGACCTGGGGAGGCTTTCCTATGGCTGACTACCCTTGGAGATTCTGCTCAGTGATGAACTTTCGTGGGATGTTCTCAATATTTTCTTCTTAGTTTTTTGCTCCCCAGTTCACCTCAAGTGTCTTTGTGGACTTTTGTCTGCTTTCCCAGAGCACAAGAAGTTCCCCCCTTTACCTGTAACGCTTCTTGGAAGCTGATGTTGCTTCTCTCAGGTTGGTACTACACTAGTCAGTCTTCAGATACTCTTTGAATAATGTTCTGTAGCACATGGATGGCTGATTTTCACAGTTTTTGTAAAGAGCAGTCATTAGCAAGAGAGCCTTGCTCATCAGGCAGAAGGGTGAAGTTGCCTCTCCAGATAAATGCATCTCTGTGAAAATTTGATAATCTTTCATGTAACTTAGAGATTTAGGGAGGTCGACATGTTTTTGAAGCTACTGGAAAAATTGCTCCAGGCACTGAGTATCTTGTGAAAAACCTTCCTGGATGCTTCCTTCAGCCTGATGTTAGGAACTGTGGTCTAGTTCGTGAATATTTGTTTGCTTTCACGATCAGTGTTTCTGTCGCTTCCTTAGGTTTTGAGTTGTAGATCAAGGGTTCCACATGGAAACCCCATTGCTGTAAAACACGGAGGTCGCTTTCATGGCCTGGTTAGAATCAGGCTATAAGCACACACAAGCCCGGGTTTACAGGAGAGACGGTGCCCACTGTTAGGTGGTGGTCACAGTCGCTAATCTTTCCTCCTTCTGGATGACATCATCAGGAAGCCAGCCAGCACGTTTGAGCAGGAGAATCTGCCTGGCGAACGTGAACACCAACGCTGTGCTCAAGTTAAACTCCGTGAAGGCAGAGGTTGCCATCCTGGTAGCAGATCACGGAATGCCAAGCCCTGGGGCTTCATCGCAGGAAAGGTGACGGCGGCACTGGATATGCAGAAGGATAACGAAAAGATCGGATGTGCTCATAGCAGCTCTGGTAAAAGTCCCGAGCCCTCCGAGCCAGCTACTCGCAGGATGCAGTCTTCCGAGTGATGTGACTAGGAATGGCTCATTTTACTGTGTAAACTACAGCTCCAAAGGACGTGTGGGAAAAAAGTGACATGCAATTTAGGAAGAAAAATTCCCGTTAAGATACTCTTCCTTTAGTCGAGAGCGCAGGCTCTGGGATTAAATGGAAATCCTGGTTCCACAACTTGGTGTTGTGGATTGGTCGGTTGTTTGCTCTGAGTTACAAAACATGAAAATGTGGATTATAAATTTTTGATAATCTAAAAGTGGGGATGATTTTGTCAAAGTTCAATGAGGCCATGCATTTTCCTTTTTTAAAAAAGTTTGTCTATTCTTTATTTTTGGCTTTGCTGGGTCTTCCTGGGGCCCTGGAGCTTTCTCTAGTCGTGGCGGGCGGGGGCTCCTCTTCACTGTGGGGCACGGGCCTCTCATTTCTGTGGTTTCCCCTGTTTGGGAGCACACGGGTGTCAGTAACTGGCATCTGTGCGCAGTAGCTGCTGCTGGTACCGTCTAGAACTTGGGCTCCGTAGTTGGGTCGCCCAGACTTAGCTGCTCCGTGGCACATGGAATCTTTCTGGCTCAGGGACTGAACCTCCATCCCCTGCCTTGGCAGGCGGAGTCCCACCCACTGTACCACCAGGGAAAACCCGAGAAAGCATTTTGCATATGCTGGCAGATAGAAAGCCAATACTAATGTTAGCTAACCATAATTCTTTCTCCAGTCTTACGATAAACTTTCTTGCGTGAAGGAAGAGCATCCATGGCATCTGTCCAGGGAATCTTAAGATTCCAGGGTTTTTTCATCAAATGATTTTGCAGCATCTTATGGACATGAGTTTGAGTAAACGCCGGGAGTTGGTGATGGACAGCGAGGCCTGGCGTGCTGCAGCCATGGGGTCGCAAAGAGTCGGACACGACTGAGCGACTGAACGAACTGAACTGAACTGATTCCCAAAGTTTGACCCTCTGCATCTTCTTCTTTACAATTTTTAAGGCAAAGTTCCCCCCACCCTTGTTTTCCTTCCAGTTTCCCTGCTTCTCGTTATGCTACCCACCAGAAAATGTGAAAAGTCCCTCGGCTCAGGATGAGGCAAGGCTTACCTTTCCGTCTTTTATAAGTCAGTGGATTATGGTGCCAGTATGAATTGAAGCTACCTCAATTTCTGACCAATTATGAAGTTTTATAAAATAATTTGCCTCAATTAGGATGCTTTGTCCACGTATTTAATAGGTGTTTCAACATTAAAATCACCTTTATAGATTGTCATCTGATAAAAATTGTTTTGTGTTATTACGATGGGTTGAAGTTTCTCTGATAAAATTTAAAAAAAGTATGTTCAAAGAGAGCCCACAATACACTTTAAGCTTTTTCTAGGAACAAGGCAGGAAACAGGCGAGTGAGAAATGCATCCCACCATATATTCTTAAATGATTTGGATCCTTGTGTTATCTACTAGAAAAGAGGGAAACTGAAAAAAAATGATGGTTGTGGATTCTTACTGTTACAGGAAGAGACACTGCTTATTTTTACTGAAGAAAAACAGGTCTACGTAGAAAAAGAGTTAACCCTGTGACAGGTTACAAAAATGAAAAGGAATAATGAGAAAATTCTAAGAGATTTTAGTTGCAATTACATCAGCAGCATTTTTGATAGTTCTAGGAGTTATTAGGTCCAAATCTGGGGCTGACTAGCAACATTTATTATTTTCATGTACTGTAGTAGGAACTGCTAACCTTCAGATGGTAGTACACTTATAGCCTCTCCTGTCTGGCTCTGACAAATAGCTTTAGGGTATCGATGGGCAGCTTAGGAAATTGCCTGTAGATGAGAAAACAATACATTGATTTGATAAATCATTAGAAGTCTTATCTTCATGAACATCAATAACCTTATAACTGACACTCTATCATTAAAGTCAGAATAAGAATTTGGTAAATGGGGCATAAGGCAAACTACGTCATCTCTGTCTCTTTCAAATATCTTGATAAATAAAGACTCACAGCTATAAGTAACCTTTCAGCAAGAAAATAAGCGATAATTTCACTTCAATTCAACCTTTATGCAAGATGCTTCCTTGAGAAAAATCTATAATGTATATAAATGAATAAAGTTTGGTATCTTCTTTCAAGCAGCTTTGAAGCTAGTGGGAGGCAGGGCAAGATGTTATACCAGAATGTCACGGGACTAGATTTGCTTTAATCATGGTGGGATAATGACATAAACATCGTCAATCATTTTGGTTTGCTTTTCATGATTTCAAAATTAAGCCACCTGGCTTGCTGTTTACTGTTTAGTTGCTAAGTCGTGTTTGACTCTTTTTTGTGACCCCAGTCTCTAGCTTGCCAGGCTCCTCTGTCCATGAGATTTCCCAGGCAAGAATGCTGAGCGGGTTGCCATTTTCTTTTTCAGGGGATCTTCTCGACCCAGGGATTGAACCCAGGTCTCCTGCATGGACAGGTGGATTCCTTACCACTGAGCCACCAGTTACCTGGCTGCTGCTGCTGCTAAGTCACTTCAGTCGTGTCTGACTCTGTGCGACCCCATAGACGGCGGCCCACCAGGCTTCCCCGTCCTTGGGATTCTCCAGGCAAGAACACTGGAGTGGGTTGCCATTTCCTCCTCCAACGCATGAAAGTGAAAAGTGAGAGTGAAGTCACTCAGTCATGTCCGACTCTAGCGACCCCATGGACTGCAGCCTACCAGGCTCTTCCGTCCATGGGATTTTCCAGGCAAGAGTGCTGGAGTGGGGTGCCATTGCCTTCTCCTCCAATTACCTGGACAACAACTTAAATAAAAGGTGAAAAGTGATTTAACATTATATGGGCACTTTTCCAGTTCACTGAAAGTCAAAAGGATTCATGGGTGTGCATGAGTGTTAAAAAAAAGGATGGATATGAAATTATTTAGTCTATTATAACAGCATTTTTTTCTTTAAGCACTTTAAGATGGTGGTTGATCCAGTTTTCACTTGCATTGATTATGAGAGGAAATCTGTTTTTATCCTTACTTTTATTCTATAGCTCACACTGTGTCATTTTTTCCTCTAGATGCCAATTATACATATATGTGCCTTCTTAAAGGTGTTCCATCATTCTCTGCTCTGTTGTTCATTTATCTTTTTGAGTCGCTTTTCTCTTATTTTGAATAGTTACAATTACTAGGTCTTCAAGATCACTAGCCATTTCTTTTGGAATGTCTAATCTCTAGTTAATCCCATTCAATGCAATTGATTTTTTAAAATCATCACACACTATGGTTCCAAGCTTGTCCTTCACATCTCTACTTGTCTTGTTTGAACATAAGGAAAGTAGTTAGAATAATTGTTTCTATGTCCTTGATGGCTAATTCTGACAGTTTTGGCAGTTTTGGTCGGTTTTGACAATTGAATTTTCTTCTCCTTATGGCATGTTTTCCTGATTTTTGGCATGTATGGTAATTTTTTATTAGATAACAGCCATGTGAATTTTAACAAGAGTGTTACTAGGTATTTTCATATACTTGTATGGTATAAGTATAAAATGTCTTATATATATATAAAGTATATATATAAAACTTCATATAC
>SJYQ01002135.1:51049-64348 GCA_006410935.1 Redunca redunca
AAGTATAAAATGTACTATATAATAAAGTATATATGTATAAAACTTCATATACTTATAAATATTCTTGAGCTTTGCTCTGGAGCACCATTAAGTTACTTGGAAATTGCTGGCTCTGTCTGAGTCTTGCTTTGCAGATTTGCCGGTTGTAACAGGAGCAGGGTTTATTTCAGGGCTACTGAGGCAAGTCCTTTCTGTGTGCGCTACCCAATGCAATGCATCATGATTCCTGAGATTCTCTCATTCGGGTGGTGGGGGCAGATGGCATTCCCAGCCTTGTGTGAGCATCAAGCAGTGGTATCTATAATCTATTCAGTATTTCTTTCCCTCCCTCAAATTATTTCCTCGTGCGTGCACTGATTAGTACTCAGCTAAGTAACCGATAGTCTTTCCTGGTGGCTCACATGGTAAAGAATCCACCAGCTTTGTAGGGGATATGGGTTTAATCCTGAGTCAGGAAGACTCCCTGGAGAAGGGAATGGCTACCCACTCCAGTGTTCTTGCCTGGAGAATTCCATGGACTGAGGAACCTGGGGGGCTACAGTCCCTGGGGTCGCAGAGTTGGACACGACTGAGAAACCAACACTTGCACTTTCACAAGTAACTGATGAGGGATCTTCTGCAGATCTCGGGGTTCTTTCTCTGTACAACTCACTGTCTTCAGCATTCTATTATGCAAACGTTAGTTGCCTTGCCCTCTCCAAATTTTTAGCTCCATTTCCTTTAGGAAGTCCACTAAACATTTCCTGAGTCTTCCCTTGCTGCACCGTGGTCTAAGAACTTAAAACAGAGAGCTGGGGAAATTTTAGGGCTTATTTGTTTTTAGCTTCTCAGGAACCACTGTCCTTTACTGCCTGATATAAAGTGTCTTGCAAACTAGTATTTCATATATTTTGTCCAGCTTTTCTTGTTTCCAGCAGGAGGATAAATCTAGTTCCTGTTAGTCTATGTCAAGCAGAAGTGGGAGTTTTGGAAGGAACCTTTAACTGGATGAGTAAAACCTATGTTCTAAAGTTGTCCAGATTATATTGCATCCTATTGCATCGTATTTAAAGCAACTTTGAGGCTTTATCTTATACTGCTGCTGCTGCTAAGTCACTTCAGTTGTGTCTGACTCTGTGCGACCCCATAGATGGCAGCCTACCAGGCTCCCCTGTCCCTGGGATTCTCCAGGCAAGAACACTGGAGTGGGTTGCCATTTCCTTCTCCAATGCATGAAAGTGAAAAGTGAAAGTGAAGTCGCTCAGTTGTGTCCGACTCTTAGCGACCCCATGGACTGCAGCCCACCAGGCTCCTCTGTCTACCTGAATGAAAAATGGATAGGCTTTGAAGCTGGAAAAATCTAGATTTGAGTCTTAGAACTGCCATTTAATATTTAATAGATATGTGGTTTAATAGACCTCTAAGTTTCCTCAACCTCAGATTGATAACCTTATTTGATAAAATAAGGTGGAAAAAGTTTACCGGAAACACAAAGATTCTATGCATTACTGTTCTTTTTTAATAGCAAAAAATTGGCAATAGATAGGGTGATACTGAAACAAATCAGAGCTAATTCATAGTTTGTACCTTCATGAAGCACCTGATAAGAATGCTGCTGCTGCCAAGTCGCTTCAGTGTCCGACTCTGTGCGACCCCAGAGACAGCAGCCCACCAGGCTCCCCCGTCCCTGGCATTCTCCAGGCAAGAACACTGGAGTGGGTTGCCATTTCCTTCTCCAATGCATGAAAGTGAAAAGTGAAAGTGAAGTCGCTCAGTCGTGTCTGATTCTTAGCAACTCCGTGGAGTGCAGCCTACCAGGCTCCTCCATCCATGGGATTTTCCAGGCAAGAGTACTGGAGTGGGGTGCCATTGCCTTCTCCATAATAAGAATGAGAGAGATCTATATTATTCTTGGGGAAAATGTTAATGACATACTGTTAAGTGAGTAAAGCATTTTGCAGAAAAACAAGTGGAGTGTGAGCTGATTTTTAATTTAAAAATTTCTGTGTGTGTGTTTACGTGAGGAGAACACCATCTGGAAGGAAATATGAACACTTTAAGTAAGTTGATGAGCTGGAAGTAGGGCTAAGGTTTTTTAACTTTGAAAAAACTTTTAAAGACAACTTTTTTTTTTTAACCACTTGTATTTAAAAAATAATGAAAAATGGCCAGTGGAAATCTGCTATATGACACAGGGAGCTCAGCCGGGCACTCTGTGATGACCTAGAGGGATGGGATGGGGAGTTTGAAGTGGCCTCAAGTTGAAGGGGGTATATATACATACAGTTATGAATAATTTGTGTTGTTGTATGGCAGAAAGTTAAAGTTAGTCACTCAGTCATGTTTGACTCTTTGTGACCCCATGGACTGTAGCCCACCAGGCTCCTCTGTCCGTGGAATTCTCCAGGCAAGAATACTGGACTGGTGATCTATTTCACATATGATAACATACATGTTTCAATGCTATTCTCTCAAATCATCCCACCCTCGCCTTCTCCCACAGTCCAGGTCCAATGTATGAGTCAGGGTGCTCAGGGCTGGTGCACTGGGATTACCCTGAGGGATGAGATGGAGAGGGAGGTGGGAGGGGGGCTCAGGATGGGGAACACATGTACCCCCATGGCTGATTCATGTGAATGTATGGCAAAAACCACTACAGTATTGTAAAGTAATTAGACTCCAATTAAGATAAAAAAAAAAGTCTAGAGAAAGCAAATTGTGATGGAGGGAATCAGATCAGAGGACATCTGGGGATACGCATACAGGAAAGGATTAACTGTAATGGACCAGGAAGGAATTTTTTTGGGTGATGTCAATTTTATGTTTTGATTTGGGTGGTGGTCACATAATAATATACATTTCTCATGAATTACTGACGTGTACAATGACAAAGTACACATTTTATTGAATGTAAATCATACCTCTATAAAAGTGATTACAATTTTTTAGAAAAATAAAAATAAAAAGAATATTGGAGTGGGTTGTCATGCCCTTCTCCAGGGGATCTTCCCAACCCAGGGCTTGAACCCAGGTCTCCTGCATTGCAGGCAAACTCTTTACCGACTGAGCCACCAGGGAAGCCGTACGGCAGAAACCAACACAATATTGTGAAGCAATGAGCCTCCAATTAAAAAAATGGACACATCAGTTTCTTTTTGCAACAAAAACAGATAACAACAGAAGTAAGGTTCAAGAGAAACAGCAGATGCGCCTGCCACGGTCACACCGTCTACGCCCGCTGGCCCACAAGCAGCGGAAGCACATACACAGTCCCTGGAGGGACCGAGTGCTGGGTGAGGGGAGCCTGGGAAGGCCTCTGGCAGGACTCAGGCCTGTGCTGGGTGAGTCTAAGAAGGATTTAGGAAGTTATTTTTAGGAGTTCAGTGACTGAATATTTTGATAACTTGTACCTAAGAGGTGAGAAAATTAAAGTGAGTAAAGAAGGAGCATTTACTCGTTTCATTTGGAAAAGGGGAATGCTTGGCTATTTTTCTGGTTGCTAAGAGTCCTTATCTCACTCTCACTTCAGACAAACTCACAGGGCGGCCCTTTGTTTCTGTCTTGGCCCGTCTCAGTCATGGAGTGGCCTTGTCTGTTTCTTGCTCAGATTCTGTGTGGGTTGTTCATGTTCAGTTGGGAGCATTTTTAGCTAGTATTTTAGCTGTCATCTTCAGGGCCATTCTATGATTTAGCCATGCCATTAGTAATTTTCTCTCTCCATTTATGGTTTCTTTTGCTGATGATAAGATGGCTCTACTCAATCTTAGGGTTAATTCTGCTAGCATATTGCTCTAATCCTACAGAGTTTACTCTCGTCCTCATATTCTAGAACTATGCAAAGCTAAATAGGAAACATGCAACCTGCTTTTAGATTTTCTTCCCAGACTAGGGCAGGCTGGCTACCCACCAGATGAATTCCCCACGGAGACAGGTCATAGCTAAAGTCCATGAGATCACCGCTTGCTCCCTTGAGTGTCTGTGACTACAGGTGCTGAGGCAGGGTCCAGGGAAAACCTTCATCAGTTAGTTTTCTGCTGAAGGAGAGAGGACTTTCCCAGAGGGGAAAGTTTCCATGTTGCAAATCTTCAGAGAGTTCTTATCGACTCTGAGTGTGTGAGTGTGTGAGTGTGTGTGTGTGTGTGTGTGTGTGTGTGTGTGAGAGATGAGGTTGTTCTTGTAATATCTGTCATACCCATGTTGAAAGTCCTTGTTACTACTCATTGGAGGAGGAAATGGCGGCCTGTTCCAATATTCTTGCCTGGAAAATTCCATGGACAGAGGAACCTGGTGGGCTATAGGCTATAGGAATGCAAAGAGCCAGACACAACTGAGCAACTGAACACACACACACACACACACACCACTCGTTACTTTGAACATTTATCTAGAATTTATGGGTGCCAGGAACCACAATTTCTATGCATTATCTTTTCTGTTCTTAACAAAGAAGCGAACAAGCACATTGAAAAATCTCATGAGATATGTGTTACTAGGAGAAAGAAAGCTTAAAAAATCAGTTAACTTCCAAAAAAACACTTCTGGGGAACAGCATGGTTGGGACATAAACCACATTCCAAAAGATTCTAAATCCTGTCCTCTTAAATTAAAATAAATAAATTTAAATTAAAAAAGGAAAAAAAATTGCTTTCTAGTGGAACATGCAATTAAAGCATCTACAATTCTAGTGTCTACAATTCTATATATGTAGATACTTAAAGATATTGGGCTCCATCTGATATTACTGAATTGATACCTCTAGGACTGGGGTGTAGTAATTGACACTTTAAAAGCTTTTCCTGGTCATTTGAATGCTGCTAGCCACAGACTGCTATTTAGAGACCATAAAGGTAGGCTATATCCTCATATAACTTCCAGTTAGAAAGCTGTTCATAGTATTTTTTTTAATCATCATTCATCCATCCATCCGTCCATTCAATATTCATAGACTACATACTGCATCTAAGGCTCTATACCAGATGTTAAAAGGTCATGAAAGAAAGTGTATTTCAACTGCTTACAAATGACAGTGAAGATCTTATATTTAATAAATAATTTAGATAGGAAGTGATAAATAAATAATATTTATTGATACAAGAGAAGCACTATGGGTTCAATGGAAGGAGAAATTACTCCCAGGGCAGAAATTGGCAGGAAACGGTGGTGAGATAACAGTATGTGGGTGCATCTTTTTTCCTTACATCACAGCGATTAATAGGCATCGTTATTCTTTTTCAATTTTTGCCAGTCATATTGGGGCAAGGCGGCTATCTTACTGTTACTTTAAATTTCAGTTCCGTGTTAATAAGTTGGGCAATCTTATGTTGTTTGCCTCTTTGTTTTGACTTCTTAAAAACTGGCACTGTTCGTGCAGTGTAGAGAACCAGAAATCAAGGATTAAACCTGAAGCACTTCTTTCCTACCCCTTTCAGCGCTTCTCTCACGTCTTGGTTCCTCAGGCTGTAGATGAGGGGGTTTAGCATGGGGATCACAACCCCGTAAAACACAGAAGCCATTTTTTCTTGCTCTTGAGAGTCTGCGCTGTGATGGTGCAGATACATGTAAGAGAGCGTCCCACAGAAGACGGTGACAGCGGTCAGGTGGGAGGCGCAGGTGGAGAAGGCTTTCTTCCTCCCTGCAGCAGAAGAGATCTTCAGGATGGCAGCCAGGATAAACATGTAGGAAAAGATGACGACTGACATGGTGAACGTCAGGTTAAACCCCACCAAGGCTGCCAGCACGATGACGTTGAAATAAATGTCGGAGCATGAGAGGGCCAGAACTGGGGGCTCATCACAGAAAAAGTGGTTAATTTTATTGGATTTGCAAAAGTCCAGGGAGAAAGTAAAACCTACGTTTACAGAGGCACTTAGGAAACCCATGAAGTATGACCCAACTAACAGGTGAATGCAGACCCTCCGGGACATGAGTGTTGGGTAGCGGAGAGGGTCGCAGATGGCCACGTAACGGTCCACCTCCATCGCCGCCAGGATGCAGCTGCCGCTTGGTATAAAAGCCCCATAGACTAGTGACTGCACCACACAGCCCACGGATGGGACGGACTGTTTTGTGTCCACAAAATTCTGCAACATTTTGGGCGTGATAGCAGAGGCATAACAAAGATCAACAAAAGCCAAATTTTGGAGGAAAAAGTACATGGGGGTGTGAAGGGAAGAGTCAGCCTTGATGAGGAGGATCATGCCGATGTTACCCACCAGGGTGGCCACATAGACCACTAGAAATACTGCGAAGAGGACGTGCCAGTACTTAGGCTGACCAGCGAATCCCAGGAGAAGGAATTCAGTCACTTCAGTGCCATTGTTCTGCTCCATGGCTGGCAAAATTAAATATCAGCTGAAAAGTGGCAAAGAAAGAAGAACAGAGAAAGGGAAGGCCATTGTGATTCTGAGACTAATTCTGCAATTGGAAATGCCATAATGTTTGGTTTTTCAGTGGAATCGAAGCATATTTCCTGTGGCATAATTTACTTGGACTTTAAAGGCTAACAAACAGGTGGCCGAAGTTTGCTCCCCAACTTCGAGAAGTTGACACACCATTTGGGGAAACGACCATGGACCCGAAGCTGTGTTCTCAGCTTCTGGTTCATAAATATGTCTTAGAAAGATCATACAGAAACATTTTTATTTATTTTTGCTTCCTTTTACTCACCATGTAATTTTATTAAAAGACTACAATATGCCAAAAGACAAACTCTTTTACCCAAAAATCTTGACGCATCTGTAGAATTCTGTGCAGTTTCGCTCCACTTTCCTCCTTGTCCGCATCTCACATCTCTCATTTCCTTGCTATTATGCACCCAGCACCCCCGACTCCTCTTGTTCCTGCTCTCTGTTTCTGGCACATTCCTCCTGCTGCCTTAAATACGCTGCGGTCCATTTTCTATTTCTATCAGCGTCTCCCCGCCAGCTCTTACTTTTCGGGGTGTCTCCGTTTGAATGACTCTTCCTCCAGGGTTGCTTTCACACAGATATATCATTCTCTCCCGCCACGAGTCTTGTTTCCTAGGATCTATATCAGTTTTAGTAATTATTTGTAAGATTATTTCTACATCTTTGCTTAATTTCTATTTTCTCATAGATTGTAGGTTCCAAGAACACAGCCCTTAGGGAAAGTTCCCACCTCTACAAACAGTGGTTAACTGGATACATGAATAAACGAGCGAGTGAGGGGATCAATGAATGAAGAGATCTATGAGATGTAGGAAAATGTAGACGCTGCCTTTATTTTTCTTTAGTATGCCTCTCTGATTCAAAGAGATAAAACACACAGCTAGGATCAAAAAGAAGTTAAACATTCACGCTTTCTTGGCTTTGTTTTTCTTTTGAGTAATTGTGGTGTGTTTACTCTGGGCGAGGCCCAAAGTAGTTGCTGACAAACCGGTTTGGCGCCTGCGCCTTTAGGACTGCCATTGCTCTTGCTCCGTTACCGCTACAGAACACCTCTCCCTGTCCTTGGCAGTTTTCTTTGCTGTAAAGTCTACTTTGTGTGATATCAATATAGCCACCCTTTCAATCCTTTGATTAGTGTTTTCACACTAAATCTTTCCCTTTCTTTAAACAAACATACATCATTTCTTTGAAATGATACAGAGCATTTAGTTCCATCATGCTTTCCTATCCACTCAACTCTTTCTTTTAACTGAATTAAAAGGAGGAATCTTGGAATATAAAGAAATGAGAGAGAGCATGGAAAGAGTGAAGATATGGATAAACACAGTAGACTTACCTTAAGTTTTATAAACTATGTCTGACAGCTAAAATAAAAACTTTGACCCCATATAATGTGGTTCTCAGCGTATGTGGAAGGAATATTTATGACAAGTATTAATACATTCCAAATAGAGAGAGTAAAGAGATGCAAAGGGAAATAAGGTTCCACATTCACTCAAACTGATAAAACGTTTTTGATGAATGACTCATTTCCAGAGTGTATAAAAAACTGTCAGTCTCAACATTAAAAAATAACAAAACAAAGTAAAAGTGGGTAATGACATAGGTGATTCACCGAAGAGGGCTACAACAGATAGGTAAGCACATGAAAAGATATCCAGTATCAGCAGACAACAGGAAAATGCACATTTAGAATACAAGGAGGTATCACTACACATCCAATGGAATGGCTGAAATAAAAGAGTGATGATACCAAAAAACTGCTTCATAACAGCTTCATTTGTAATAACCCCAAACTGTAAACAACCAAAATGTCCTCCAGTAGGTGACTGGTTAAAGAAACGGTGGTACATCCATACTGTGAAATATTGTTCATCAATAAAGAGACGTGGATTGCTGACACTCTTCAAAAAACTGGATGAATGTCAAAGGCGTTATGCTAAGAGAAAAAGGGCCAATCTTAAAGAAGGTCACATAGCATCAAACATTTCCTTTTATCTGATATTTTCAAAATGACAAAATCACAGGGATGGAGAGCAGGTTGTTAGAGTGGTATTGGGAGGGGATCGCTGTGATCGCAAGGTGAAGCATTGGGGAGTCTGTTGGAATCTGACATAGGGCATATCCGCATCTTGACAGATCTATAGATGGGATCGAATGGCGCAGAGCTGCACACACACGGTCACATGTGCCAATATAGAAATCCTGGTTTGCTGTCATGCTATAGTTATGTAAGATACAGCCTTGGAAGGAAAACTTGGTAAAGAACACATGGGACCTCTCGATGCTATCTTGGAAACTTTTTGTACATGCATGCTTATTTCAAAACAAAACTTCATGAAAATGAAGAAGAAGGGGGGAAAGTAAAGCCTGTTTTGCAGAATCATGAAGATCAATAAGTAAATTTATGTAAACTTCCAAGCAAACGGGCAGGTATTGAATTAGTGTTCATCATAACACATGCAAATAATACATTAAGGGTGTAAATACTGACTGACTGACCTATTGATTGATTGAGTCATTTCATTATTTAGTCACTGACATCCTTATCCAGGAAACTGAGTTCCCTCACTCCGTTTCCAGTCTATTCTTCCTGGTCCTGGGGCACATGGAACTTTGGCCCTGACTCTTCTCTCGGCCACTTCCTGGACACACAGCAATGATATGCAGCTGATGCTGAAGAATGGAAATTATGTGGCTTTACTTAGGAGCGGCCTCCAGATTCTCTTCCTGCAACTGGTGGAGGCTGACGGCTCACCAAGTCTCGTGTGGTTCCTTCCCATCAGGCAGTTTCTAGCTGGGGCTTAAGGGATTAATGCTACGTCCCTTGGGAGCCTGAGGTTCTGATACTGAGCTTTCCATCTCAGTGGAGAAAATGGGAAAACAGTGTTTAATAGCTATTTTCTGCTGAAGAAAAGTTCAGTTTTCCAGAGGGGACAGATACATTGTGTGTTCCTGCCAGCAGGGACTCTTTGCTCTCGTTTTTGAAGGTTGTCCTGCTTCTGACAAATTGCTTTTTAGTTTGCTTCTCTGCCTCCCTTTCCTCCTCGTCTCCATCCTCCCCACTCCTTTTCCCCATTTGTTCCTCCCTTCCTCCCTGCTTCTTTCTTCTTTCCTTTCTTCCTGCCTCCCTCCTCCTGTCTCCTTGCCTTTGTCTGTGTGTGTGTGTGTGTGTGTGGTGGGGCGGGCGTGGTGGTAAACCAAACGGTCCACATGATTAATAATTCAGGTGTGTAAAAGTGCATAGAGTGAGACCCGAGTCTCCTTCTGCTCCTTGATCCCTGATCTCTAGTTTGCCTCTCTGAAGATCACCACTGTTAAATTCTTCTGTTGTATTTCCAGATACAAACATTGCATTACACTTGTAAACATGTTAATATTTATCTTCTTATCTTCGCTCACACAAGTGGCGACATATTATGTGCATCGTTTTCAGTGCATATTCACTTGACGCTCCCGAGTAATCAGCTGCTGGTCTTGTTTAGTCACTCAGTCGTGTCCAGCTGTCTGGGACGCCGTGGACTGCAGCACGCCAGGCTTCTCTGTCCTTCACCATCTCCTGGAACTTGCTCAAACTCATGTCCGTTGAGTTGGTGATGCCCTCCAACCATCTCATCCTCTATCGTCAAATCTCACTCTTTTTCATGATTGTATTTCATGGAATAGCAGCATTCCTTAATTTATTCAGACCACTGTCACGCACTATTGGCAGACAAATACGGTTTCCAACCCTACTAATAAAAACAATGCTATAATAAATGTACAAGTGTGCATAATTCTGAATATACCTTTAGGACTAGAAGGTATTTAAGTGAGGAATCTGAGTCTCTGAGTAGTTATTATCTAACTGCCTTCCAGAAGGAGGTGCTGTCAATTAAAATCACTTCTAGAAAATCCAGGGTATTTCTCCAGATATCCAACCCAATGCTGAGAAACTTTTATATACTCTGCAACTGGATAGATGAAAACAGTATGTCTCAGTTTGTCTTTTTCTTCTGTGAGTCAGGTTGAGCATCTTTCCACATGTTCACGAAAAAGTAACACTTCTTGTTCTGTGAATTATCTGTTTACATATGTTGCCCTCTTGATAAAGTATTTTGCTTGATTTTATACTGATATTTTGAGTCAAGTACTCTTCCTTATAAGAGCTGCAAATATGTATGTCCCAATATTCATTGTTTTGCTTTGCTAATGGGGTGTTTTCTACGCGAAAACTTTGCATCTCGTACACCAAATTTACTTTGCGTTTTGTGTCATGTTTATAAAGGCTTTCACTTCAAGGTTTAAAAAATCAAACATTTCCTTTTATTGTCTTTAAAATGTAAATAATCAAACCATTTAAAATTTATTTTTGTGTAGTATGTGAGATGTTTCCAGTTTTACTCACCCCATATATCTAGTCATTTAAAATACTATTTATGGCATGATCGATTATATGACATAGCTGCAGTATCACCAGTCACATAATAATTTATCTTATGGATTTGGATCTATTCCTGGACTTTCATATCTGTTGTATTGATCTTCCAATCTCCCCATGTTTCAGCACCACATCATTTTATTATACCTCCATAATGTCTTAGTAGCTGGCTGGGTTATTTTCGCCTTATTATTTTTTTACAGCCCCTACATTTTGACCACCATTGTTTGTCATTTTCTTCACACAAAATGCAGTTTATAATTTACTACCATTCAACAAAATATTCTATTTGTTTATTTATTGGGTTCATATCAAATTTGTATTAACATATGAGGATCTGCCAAAGGAATGGGAGAATATTTCAGTTTGCTGAAGTCTGCTTTTTATAGATTTCTTCATGAGCTGTTTTTCATTTCTTATTAAGTTTATTTTTGGGTTTTTCCAAGGAGAAATTTATGTTCTTCCATAATTTATTGTTTTAAGCATTATTATTAATTCATGTGGAGCAGTTTTTAACTAGACTTCTTGCTGAATTTCCCTGTTGTTTATCACAGTTGATTCTCTGGGTTTTCTAGAAAAGAATCATGTTATTTAAAAATAAATATATTTTGGAAAATCATCTTTGTTGAGGCATGATTTACATACAATAAAGCATATCATTTTAAGGTCTTTTTTTGAGTTTAGAAAGTATATATCCACGAGATTACTACCAGACTAAAAATAAAAGAAGTTTTCATCATAAAGAGAAATCTTGTGCTTTTTCCCAGTCATTAGCTCTTTTACAGGTAAGCGTAGATATGATTTCAGATTCAGCTGTGTTGTTGTATGTATTCATAATTCATTCATTTCTATTGCTGTATTGTATTCCATTGAATTAATATTCTACAATTTGTTTATGTATTTAATTCACCACTTAATGAACATTTTTCTTGCTTCCATACTTGGATATTATGAATAAAGATGATTATGAACATTTTTATGTTTTGAACATATGTCTTCACTTCTTGTGGATAAATAAGGAGTGGAATTGATGGGTCATGTGACAAGCATTTATTATTTCCTTCATGTTGGCCTTGAGTTTCATTTGCTTCTTTTTTTTTTAGCTCCTTAACAGTGTTCTTGCCTGGAAAATCGCATGGACAGAGGAGCCAGGCAGGCTATACTCCATAGAGTCACAAAGAGTTGGACATGACTGGAGCAACTCAGCACTCACACAGGCAACGGTATAATACTTGATTATTGACTTGGGATATTTCTTCATTTTCAATGTGACATTCACAGCTATAAGTTTCCCTCTGAGTGCAGCTTTCACTGCATCTCATACGTTTTGTTATATTGTGTTTTTGTTTTCACTCAACACACTCATCATTAGAGTACTTTTTAATTTCCCTTTGATTTCTTCTTTTACCTGTTGGTTAGATTGTGTTGCTGAATTGCTACATAGAGCACCCCTGATAGCTCAGTTGGCAAAGAATTTGCCTGCAACGCAGGAGACCCTGGTTAGATTCCTGGGTTTGGAAGATCCCCTGGAGAAGGAAAAGGCTTCCCACTCCAGTATTCTGGCCTGGAGAATTCCATAGTCCATGGGGTCACAAAGAGTCAGACATGACTGAGCGACTTTGACTCACTTGTGAGTATCCCAGTTTTTCTTCTGTTTTGATTTCTAGTTTCTTTCCATTGTGGTCAGTAATAATACTTTGGATGATTTCAGTCTTTCAACAATTCATTGACACATGTTTTGTGGTCTAACATATGGTTTATACTGGAGAAATGTTCCATGTGCACATACATTCTGTGCGTTTGGTGGAGTGTTCTTTAGACTTCTGTTAGATCAGATGTTTTTTGGGCCTCTGTTTTCTTAAGGACCTTCTATATAGATTTTTGACTTTTTTTTCACTGTCTGAAATTGTTTTATGCTTTTTTCATAAGAAATTACCTTTTTGGAATTCTGGGAAGATGGCGGAGGATTAGGACGAGGAGATTACTTTCTCCCTCACAAATTCCTCAAAAAAAACATTTCAATGCCGAGCAAACTCCACAAAACAACTTCTGAATGCTGGCAGAGGACATCAAGCACCCAGAAAAGCAGATCACTGCCTTCAAAAACAGGTAGGGAAAAAATATAAAAGACGGAAAAAGAGACAAAGGAGGTGGGGAGGGAGCTCCGTCCCGGATAGGGAAAGCCGACCCGGGAAAGGAACTTTAAGAAGAGAGGTTTCCAAACACCAGGAAACACTCTCCCTGCCGAGTCTGTGGCGAGCCCTGGAAGCACAGAGGGCATCATAACAGGAACGGTACATAAATGAATAATTAAAACCGACAGATTACAAGCCCAACAGTGACTTCCCCAGTGGAAAAGCAGCACATAAACCTCCACCCGCCACTAGCAAGTGGGGGCGGGGCAGGGACACGCGCGCGAGGTGCGGGCTGCACAGCTTTGTAAGAATCGGGTAGGAAAGCCCGGCAAGTAACCAGAACGAACTAACTTGGGCT
>SJYQ01002135.1:74313-98845 GCA_006410935.1 Redunca redunca
TCTAATGATTTATATATAATAATTTAGTGTAATGATTTGTATATATTTTATGTCTAGTAAACTTATTGATTTCTATTGTTGATAACAGTTAATTTACCTGGATGTCCAGAAAAAAATGTCATCCTCAAATAATAAGTTTTACTCCTCCTTTTTGATTTGCATTCCTTTCATTGATTTCTATCAAGTGACTCAATCAGTAGCTCCAGAATAATCTTAAGAATAATTTTGATTCTGGTCAACTTTTCATGTTCCACTTTAGAAGAAATATTCTCAATGCTTTTCCATTAAATAACTTTATGGAAATATTTTGTTCTCAATTTGGTCTCTCATGGACCAGAAGAGGTGAATTAGCATTTCTATTAATATTCTGTTTCTTTTGCTCATGTGTGACTTCCCTGGTGGCTCAGACGGTAAAGCGTCTGCCTCCAATGCGGGAGACCTGGGTTCGATCCCTGGGTGGGGAAGATCCCCTGGAGAAGGCAATGGCAACCCACTCCAGTACTCTTGCCTGGAAAATCCCATGGACAGAGGAGCCTGGTAGGCTACAGCCCATGGGGTCGCAAAGAGTTGGACACGACTGAATGAGTTCACTTTCACTTTTGCTCGTGTAGTCCTGATTTTTTTGCTCTATGAGTATTAAACATTATTTGGTACACAGATTCTCCATGACTGTTTTACATTTCTGCATAGCTCAGGTCCTCTGAGAAAAGGCATTTATAGCCATTATATTTAAGGATGTTTGTATAAGGTGAAATATCACCTCACTAAAATATAGAGGTGTCTCTTTCCCTAAAGATGGTCTAGATTGATAAGGTAAAGTCTTCCTTCTCTGGAGAGGATTTGCTATATTATAGAGTAGAAATGTTTCTCTTTACAGAGGGGATATGGGCAAGCAGCTTTATATAAGGTCAGAGTTTCCTAACTGGGAGATTCCTCTCCTTTAATGCACCCTGCTGCATGGGTTGGTATCATCTGTTTTCTGTTGGTATTGGTTGGGTTACCATTGGCTCCCTATCAGAGTATTCCTGCCTTAGTCCTTGGATTTGGAATTTTTGAAACTGTTGGGAGTAAACTCCCATTCTGCCAGTCTTCCCAATAACATTCCTTATGGTTTCGCTGACAAACAGGATTGGGAAAAGAAATGAAAAACCCATGATGCCAGCCTTCTGTTTACACTGCCTGTCCACAGAAGGGCTGTGTGCTTGATCTTTTCTTCTTTTTTGTTTAATCCAAACAGCAAGACCATCAGGGCATGAGCCTTTGCCTAGAGTCCTGCATTTTTCTTCACTCTTGGAGATAGAGAGGTACAAGGTAACAATTCTGGATAAATGAGCCTGCTTATAACACCAGACTCTGCACTGGATTTTGTTAACGTAATACACCTGTAATGAGATTTAATTGGAGATTAAAGTTAGATTTACCAAAGATAAAATTAGTAAGATCCACATCTTTCTGATTCCAGAGTCAATGTTCTAATGTTCAGGGAACTTGCAGAGAAGGAGGGATATTGATTTTCAGTGAATTTCAATGGAAATTCTCTCAATGGCTTTTCTCCTCTTTTCTGTACACTTCCTCCAAGGAAATGAGTCTTTAAAAAAATGTTTTTTCTACAAAATCAAAATTGCTGGGCTATACAAAAATTGCAGAGTATCAGTACCTCTTAATAGAAGATAAATAGATTTTTGTCCTAATGATTCCTTATAATCTAGTTAATAGAGGTATTTATTTAATATATTCATATAATATCAATTATGTGTTTCTCCTTAATTTACTTTTCTTTTCCTTTTTAATGTTGAGTATTTGAAGAAGGTACCTCAAAAAGTATAAAAGAAGTGTCAAAGATCTTCTTTTTAGAAGTTAGATGTTTTCTTTATTAGAAACAAATGAATTAGAAGCTTGTTTAATCATTTGAGATGCTTTTCAATATTTTCCAGATACTACTGATACAACTAAGGAATGCTTTTGCATCTCATGAACACTTGATGCATCTTCTGCTGCTGAGAAATGTTGGCTTACTTGTTGAACCCTGTGGAGTTAGTATTGGTGTTAAAACTAGAAGCACTTCTTTCCTACCCCTTTCAGGGCTTTTCTCACATCTTGGTTCCTCAGGCTGTAGATGAGGGGGTTTAGCATGGGGATCATAACCCCGTAAAACACAGAAGCCATTTTTTCCTGCTCTTGAGAGTCTGTGGCATGATGGTGCAGATACATGTAAGAGAGCGTCCCATAGAAGATGGTGACAGCAGTCAGGTGGGAGGCGCACGTGGAGAAGGCTTTCTTCCTCCCTGCAGCAGAAGAGATCTTCAGGATGGCAGCCAGGATAAACATGTAGGAAAAGATGACGACTGACACAGTGAATGTCAAGTTAAACCCCACCGAGGCTGTTAACATCATGACGCTGAAGTACACATTGGAGCATGAGAGGGCCAGAACTGGGGGTGCGTTACAGAAAAAGTGGTTAATTTTATTGGATTTGCAAAAGCTCAGTGAGAAAATAAAACCTACATTTACAGAGGCATTTAGGAAACCCATGAAGTATGACCCAACTAACAGGTGAATGCAGACTCTCCGGGCCATGAGTGTTGGGTAGCGGAGAGGGTCGCAGATGGCCACGTAACGGTCCACCGCCATCGCCGCCAGGATGTAGCAATCACTCGTTATAAAAGCCCCATAGACTAGTGACTGCACCACACAGCCCACGGATGAGATGGACTGTTCCGTTCCTACAAGGTTCTGCAACATCTTAGGGGTGACGGCAGAGGTGTAGCAGAGATCAACAAAAGCCAAATTTTGGAGGAAAAAGTACATGGGGGTGTGAAGGGAAGAGTCAGCCTTGATGAGGAGGATCATGCCGATGTTACCCACCAGGGTGGCCACATAGACCACTAGAAATACTGCGAAGAGGACACGCCAAGACTTGTGCTGACCAGCGAATCCCAGGAGAAGGAATCCAGTCACTTCAGTGCCATTGTTCTGCTCCATGGCTGGCAAAATTAAGAATCAGCTGCAAAGGGGTGAAAAAAGGCCAGGGAAAGTTAAGAGGACTGTGATCATTTACCTAATTGTGAAGCTCGAAATGGTACAGTATTTAATTTCACAGTTAAGTCAGAGAATAATTTTCGTGACATAATTGACTTAGATTTTAAAGGCTGGACCTTGATAGCTGACTTAGACCTTTTCATCTATAGTTTGGGGAAGTGGTCATGGACCATTGTCTACATTCTCAGAATTCAGAGTAATTGGTGTTTCATCAACATATCAATTCAGGAACAAGTGAGATATGCTTAAATATGCTTTTACTTAATTATGCTTTTGTATGCACTCTATATTTTAATTAGAAAGCCACATTTGCTTAACTGATAATGACTATATTTGAATTCTTGACATATCTGACCCTGCTCCCCTTTATCTCCATATTCTCATTTTATCCCTTACCTCACCCTTAGTAACTGTTCTCTGGCATGATGGACTCATGGACCTGTAGAGGTCCATAAACCTTTATGGAAGTGTTTATCAAGTATATATGGGTATATATCAAGTATATATATGGGTAAACAATAATTTTCTTTATAAAATTTCTAACCTGTTGTGGCTTAATATTTTTGTAAATGCCAATAAAAAATTATTAGCATTGTTAAAATTCTGTAATAGTTTTCTATGATCCATCTCACTTTTTGTCATTGCCCCGTCATAGAGTGGAAACAGAGAGTCCAAGGACTGGCGCTGGTCCATGGACCACACATTGAGTAGCACTGGTCTATGGTGTCCATCCATCCTGATTTACCTACACGCTTTCCTAGTGATGAATAGCAGATTGCCTCCAGCTCGTCTCTACTACAGATAACTCAGTATGATAAATTTTCTAGGGTGCTATGCTGCTGCTGCTGCTAAGTCACTTCAGTCGTGTCCAACTCTGTGTGACCCCATAGACGGCAGCCCACCAGGCTCCCCTGTCCCTGGGATTCTCCAGGCAAGAACACTGGAGTGGGCTGCCATTTCCTTCTCCAATGCATAAAAGTGAAAAGTAAAAGTGAAGTCGCTCAGTCGTGTCTGACTCTTAGTGACCCATGGACCACAGCCTACCAGGCTCCTCTGTCCATGGGATTTTCCAGGCAAGAGTACTGGAGTGGGGTGCCATTGCCTTCTCTGAGGGTGCTATAGTAGGGGCCAAAATTTTGAGTCTGAGGGTATGCACATATTTAACTTGACCAATTATTCCAGATCATTTTCCATGACGGATGTCTAACATACACTCCTAACTGTGCATGGAGGTTCCTATGTCCTCACATCCTAGTGAACACTGTTATTTTTCTAATACTATTTTTGGTCAGGAAAATATATATAAACTGATATCTAATTTTATTTTTTTCCTTAACTTAAAATGACTTTGCTCACTGTCTAGTATTCTTAGAATTTTGGGTTTCTATTTTTCTGTAAATTGCCTACTAACACTTTTTCCAAATGTTTCTATGATTCAGTTTATGAAGGCTCTTTTTAATGTAGATTTGAATACTTTGATGTTGACTTGACAAAGATTTTTTTCACATCCTATCTGTTATCTTGGTCTTTGGTATTTTTCACAGATCAGAAGTCCTTAAATTTAAAACAATAATCCATCATTTTTGTCCTTATAGTTTTTCCTTCCTTCTGAAAAAAAAAAATTGACAATGTCCATTCCTGCCTCTAGCTCCTACACCCAGGAGAGTCAGACGCAATAATAAAATTTATTTTCCTCTTTATATTGGGTGGCTGGTACATAATATTTGAGCCATAATATTTCATAGCATACATGTAATTAGAAAATAGTTATTTTGTATTTACTCATTTTTTTTTCTAGAAAAAGCAGACTAAGTGGGCAGAGAATGATAGTAACTGATGTGTGTGGGTTTGTGTGTTTGCCTGTGAAATATTCAAATATTATTTGTCTTTTTTTTGGAAACAAATTCTTTAATGGTTTCCAGTGTTTTTTCTTCAAACGAATTTGAAGGATTTAAAAATTATAATATTAAAAAACAATCAATTTGTTAGCTTTTAAGTCATTAAAGATATTTTTGATGGTAAACAACTATTGGATTTTTTTAAAGTTTTTTTTTTAATTGAGGCATATTTGATTCTGGTATGCAACATGGTGATTCCCAATTTTGAAGGCTATTTTCCATTCATAGTTATTACAGAATATTGGCTAAATTCCCTGTGCTATGCAATATATCCGTAGCTTATTTTATACATGGTAGTTTGTACCTCTTAGTACCTTACCCCTATATTGCCCCTCCTCCCCAAATATTCAAATATTTTGAAACAATTAAGTGGTTTTGTTATTTTAAAATTCACTGTCACAGGGACTTCCCTGGTGGTCCAGCGGTTAGAAATCTGCCTTGCAATGTAGGGGATGCCACTTGGATCTCTTGTCGGGGAACTAAGATCCTACATGCCACAGAGCAACTAAGCCCAAGCACCACAGCTACCGAGCCCTGTGCCGCAAGCAGAGAGTCCATGCACTGCAGCGGAGACCCCGCACGCCAGCGCTGCCAAAGAGTAAATAGGAAAAGAACAGACTTTTCTCACACAGACGTTTGGCCTAACTATGCTACAGGAAAATTCTACAAATATTTAGGACAAAACTGATTCTATATTTTATAAACTTTTCTTGAAAATCACAATAAAGAACATTCTCTAACTCACGTCAGTATAACACTGAAGCTAAAGTAAATAAGATATGAGAAAAGCATTGGAATGAATCTCATGTGCAAATATAGGTGCAAACAGCTTTAAAAAAATACACATTCACTAATCAAACTCATTTATACATTAAACAAGCAATTACTAGGGTCTCAAAGAGGCTCTGATGCTGCTGCTGCTAAGTTGCGTCAGTCGTGTCCGACTCTGTGCGACCCCAGGCAGCCCACCAGGCTCCCTGTCCCTGGGATTCTCTAGGCAAGAACACTGGAGTGGGTTGCCATTTCCTTCTCCAGTGCAGGAAAGTGAAAAGTGAAAGTGAAGTCGCTCAGTCGTGTCCGACCCTTAGCGACCCCATGGACTGCAGCCCACCAGGCTCCTCCGTCCATGGGTTTTTCCAGGCAAGAGTGCTGGAGTGGAGTGCCAGCGCCTTCTCCCCAAAGAGGCTCTAGTAAGTAGTTATTGTCTTCCTTTCCCAGTATCTGGACAAGCGGAGACATAAAAGATGGTGAGTAGGTAGAAACCATATCACTTTTAGATACCTGGGGAAAGACTTTTAAGTTTATCAGTGAAATATTTGTTGCTAAAAGACACTGTAAGCAAACAGACTTGTCCACTCAGTCTCGGTGGCGGTGGCTGGGGCGCGCCTCTTGCACATCCTGGGGAAGCGTCTCGGAAGCACAGGGGCACTGGGCTTCAGCAGGCTGGCTGCTCCTGAGGATAAGGGCAGAGCAGAGCATGCCAGCTTGTCTTCAGGGTTACTAGTCAGACACATCACTCCATCTTTCTAGGAACTGTGTGAATAAAATGGTGTCAGAATGGCCATAATTACACAAAGTCAGCTCCCTTTGCAGGAGAGAAACATCAGAAGCATGGAAAAATTATTTTCCATCAACAATCAGGATGAAGTTGTATCAACATGATATTCCCCTTCAAATTTTTTTCAGTGAAGTGCTTGAGAGAATTTTATGCCCACCTTCACAAACATAAAATTTATCTGGAAAAGAGCTAAAAAATAGCTAAGATGATTTCAGTAGACGAAAAGGAAGAGCTTGTTCTATCAGATGTCAGAACTGATTACAAAGCAATCATAATAAAGACAGTTCGGTCCTGGTGTGAAGGCAGGGAGACAGGCCAGTGGGGCCGAGGAGAGAAAAACCATAAACAGACGTTCCAGTCTCTGGAAGCTCAACGTATGGAAACAGTAGTAGGTCCATCAATGAAAAACGGTCTGGTAAATCGTGGTCTATACATGTTTATACATATGAAAAAATTATATTGCTTTTCTACTGTACATTTTATCCAAATGGATTAAAAAATTACAAAGCTGTGAGAATAAAACATAGCAGAATGTCTATGACTTAACTATGCAGAATAAATTTAAATAAGACATAGGGTCACAAAATGTAAAACATTGAAAATTCAACTATATCAAATATAAAGATAGCAACATTATTAATAAAGGAAGGACCAGATACTGACTGAAAATTACTCAGGTAAATTGGTTTGAAGCACATATAAGTGTTAAGTAATTCATATCCAGTGTATTTAAGTAATTTCTACAAATTGCTCCAAGGGAAAAAATCCACAAAACTTATGATCAGGATAATCATAGAAGGAAAACTTAAATGGCCAGTAGAAATATGGATATATGCGCAACTTAACAGTAATCAGATAATTGTATGTTAATACTGCATTGAAATGTAATTCTATCCTACTCAGTCTAAAATACACATTTTAGGTGAGAATGTGGTGGGAATGTAAATTAGCACAGTCATATTGGAGACAAATTTGGGTATATTAGTAAAATTAAATATAGGTCTCTGTATGGTCCAGAATTTCCAATACAGGTACATATGCTAGGTAAATATTTGACCACCTAAGCAAGGATACACAGATACCCGTAACCATACATATGCGTGTAAGTGTGTGCATGAATATGTGCTCATGTAGGTGTATATACAGAGTCTTCGTAGCAGTGTTTTTGAACATGGAAAAGTATTATTTATTAAATGGATCAGTGGGGTGTAAGTGTGTGTATGAATATGTGCTCATGTAGGTGTATATACAGAGTCTTCGTAGCAGTGTTCTTGAACATGGAAAAGTATTATTTATTAAATGGATCAGTGGGAATAGACTGTGTGCGCCTAGGCTGCTCAGCTGTGTCCAACCCTCTGCGATGCCATGGACTGTAGCCGCACCGGCCTCCTCTGTCCCTGGGATTTTCCAGGCAAGACTACTGAAATGGGTGCCATTTCCTACTCCCGGGAACCTTCCCAACCCAGGGATCGAATCCACATGTCTTGAGTCTCCAGCGTTGGCAGGCAGATTTTTTAGGGCTCGCACTGCCTGGGAGTCACATGCAGATTCACTACATGGGGCAATGCTGTCTTGTGTGGATAAATACCTCAAAGAACGTGCTAAGTAATTAAAAAAAAGCAAGTTTCAGAAGTTAGATGGAGCCTACCTGAGAGGTTCTTATATCATTTAAAATATATTTTTATGCCTTAAATACTGTGCAGTGACAGAAGTTCCTCAGAAGAAACCCCACATCCCCATACCTCAGTAGGGGGCTCCTTCCTCTGCAGTCAGTGATGCCAGGCAGAGCTGTGGCTGCACAGATGCGATGGCCACTTCGGGAGAAGAAGGGCCTTTAGTGGTGGGGGGTGCAGGAGACGAAACCTGCGGCTGGTGTGGGCAATCTGGCTCTTTCAAACACCTTGAGAAACGAACAGACTGGGACAACGCTGTCCTGAAGGAGCAAGGAGCAGCGCTCTCCTCTCAAGTTTCAGCGTGGAGGGAGGGCTAAGCATGGTAGGTGTCTGCTGCCTCCTCAGGAAACTTTGCTGTGAAACAGACTAAATGCAACCCTTTTAGGAGGCGTCCATCCTGTGGGTGACCGCACTCGTCAGAGGCAGCGAGCCTAGGTCATGAGTCCACTGAAACCAGACCTTGATGAGATAGTGACATTTACCATATTAACTTAATCTATTTGAATTCAAGTAGAATGTATGACATGGCGGGGGGGGGTATTTCTTAAGAGTTATGAAACACCCGTACAAGGCATAGGACACGCATGCACACACTTAAAGCCAGCATCCGAGTATTTTGAACGTGCTTAACCTATACTGAACCCCGATGCTATTGAAGCTTCATTTCCACTCCTCGCTGGGCAGTAGAGAGGAGACAGACTGGCCCGGAGGTGAATTCTGGCCGCACATATAGAGACAGTACGTGCAGTTCCCTTCACCCTCGGTTCCACTCCCGATAAAAGAGAGCACAGGACGACCTACAGGGCAGTTATGTCCACTGTGACACCATGTGCGTTAGCACAAGTTTGGAAATGGGGTTTAACAAATCAAAGCAGATACATATTATGAGTCAAAACATAATCTAAGAAGTGTGAGGTGAATATATACTCTCATGGAAAGGTGCTCGTGTCGCATTATCAAATGAGCAAAGGATGTTTCAGAATAACACGTAGAGCTGGGCCCTTATGAAAGAAAATTTTCTTTCAAGCTCACTCTCATTTTCCTTATTTATCCGTGGAAAAGTTCAGGAAGAATTCACACAAGACTTCTAATGGTTATCTTTGGGCATGGGAGTGGGGAGAGAGAATCCTTTAAATTTATAAACTTTGTCACCTTTTCTTTTTAAAATAGCTTTAACTGCTTTCAAGATTAATAAAAAAAAAAAGAGTAACAGAAAGAAGCTAAGTCTGCTTTGTAATGGTGACTTAGAGTGAGATGATTTATATAAAGCTCCAAGCACAGGACCAGGCTTTGAATGGGCACTCAAAACTGGTCATAATAACACATGCAAATAATACGCTAAAGCCATTTGCGACTCATTCATTCACTCAGTTATCCTTCAATCATTTGTTCACTCATATCCTTCTTGGGCAACACTCAGCCTATTTCACTCCATTTTTCATTACGCCACCAGGGATGAAGCCTTTATTCCTGGTCTTGGGGTGAAACTTACTAGAACATTGGCTCTGGTCCCTTTGCTCCACCATTTCCAGCACACACTGGGATGACGCACGGCTGATTTTGAAAAATGGGCTGAGCTCTGTTTTACTTACACGTAAATTGCATCCAGATTCTCTTTCTGCAGCTGGTACAGGCTGATTGGCCACCAAGGTCTCTGTGTGCCTCCTTTTAACTGGGGAGTTTAGAGTTGGAGCCTAAGGAATCAGTACGTGCTCCCTTGAGAACCTGAGCTTCCAGGAGCTGTAATGGAATTGGAATAAACAATGTTAGTAGCTATTTTCAGCTGAAGAACATTTAAGCTTTCTCTAGAGAAGATACTGTTACTCATGTTACTGTCATGAGGGATCCTGTGTGTGTGTGTGTGTTGGCTTATTGAACTAAATTTTTTTTCATTTTTATGAGTCAGGTTGAGCAATTTTTACTATATCTAAAAGTTTGTGTTCAAGTCTTTGAACTGACCTTTCATTCATTCTTTTTAATGAGTGCTTTGATTAATAGTAGCTCCAGAATAAATTTAAGAATACTTTTGAGCAAGGCCATCTTTTATTGGGTTCTGGGTTTAAGTGAAATGCTGTCAGTGTTTTCTGATAAATATGGTCAAATCTTTTGCTTGGAGTATTGTACCTTTTATTTAATCACTGGGATTAAAAATAAATGTTTAATTTTAACAAATGTTTTTCTTTATCTTTTGACATGATTTCATGATTTACTCTGAAAATTAATGCATTTTTATATTAAGAGATTTTATAATATCAAAATATTCTCTTCTTCTATAATACAACTAACCTGGTTACAGTGTGTTATTTCCTACTGTGCTACTGAGGTTTTTTACTTTGTGTACTTGCATTTTTATTGGGCTTCCCAGGTGGCACTCTTGCCTGGAAAATCCCATGGACGGAGGAGCCTGGAAGGCTGCAGTCCATGGGATCGCTGAGGGTCGGACACGACTGAGCGACTTCACTTTCACTTTTCACTTTCCTGCATTGGAGAAGGAAATGGCAACTCACTCCAGTGTTCTCTGGAGAATCCCAGGGATGGGGGAGCCTGATGGGCTGCCCTCTATGGGGTCGCACAGAGTCGGACACGACTGAAGTGACTTAGCAGCAGCAGCAGGTGGCACTACTGGTAAAGAACCTGCCTGCCAAAGCAGGAGACACAAGAGGTGTGGGTTCGATCCCTGGGTTGGGAAGATCCTCTGGAGGAGGGCACGGCAACCCACTCCAGTCTTCTTGCCTGGAGAACCCCATGGACAGCGCAGCCTGGTGGCTGGTGGGGCGCCTACACAGTTGCACAGAGTCGAACACGACTGAAGCAGTGTGGCGCATCTGCGCGTGTTTCTCTTATGCACTTTTACATTGATGTTTGAGAGTAGCATTGGCCTATCATTTCTGAGCTGTTTTTGCTAGCTTAGTCATAGAATTTATTCTGAAACATCCCTTCTTTCCCTATGTTCTCCAAGAGTTCAACCATCATTGATATTATCTATTTTTAATAATTGTGAATAACAGGGTTTTTTTTTGGGAAGAAGATTGCACTTTTATTATTTTATTTCTTCTGTTAATTATTCTTTAATCTCCTTAACTTTTCACAATCAGTCTTCCCTTAGAACCATTCATTCTATCAGATTCTCTAATACATATGTATACTGTTGAGTTATGTATTCTCTTAGCTAAATTTTTTTTCTTTGTTCTCCAGCATTATTTTTCTTGATAAATTAGCAAATGATTTATCCATTTAATTGTTACCTTTAGCTTCAGAGAATGTTTCTGAATTTATTATTGCTGTCATTTAAGAGATTTTAAATATTAATTCAAAATATTTATTACTCTCTTTCTTTACATTATTTTCTCATGTCTAAAATGTATGGTTAATTAATTCATGCAGTTTAGTTCAGTTCAGTTGCTCAGTCATGTCTGACTCTGCGACCTGATGGACTGCAGCACGCCAGGCCTCCCTGTCCATCACCAACTCCTGGAGCTTGCTCAAACTCACGTTCATCCAGTTGGTGATGCCATCCAACCATCTCATCCTCAGTCATCCCCTTCTTCTCCTGCCCTCAATCTTTCCCAGCATCAGGGTCTTTTCAAATGAATCAGTTCTTCACTTTAGGTGGCCAAAATATTGGAGTTTCAGCTTCAACATCAGTCCTTCCACTGAATATTCAGGACTGATTTCCTTTAGGATGGACTGGTTGGATCTCCTTGCAGTCCAAGGGACTCTCAAGAGTCTTCTCCAACAACACAGTTCAAAAGCATCAATTCTTCAGTCTTCAGCTTTCTTTATGGTCCAACTCTCACATCCATACATGACTACTGTGAAAAAACCATAGCTTTGACTAGATGGACCTTTGTTGGCAAAGGAATGTCTCTGGTTTTTAATATGCTATCTAGTTTGGTCACAGTTTTTCTTCTAAGGAGCAAGTGGCTTTTAATTTCATGGTTGCAGTCACCATCTGCAGTGATTTTTGGAGCCCAAGAAAGTAAAGTCTGTCACTGTTTTCATTGTTTCCCCATCTATTTGCCATGAAGTGATAGGAGTGGATGCCATGATCTTAGTTTTCTGAATGTTTAGTTTTAAAAAAGCTTTTTCACTTTCTTCTTTCACTTTCATCAAAAGGCTCTTTAGTTCTTTGTTTTCTTCCATAAGGGTGGTGTCCTTTGCATATCTGAGTTTATTGATATTTCTCCCAGCAATCTTGATTCCAGCTTGTGCTTCATCCAGCCCAGTGTTTCTCATGATGTACTCTGCATATAAGTTAAATAAGCAGGGTAACAATATATAGCCTTAAAGGACTCCTTTCCTAATTTGGAAACAGTCTGCTGTTCCACGTCTGGTTCTAACTTAATTTATTATTATTTCCTATTTATTAACACTAGTATTTATAGAGCTATGCAATTTTATTTGAAAACTCCTTGTTGTTTATAGACATTTTTGCAACAGTTTGTGAAATATTATCTTATGGATATCTGGAAACATTTTCATATCTTCAACCTAAGGTTTGTTTAAATGAGACTTTTCTGTGTTTAGTGGTATAACTTTAGCTGTTTTTACTTTAAAGCTTTATTATTAAATTCTAGATCTAGGTCTTTGAATCAGAAGATATTTTATATAATCTTTCCAATTTTTATAATTTCTTGTATTTCTGTAATTTTCATGGGCACATAAATAAGAAAAAGATAGGAGGAAGGAAGAAAAGAAAGAAAGAAGAATACATTTGAATCAGTTCTAATGAGGTGGATGAAACTGGAGCCGATTATACAGAGTGAAGTAAGCCAAAAAGCAAAACACCAATACAGTATACTAACGCATATATATGGAATTTAGAAAGATGGTAACGATAACCCTGTATGCGAGACAGCAAAAGAGACACAGATGTATAGGACAGTCTTTTGGACTCTGTGGGAGAGGGAGAGGGTGGAATGATTTGGGAGAATGGTATTGAAACATGTATAATATCATATATGAAACGAATCGCCAGTCCAGGTTTGAAGCATGATACAGGATGCTTGGGGCTGGTGCACTGGGATGACCCAGAGGGATGGTACGGGGAGGGAGCTGGGAGGGGAGTTCAGGAAGGGGAACACGTGTACACCCGTGGCAGATTCATGTTGATGTATGGCAAAACCAATACAATATTGTAAAGTAATTAACCTCCAATTAAAATAAATAAATTAAAAAAATAAAAATAAAAAAAGAAAGAAGAAAAAAAAAACAGAACGATGTTTTCTTGCTTTTGATTTACTGTTAACTCCACTGACAAAAATCAGTTCTCATAGGAAATCAGACTGTGTTGTGTCTAATGCGGTGTTAATGGTCTCAAAAAGACAGGAGGAAAAAGTGTTTCTAATCGGACCTCCGAAGTCCACAAGGCAACTGTGACTGAGTCTTTTAAGTGACTGCGATCTTTTCTCAGCAATGACCTAATTTTCCTACTGTATTTCTCCCCTCTCTTGAGCAATGTTTACTGAGATGTCCAGTTGCTGATCTAGCTCTGTTTTTTGAGAGTGCCTAAACCCAGAGAGCACCTGCTCCCGTCTCATCCATACGTGATGCACTCAGGAAAGCCCATGCTCTAGAAAAAGTTCTTCCTCTCCCTTCTGTAAAAAGCTTCCCTCATAGCTCAGTTGGTAAAGAATCCGCCTGCCATGCTGCAGACCTGGGTGTGATTCCTGGGATGGGAATATCTCCTGAAGAAGCAAGTGGCAACCCACTCCAGTATTATTCCCTGGGAAATCCCATGGACAGAGAAAACTGGGGGGCTACAGTCCCTGGGGTCACAAGAGTCAGAAACGCCCTAGTGACTGAACCACCGTCTCCCTTCTTACTGAGTTGCCCACAGCTTCTGTGTAGTGTGCGCTGCAGAAGCAAAGTTTTGACTCCTAAACTTTTTGTGTTCTTTTTCTGGGATTTAATAAAACAGAGTTTCTGAACATGATTTTTTTCTCATTATGTCAAATAGCTCTTCTGTAACTTCATTAAAATTTTATTCTTAACTTTGTATGTCATGGAAGAAATACATTTACTATGACTGTGTGTTTCGTCCATGTATTTCCTCTTTTCTACTTTACAAATGTCAAAGTAATATTATTTAATACAGAGATTTTTCCATGAACTTTTCTGCATAGTTCAATTCCTCTATGCAAGGCATTTTCAGTCATTGCATTTAAGAATGTATCTATAGGAAGACGTATCAGGATAATAAAGCCTGAAAGTTGTCTGTCTCCAGACAGTTTAGTTTAGGGTAGTAAAGGTAAAGACCCCTTTCTCCTTCTCAGGACATGATTTGATTTTCAATTCCAGGTTGCATTTAGGGTTTCTCTATGCAGAGGGTGTTATGGGCGGGTCAACAGGAATCCTAAGAAAAATCGGTTTCCTGCTTTTGGAACTCATCTCCTATAATGCACTCTGCTGCACGGGCCGGTGCTCTCCGAATTTTCTTGGTATTGTTTAGGTTCTGATTTGCTCCCAGTAAGTATTTCCTGCCTCAGTCCGTAATTTGGAATGTCTGGAAATGTTGAGAAAGGCAGTGAACTCCCATCCTGTCTGTCAATCCTCTAATCCACAACTTTTTATGGTTTAACTGATTAATGAGATTGAGAGACGAAATATAACACGGGATCGCAGGCTTTTTGTTAACATGCTTGTTCACAGGATGGGCGTGTGATTGATTCTGCTTGTGGGCAGAACATGTGTGTTCAAGCCAGGTACGACTTCTTGTGTTAAACCTGGTTTCTTTCACCTCTCTCCACTCTTAGAGATAGTGGGAATTAAGGCTTCATTTCTGGATAAATGAGTTTGATCTGTGGCACCAAATTCTGCACTGGATTTGTACCCTTGCAAGAGGGTACAGCTGGGGATTCAATTATATTTAAAATAAACATTTCATAAGAATAAATGGATATGATCCATATTTGCTGGATTCCTATGTTACTTTCCTAGTTGGTTAGAGACCATGTGTAGAAAGGAGGGATACTGACCCATAATGTCTGAATATGTATGAGGATTCCTTCATTTCTTCTTTTCTCCCCCTCTTTCTTTTCAGCACGTGTTCTCCAAAGAGATGGAGAACATCTTTAAATGATTCATTGCAATACTAAACCAGCTTAGTTACAGAAAATAGCACGAGTAACAGTACCTCTTAAGAGAAACCAGAAAACGTTTTTGAACTGGGGTCTTTATACTGCTGTTGTTGCAGGTACTTTACAGCACTGACTAACACATTTCTTTATGGCTCTTTTCTATTTTAACAGCAAGATATTTGAAAGAAAGGGCTCCTCAGAATGTACAAAAGCAATATCAAAGATCTTTTTAGACCCCTTCTCTCTAAGTTTGCTTTAGCTGCCGAGTCGCAACCCTATAGACTGCAGCCCACCAGGCTCCTCTGTCCATGGGATTTCCTAGGCAAGAATACTGGAGTGGGTTGTCATTTCCTTCTCCAAGGGATTTTCCCAACTAGGGTAAGAACCCACGTCTCAGGCAGATTCTTTACCATTGATCCACCAGAGAAAGTCTCTAAGAAATATGAATTAGAAGGTTATTTGATCGTTTAAGATCAGAAGGTTGATCATCTTTCAAAAGCTATTGATACAATTAAGGAAATATATTTTATATAATTTTTTGTTTGTATCTCACAAATATCTTCTACATCTGCTGTTGAGAAATAAGAGGGAACTGTCGGTTGCTTGTTGAACAATGCTGAGTTAGAAATTGATGTTCAGTCTAGAAACACTTCTTTCCAACTCCTTTCAGGGCCTCTCTCACATCTTGGTTTCACAGACTATAAATGAGGGGGTTTAACATGGGGATTATAATGCCATAAAACACAGAAGCCATTTTTTCTTGCTCTTGAGATTCTATGGTGCGATGGTGCAGATACATGTAAGAGAACGCCCCATAGAAAATGGTGACGGCTGTCAGGTGGGAAGCGCACGTGGAGAAGGCTTTCTTCCTTCCTGCAGCAGAAGAGATCTTCAGGATGGTGATTAGGATAAATATGTAGGAAAAGATGACAACTGACATGGTGAATGTCAAGTTAAACCCCACAAAGACTGTTAGGAACATGATGTTCAAGTAAATACTAGAGCATGAGAGGGCCAGAATTGGGGGTGCATCACAGAAAAAATGATTAATTTTATTGGATTTGCAAAAGTTCAATGAGAAAGTAAAACTTGTGTTTACAGAAGCATTTAGGAAACCCATGAAGTATGAACCAGTTAAGAGTTGACTGCAGACTCTCTGGGACATGACAGTTCCATAGTGAAGTGGGTCACAGATGGCCACGTAACGGTCCACTGCCATAGCAGCCAGGATGTAGCAATCACTTGTTGCAAAAGCCCCATAGACTAGCAATTGCACCATACATCCTATGAATGAGATGGACTGCTCTGTTTCTACAAGGTTTTGCAGCATTTTTGGAGTGATAGCAGAAGTGTAGCAGAGATCAACAAAAGCCAAGTTTTGAAGGAAAAAGTACATGGGGGTGTGAAGGGAAGAGTCAGTCTTGATGAGTAGGATCATGCCAATGTTACCCACCGGGGTGACTGCATAGATCACTAAAAATACTATGAAGAGGACGTGCCAAGACTTGTGTTGACCAGCGAATCCCAGGAGAATGAATTCAGTCACTCTAGTGCCATTGTTTTGTTCCATCACTAACAAAATTAAATATTAGCTGAAAAGGTGCAAAGAGAAGATCAGAGAAAGCTAAGAGGACTGTGATACTTTAACTAAGATTGTATTTAATTTCAGAGCTTCCCTGGTGGCTCAGATGGTAAAGAATCCACCTGCCAATGCAGGAAACCCTGGTCAATTCTCTGGAGAAGGGAATGGCTACCCACTCCAGGATTCTTGCCTGGAGAACCCCATGAACAGAGGAGCCTGGTGGACTAGAGTCCATGGAGTTGCTAAGTGTTGGACATGACTGAATGACTAAGCACACACATATTTAATTTCATAGTGAGGGGGATCAGAGAATATTTTCCATGATTTAATTGAATTAAATTTTAAAGGCTGAACCTTGACACCTAACTTAGACATTGCCATTGATAGTTTGGGGAAATTGCCAAGGACCAGTAACTGTGTTCTCGATATGTAAACTGATAGTACTTCATACATACATCAGTTTGGGAACACATAAGAACATTGTTTTATTTAATTAAACTTTCTTTTGTATTTCCTATATTTTAATTAGAAATACCAATTTGCCTAAATACTAATCATTATATTTGAATCTGACACACCCATGGAGTTCTATGTTATCTCGTTTCCACTTACCTGCATATTTTCATTTTTTTTTTCTTCCTTGTAGATTTGCTCTGCCGTGATGGCTTCATGGAATTGTAGAGCCCTTTGTAGAACGCTTTATCAGGTATTTACAGTAAAGCATAATTATCTTTATAGAATTTCCAGTCTGGCGTGGCCCCGTGTTTGTAGAAGTCAATAAACAGGTCTCAGCATTGCTGACGTTCTGTAAGTTCTCGCTGCTCCCTCCACTTTCGGTCATTGTCTCATACAGCAGAAACCGAGAGTCCAAGGGCAGGTGCTGGTCCGCGGACCACACGTCGAGCAGCGCCGCTCCATGGTGTCCGTCCATCCCAGCTCACCCATGCGTTTCCCTAGCGATGGAGGGCAGACTGCCCACAACTTGCCTCTACTGCAGTCAGCTCAGTGAGAAAGTTTTCTAGGGTGTATTCCTAGGGACAAAATTTCTGTGTCTGAAGGCATACACATATTTCATCTACCAAGTTTTCCCAGATCATTTTACGTAATGGATGTACCAGTGTACCGTCTTGCTAATTATGTATGTGGGTTCCCACATCCTCACTTCTGAGTGAGCATTGATATTTTCCTAATATTTTTTGTGGAAAATAAGTGTAAAGTAACGTCTTATCTTTCCCTTTCCCCCTTTAGTTACAAGCAGACTTGATCATTATCTAATAGTCTTAGAATCTGGGGATTTTATTATTTTACAAATTATTTGTTAATTGTTTTTAGTGAATGTTTCTATTGAATAGATTTCACATGTTCTTTGTTTATCCAAGATTTAAATCTCCTCTCGGTTGACTTGGTAAATATTTTCTTACTTTCTGTCATCTTTGATGTCCTTCACAGACCACAAAACCTTACATTTAAAATAACTATCATTTTTTTTTTTTGCCTTATGGTTTGTTCTTTTAAAAAATAATTGAAAGAAGTTTTTTCTTTCCTAATTCATATCTCCAGTGGAGTAAAAAGCAATTATCATATTTTTCCATTTAAACTTGATTGCTGGCATATGGTGATTGTTGCATCATGGCATTTTATATCAGACAAAAACTTTTTAAATGCTATTTGTGCTTTCCAATATATTAAAAATAAAAAAAAGCAGACTACCAGTATAGAAAGCAACTGAAGTCACTGTGTGTGTGCATTTGTGTGTGTCTTTGTGGGGATGAGGTGTAGAAAATATTTAATTATTTTAATCATTATGTGATTTGACTTGACATTTAAATATCTACGCACAAACTCTAGGTCCAGTTATGTTACAGGAGTTCTACCAAACTTTATAAAACTAATAATTCTAATATATACAATTTTTTCCTGTGAGTCTCAAAAAAAAATCTGCTAGTCATTTCATAAGGCTAATATAACCTTGACATGCATTTAAGTAACTTTTGAGGAAAAAATTAGAAGCAATTTCATTTATGAGTATACACACAAACAGCTTTAATAATATACTTTCAATAATCAAATCCGCCCATACACTGAACAGACCATTGCTCAGGTCTAAAGGAGGTTCCTGATCACTGAGGAAGGCTTTCTTATCTCTCCTTGCTCTTCTTTGGAACTCTACATTCAGATGCTTATGTCTTTCCTTTTCTCCTTTGCTTTTCACTTCTCTTCTTTTCACAGCTACTTGTAAGGCCTCCTCAGACAGCCATTTTGCTTTTTTGCATTTCTTTTTCTTGGGGATGGTCTTGCTCCCTGTTTCCTGTACAGTGTCACCAACCTCTGTCCATAGTTCATCAGGCACTCTATCAGATCTAGTCCCTTAAATCTATTTCTCACTTTCACTGTATAATCGTTAGGGATTTGATTTAGGTATACTTGAATAGTCTAGTGGTTTTCCCTACTTCTTCAACTTAAGTCTGAATTTGGCAATAAGGAGTTCATGATCTGAGCCACAGTCAGCTCCTGGTCTTGCTTTTGCTGACTGTATAGAGATTTTCCATCTTTGGCTGCAAAGAATGTAATCAATCTGATTTCGGTGTTGACCATCTGGTAATGTCCATGTGTAGAGTCTTCTCTTGTGTTGTTGGAAGAGGGTGTTTGCTATGACCAGTGCATTCTCTTGGAAAAACTCTATTAGTCTTTGCCCTGCTTCATTCCCTATTCCAAGGCCAAACTGTCCTGTTGCTCCAGGTGTTTCTTCCTACTTCTGCATTCCAGTCCCCTATAATGAAAAAGATATCTTTTGGGGGTGTTAATTCCAGAAGGTCTTGTAGGTCTTCATAGAACTGTTCAACTTCAGTTTCCTCAGTGTTACTGGTCAGGGCATAGTCTTGGGTCACTGTGATACTGAATGGTTTGCCCTGGAGACGAACAGAGATTGTTCTGTCGTTTTTGAGATTGCACCCAGTACTGCATTTTGGACTCTTCTGTTGACCATGATGGCTACTCCATTTCTTCTAAGGGATTCCTGCCCGCAGGAGTGGATATAACGGTCATGAGTTAAATTCACCCATTCCAGTCCATTTTAGTTCACTGATTCCTAGAATGTCGACTTTCACTCTTGCCATCTCCTCTTTGAGCACTTCCAATTTGTCTTGATTCATGGATCTAACATTCCAGGTTCCTATGCAATATTTCTCTGTACAGCATCAGACCTTGCTTCCATCATCATTCCCATCCACAACTGGGTGTTGTTTTTGCTTTGGCTCTGTCTCTTCATTCTTTCTGGAGTTATTTCTCCACTGATCTCCAGTAGCATATTGGGCACCTACCGACCTGGGGAGTTCTTTCAGTGTCCTATCTTTTTGTCTTTCCATACTGTTCATGGGATTCTCAAGGCAGGAATACTGAAGTGGTTTGCCATTCCCTTCTCTAGTGGACCACATTTTGCCAGAGCCCTCCACCATGACCTGTCCATTTTGGGTGGCCCTACATGGCATGGCTCATAGTTTCATTGAGTTAGATTGTGGTCCATGTGATTAGATTGGTTAGTTTTCTGTGATTGTGGCTTTCAATCTGTCTGCCCTCTTATGGAGAAGGATAAGAGGCTTATGAAAGCTTCCTGATGGGATAGACTGGCTGAGGGGGATATTGGGTTTTTTTCTGATGTGCAGGGCCATGCTCAGTAAATCTTTAATCCATTTCATGCAAAGATGGGCTCAATAAAGGACAGAAATGGTATGAACCTAACAGAAGCAGAAGATATTAAGAAGAGGTGGCAAGAATACACAGAAGAACTGTACAAAAAAGATCTTCATGACCCAGATAATCATGATGGTGTGATCACTAATCTAGAGCCAGACATTCTGGAATGTGAAGTCAAGTGGGCCTTAGAAAGCATCACTATGAACAAAGCTAGTGGAGGTGATGGAATTCCAGTAGATCTATTTCAAATCCTGAAAGATGATGCTGTGAAAGTACTGCACTCAATATGCCAGCAAATTTGGAAAACTCAGCAGTGGCCACAGGACTGGAAAAGGTCAGGTTTCATTGCAATCCCTAAGAAAGGCAATGCCAAAGTATGGTCAAACTACCACACAATTGCACTCATCTCACATGCTAGTAAAGTACTGCTCAGAATTCTCCAAGCCAGGCTTCAGCAATATGTGAACTGTGAACTTCCAAATGTTCAAGCTGGATTTAGAAAAGGCAGAGGAACGAGAGATCAAATTGCCAAGATCTGCTGGATCATCAAAAATGCAAGAGAATTCAAGAAAAACATCTATTTTTGCTTTGACTATGCCAAAGTCTTTGACTGTGTGGATCACAATAAACTGTGGAAAATTCTGAAAGAGATGGGAATACCAGACCACCTGACCTGTCTCTTGAGAAACCTGTATGCAGGTCAGGAAGCAACAGTTAGAAGTGGACATGGAACAACAGGCTGGTTCCAAACAGGAAAAGGAGTACATCAAGGCTGTATATTGTCACCCTGCTTATTTAACTTATATACAGAGTACGTCATGAAAAATGCTGGGCTGGAGAAAGCACAAGCTGGAATCAAGATTGCCAGGAGAAATATCAATAACCTCAGATATGCAGATGACACTGCCCTTATGGCAGAAAGTTAAGAAGAACTAAAGAACCTTTCAATGAAAGTGAAAGAGGAGAGTGAAAAAGTTGACTTAAAGCTCAACATTCAAAAAACGGAGATCATGGCATCCGGTCCCATCACTTCATGGCAAATAGATGGGGAAACAGTGGAAACAGTGTCAGACTTTATTTTCTGGGTTCCCAAATCACTGCAGATGGTGACTGCAGCCATGAAATTAAAAGATGCTTGCTCCTTGGAAGGAAAGTTATGACCAACCTAAAGAGCATGTTAAAAAGCAGAGACATTACTTTGCCAACAAAGGTCCATCTAGTCAAGGCTATAGTTTTTCCTGTGGTCATGTATGGATGTAAGAGTGGGACTGTGAAGAAAGCTGAGTGCCAAAGAATTGATGCTTTTGAACTGTGGTGTTGGAGAAGACTCTTGAGAGTCCCTTGGACTTCAAGGAGATCCAACCAACCCATCCTAAAGGAGATCTGTATTGGGTTTTCATCGGAAGGACTGATGCTGAAGCTGAAACTCCAATACTTTGGCCACCTGATGGAAAGAACTGACTCATTGGGAAAGACCCTGATGCTGGGAAAGATTGAGGGCAGGAGGAGAAGGGGATAACAGAGGCTGAGGTGGTTGGATGGCATCACTGACTCGATGGACATGAGTTTGAGTGATGTCTGGGAGTTGGTGATGGACAGGAAGGCCAGGGGTGCTGCATCCATGGGGTCACAAAGAGTCGGACATGACTGTGCGACTGAACTGAACTAAACTGAAGTGAAAGGAGGTTCCAGAGAACAGCTATTTTCTTCCTTTCCCAAGATTTGAAAAAGTTGAGAAATAAAAGTCAGTGTACATATGAAGACTGTTATATCACCTGCTGACATGTGGGAGGAAACTTTCAAGTTTCTTAGTCAAGTTACTTGCTCCTAGTGAACACCATAAGTTACCAGGCTTGTCTGCCCATCTTGGTGGTGGTGACTGGTCTTGCTCCTTGCAAGTTCTGGGGGAACAATTCTGAAATGCTGGAGGGCACTGGCCTCAGCAGGCCGGCTGCTTCTGAGGTTGAGGGCAGAGCCGAGCATACCAGGTTGTTCTCAGATTTACCAATCATATACATCACTCCATCTTTCTAGGAAGTGAGTTAATTAAATGATGTCTGGATGGTGGTGATTACACCATTTGAACTCCTATTGAAAGAGAGAAACATCAGAAGCAGGGAAAAACATTTTCTATCAGCAATCAAATCCAAGTTGTATCAACATGAAATTTCTTTTGTATTTATTTCAGTGAAGTGCTTGAGAGGATATTATGCCCACTTTCACAAACTTATAAAATTTATATGAAAGAGAAAAGAACTTAAAAATAGCTAAGAGACTGTTAAAGGAAAAAAAGTGGAGAGTTGTCCTAGCAAATATCAGAAGTTTCTATAAAATAATAACAATAAAGACAGGTGGTACTAGTGGTACAAAGAGAACAATGGAATTGTGAAAAAAAAGATCATAAACGGGCCTCCAAGTCTCTGAAAGCTCAATGTATGAAAACAGTAGCATGTCCATCGATGAAAAACGGTCCAATAAACTGTGGCGTGTTAGTGCTTATGCTTTGGAGGAGGGAAATGGCAACCTACTCCAGTAGTCTTGCCTGGGAAATTCCATGGACAGAGAAGCCTGGTGGGGTACAATCCCTGGGGTTACAAAGAACAGGACGACTTATCAACTGAGCATGTAAAAGCATATACATATGAAAAAATTATATTGTGTTTCTACTTTTAATTTTACCAATTCTAAATGGCATTGAATTGTAAAGGTGTAAGGGTATATCTTTTTACCCTTATATTATAGTTATAAAGGTGTAAGGGTAAATCACATTAGAATATCTATGACTTAGCTATGCAGTAAAAGTTTTAAATAAGACATAAGTGCACAAAACACAAAACATTGAAAAGCTTCCCTGGTGGCTCAGACAGTAAAGAAATTAAACATATCAACATTATAAAAAAGAAAAGACCACTCTCTGACATAAATCACAGCAGGATCCTCTATGACCCACCTCTCAGAATACTGGAAATAAAAGCAAAAATAAACAAAGTGGACCTAATTAAAATTAAAAGCTTCTGCACAACAAAGGAAACTATAAGCAAGGTCAAAAGACAGCCTTCTGAATGGGAGAAAATAATAGCAAATGAAGCAACTGACAAACAACTAATCTCAAAAATATACAAGCAACTCCTGTAGCTCAATTCCAGAAAAATAAATGACCCAATCAAAAAATGGGCCAAAGAACTAAATAGACATTTCTCCAAAGAAGACATACAGATGGCTAACAAATATATGAAAAGATGCTCAATATCTCTCATTATCAGAGAAATGCAAGTCAAAACCACAATGAGGTACCATTTCAGGCCAGTCAGAATGGCTGCGATCCAGAAGTCTACAAGCAATAAATGCTGGAGAGGGTGTGGAGAAAAGGGAGCCCTCTTACACTGTTGGTGGGAATGTAAACTAGTACAGCCACTATGGAGAACAGTGTGGAGATTCCTTAAAAAACTGAACTGCCTTATGACCCAGCAATCCCACTGCTGGGCATACACACCGAGGAAACCAGAATTGAAAGAGACACATGTACCCCAATGTTCATCTCAGCACTGTTTATAATAGCCAGGACATGGAAGCAACCTAGATGTCCATCAGCAGATGAATGGATAAGAAAGCTGTGGTACATACACACAATGGAGTATTCAGTTCAGTTCAGTTCAGTTGCTCAGTTGTGTCCGACTCTTTGCAACCCCATGAATCGCAGCATGCCAGGCCTCCCTGTCCATCATCAACTCCTGGAGTTCACTCAGAGTCGTGTCCATTGAGTCAGTGATGTCATCCAGCCATCTCATCCTCAGTTGACCCCTTCTCCTCCTGCCCCCAATCCCTCCCAGCATCAGGGTCTTTTCCAATGAGTCAACTCTTCGCATCAGGTGTCCAAAGTACTGGAGCTTCAGCTTTAGCATCATTCCTTCCAAAGAAATCCCAGGGTTGATCTCCCTCAGAATGGACTGGTTGGATCTCCTTGCAGTCTAAGGGACTCTCAAGAGTCTTCTCCAACACCACAGTTCAAA
>SJYQ01002135.1:99049-190327 GCA_006410935.1 Redunca redunca
TCCAAGGCCAAATTTGCCTGTTACTCCAGGTGTTTCTTGACTTCCTACTTTTGCATTCCAGTCCGCTATAATGAAAAGGACATCTTTTTTGGGTGTTAGTTCTAAAAGGTCTTATAGGTCTTCATAGAACCATTCAACTTCAGCTTCTTCAGTGTTACTGGTTGGGGCATAGACTTGGATTACTGTGATATTGAATGGTTTGCCTTGGAAACGAACAGAGATCATTCTGTCGTTTTTGAGATTGCATCCAAGTACTGCATTTCGGACTCTTCTGTTGACCATGATGGCTACTCCATTTCTTCTGAGGGATTCCTGCCCGCAGTAGTAGATATAATGGTCATCTGAGTTAAATTCACCCATTCTAGTCCATTTTCATTCACTGATTCCTAGAATGTCGACGTTCACTCTTGCCATCTCCTGTTTGACCACTTCCAATTTGCCTTGATTCATGGACCTAACATTCCAGGTTCCTATGCAATATTTCTCTTTATGGCATTGGACCTTGCTTCTATCACCAGTCACATCCACAGCTGGGTAATGTTTTTGCTTTGGCTCCATCCCTTCATTCTTCCTGGAGTTATTTCTCCACTGATCTCCAGTAGCATATTGGGCAGCTATTGACCTGGGGAGTGCCTCTTTCAGTATCCTATCATTTTGCCTTTTCATACTGTTCATGGGGTTCTCAAGACAAGAAAACTGAAGTGGTTTGCCATTCCCTTCTCCAGTGGACCACATTCTGTCAGTAATACTCAATGGTGGCCATTAAAAAGAATACATTTGAATCAGTTCTAATGAGGCAGATGAAACTGGAGCCCATTATACAGAATGAAATAAGCCAGAAAGAAAAACACCAATACAGTATACTAACACATATATATGGAGTTTATAAAGATGGTAATGATAACCCTGTATGTGAGACAGTAAAAGAGACACAGATGTAGAAAAGACTTTTGTACCCTGTGGGAGAGAGAGAGGGTGGGATGAGATGGGAGAATGGCATGAAACATGTATAATATCATGTAAGAAATGAATCGCCAGTCTAGGTTCGATGCAAGATACAGGATGCTTGGGGCTGGTGCACTGGGGTGACCCAGAGGGATGGTACGGGGAGGGAGGAGGGAGGTGGGTTCAGGATTGGGAACTTATGTACACCTGTGGTGGATTCATGTTGATGTATGGCAAAACCAATACAGTATTGTAAAGTAAAATAAAGTAAAGTAAAAAAAAAAAGAAATAAAAAAAAAGAAAGGAAAGACCAGAGACTGGAAATTTGCTCAGTTAAATTTGTTTGTAACACATATAAATGGAAAAACAATTAGTATGCGGTATACTTAAATAATTTCCATAAATTGTGCTGAGGAAAAAGTTCACCAAAGATGGAATCAGTATATTTACAGAAGGAAAAACTTAGTCGATTGATATAAGGACATAAAAGGATATAACTCCTAGTAGTACAGTATATTAATACTGCACTGAAATATAAATGTAGACTAAAATGCAAATTGGAGGTGAGAATGAGGACTCACATTCCAGGTGCGAATATAAATTAGAATAGTCATATTGGAGACAAGTTTGGAAATACTAATAAAATTAAATGTATGCCTCCCTTAGGTTCATAATTTATAGATACATACCTGGATAAATTATTGGCCATGTAAACAAGAATATACATACATGCACATGTGAGTGTATGCATGAACATGGGTACATGTAAGAGAAGGCAGTGGCACCTCACTCCAGTACTCTTGCCTGGAAAATCCCATGGACGGAGGAGCCTGGCGGGCTGCAGTCCATGGGGTTTCGAAGAATCAGACACGACTGAGCGACTTCACTTTCACTTTTCACTTTCATGCATTGGAGAAGGAAATGGCAACCCACTCCAGTGTTCTTGCCTGGAGAATCCCAGGGACGGGGGAGCCTGGTGGGCTGCCGTCTATTGGGTCACACAGAGTTGGACACGACTGAAGTGACTTAGCAGCGGCAGGGTACATATAAATGTAATTAATACACACGGGAAGGTCCATAGCAGCATCTCTGAGCATTGGAAGAAATAAACTACTAAGTAAATCATCAAGAATTCAGTCTATTGGTGCTATGACATCTATGTAGAGAGATTTCTGAAATGGAAAGTTGCATAACAAAAAGCAAGCTATGGAAGTTTAGGTGGTGGATGCATGAATGGCTGCTTCGTTTAGTTAAATGTATTGTTATGGTCCTTAAATTTTGTGCAGTGACAGAATTTCCACAAAAAAACCCCACATCCCCATACATCAGTAGAGGGCTCCTTGCTCTGGAGTTAGTAATACCAGGCAGAGCTGTGGTTCCACAGATATGATGCTCAGTTTGGGATAAGAAGGGGCCTTTAGTGGTGGGCTTCCCTGGTGGCTCAGATGGTAAAGAATCTGCCTGCAATGAGGGAGACCTGGGTTCAGTCCTTGGGTAGGGAAGACCCCCTGGAGGAGGGCATGGCCACCCACTCCAGTATTCTTGCCTGGAGAACCACCCGGGAGAGAGGCGCCTGGTGGGCTACAGTCCTTTGGGTCGCAGAGAGTTGGACACGACTGAACGACTAACAGTTTGTGGTGGGAAGTGCAGCAAACCACACCTGTGGTTGATGTGGGCAATATGGTTTTTTCAAACATCTTGAGAAATGAGCAGAATGGGATAACTCTTTAGTGAAGGAGCAAGAAACAATAAGTTACATCCTCAGGTAAATTTACTGTAAAATGGATTAAATGCAACACTTTCAGGGAGGCTTCCATCCAGTGGGTGACAGCACTTATCAGAGGCAGCTAACACTCATCACGAGTAGACCTAACTAGAGTCTTGATGAGATAATGACATTTGCTTTGTTAACGTAATCATTTTGAATTCAAATAAAATTCATGACATGGGGGTGTTTTTAAGAGCTGTGGAATGTTAGTATAAGGGTTACAACACACAGGCATACATGCGACATACACACACACAGACACACATGAGCACTCAGGCAAGTACCCGAGTATTTTGAACGCACTTAACCCATATTGAAGCTTCCTGCTTCTGATGCTTCATTTACATTCAGTGCTGTGCTCTGGAAAGGAAATGGGCCGATCTGGGTCTGAGTTCTGGGTGCACTGCCTCATACAGACAAAGCAGGCAGCTTCCCTTGGCCTCAGTTCCGTGCTCTAGAAAATGGGGGCACAGGATGACCTACAAGGTAATAATGCTCATTGCCTCACAGTGCACAATAGCAACAGTTTGGAAATGAGTAAAATGAACGAGTAATTTGTATGATGAACCAGTACATCGTCCAGAAAGTATGAGACTTCGGAAGGTGCTTGTGTCACACTACCCAGTGAACAGAGTAAGCTGCAGAATAGTATGTAGAGGTGGACTTTTGTAAAAATAAAATTTTCTTTCACTCCTTTTTCTTATTTCCTTTATTTATCCATGAGCAAGCACAGGAAGAATTCATACCAAAGTTCTAATGATCATCCTTAAATGTGAGAGTAGAGAGAGAATGTTTTTAAACTTATGAACTTCATCACCTTTTCATTTTATTTATTTTTAAATTTAAATTTATTTATTTTAATTGGAGGCTAATTACTTTACAATATTATATTGGTTTTGCCATACATCAACATGAATCCGCTACAGGTGTACACGTGTTCCCCATCCTGAACCCCCCTCCCACCTACCTCCCCGCACCATGCCACCTTTTCATTTTAAAATGTGCCGTGCTTGGTCGCTCAGTCATGTCTGATTCTGTGACCCCATGGTCTGTAGCCCACCCGGCTCCTCAGTCCATGAGGATTCTCCAGGCAGGAATACTGGAGTGGGTTGCCATGCCCTTCTCCAGGGGAATCTTCCCAATCCAGGGATCGAACCCAGGTCTCCCACACTGCAGGCAGATTCTTTACCATCTGAGCCATCAGGAAAGTCGTTTAAGAATAGATTTATTTATTTTGAAAAAGAAGAGTACGAGAAAGAAGTCTGCTTTGTAATGAGGTGACTTAAAAGTATAAGGTAACTTATGTAAAGTTCCCAGAACAGGGCCAGGCTTTGAATGGGCACTAAAAACTGCTGAGAATAACACATGCAAATAATACACTAAGTGCATATTGTAACGTGCGTTCATTTGTTTAACTTTTCAGTCATTGGCTTATTCATATCCTCAGGCAACACTCAACCAAGTTCAGCCCCCTCCCTCCATTTCCACCATGTCACCAGGAGTGAAGCCTTTATCCCTGGTTTCAGGGTCAAACTTACTAGGACTTTGGCTCTGACCCTTTGCTCCACCATTTCCAGCACACACTGGGATGACACATGGCTGCTTTTGAAAAATGGGCTGAGGTCTGTTTTACTTACGGTTTCATCCAGATTCTCGTTCTGCAACTGGTACAGGCTGATTGCCCACCAAGGCCTCTGTGTGCCTCCTTCCAACTGGGGAGTTTAAAGCCGGCGCCTAAGAGATCAGTACTTGCTCCCTTGAGAATCTGAGCCTTCAGGGGCTGTAATGGATTCAGAATAAACAGTGTTCAGCTGAAGAACATTTACACTTTCTCTGGAGAAGATGCCTTTAATCATGGTACTGTCACTGTGGACTTTTGTGTGTGTGCTGTCTTGTTAAAGAACAACTCCTTTAAACTTATTCTCATTATCAATCAGGTTAAACAATTTTTACTATGTCTGAAAAATTGCATTCAGGTCTAGAAAACTGACCTTAATCAGTTTTGTCACCATAATCAGCAAAAAGCATGGCTACATGAAAAAGGAAGTCCAATGCTAACATAAGTCTAAGGGCATGTGCATCTGATGTGACAAATAATACTTAGCTCCGTGGTTAAGAAACCGCATGCCAATGCGGGAGACACGGGTTCAGTCCTTGGTTTGGGGAAATCTCCTGGAGAAGGGAATGGCAACTGAGTCCAGTATTCCTGCCTGGAGAACCCCCATGAACAGAGGAGCCTCATGGGCTAGTCAGTGGGGTTGCAAAGAGTCCCACCTGACTGAGCGACTAACACTTCCAATTCACTGTCACTATTTAAATGTCTTATATTACCACTTTGAGCATTTTTTTTTTTAATTTGGAGAAAACGATGACTCTTGACCCCTTCTTCCATTTTTTCCCCTAAAAACCGGATATATTAAAAAAAAACAAAAAACTCAGCCCTGGATAATAGCATCCTTTCTTTCAATTACACTTTGTACCATTAAAATATTTCAGTTAACAGTTGTGGAATGAGAGATTTTGAGTAGTGTTTGGCTATGAGGTTGCTAAGGTTAAACCTTTAATCAGTGAAAGAAGAAAGCTAGATTTAGTCAGTCTGTAGCTTCTTGATTAAGAAGAAGGTGGCTTCTAAAAGTTGAAGAAATTAAGGAAATGAATTGTTCCCTAGTTTATCTAGAAAAGAATATGGCCCCACCGACACTTGGCCTGGAGATTTCTTTGAATGGCTGGCTTCCAGGGCTCTAATACATTTGTGTTGTTTTCAGTGTAGTCGCTCAGTCGTGTCCGACTCTCTGCGACCCCATGGACTGCAGCACGCCAGGCCTCCCTGTCCATCACCGACTCCTGGAGCTTGCTCAAGCCCATGTCCGTCGAGTCGGTGATGCCGTCCAGCCCTCTCACCCTCTGCCGTCCCCTTCTCCCACCTTCACTTCTTCCCAGCATCAGGGTCTCTTCCAGTGAGTCAGCTCTTCACATCAGGTGGCCAAAGTGTCAGAGTTTCAGCTTCAGCATCCGTCCTTGCAATGAATGTTCAGGACTGATTTCTTTAGGATGGACTGGTTGGGTCTCCTTGCAGTCCAAGGGCCTCTCAAGAGTCTTCTCCAACACCACAGTTCAAAAGCATCAATTCTTCAGTGCTCAGCTTTCTTTATGGTCCAACTCTCACATCCATACATGACTATTGGAAAAACCATAGCTTAGACTTTGTGTTGTTTTAAGTCACTAAAATTATGGTAATTTGTTGTAGCAGTGACAGAAAAATAATATACCCCTAATGGTAATATTTTGTAAAACTGTAATAAAATATCACAGCCAGATTATTGACGTTGATGCATTCCATTGATTTTATCCAGATATCCTCAATCTGCCCCATACCTATTTGTGTGTATGTGTTTGTAATCATTTCTAAAAAATTTTGTGATCCACAGTGATCCTGTACTCACCATCACAGTCAAGACACTAGACAGTGCAAACAAGAATCCCGTGTGTTCTTTTACAGCACGACCTAACCTCACCCCGCCCCTTCTTCACTCGTTCCTAACCCTGGTAACCATTAATCTGTCCTCGATTACTACATTTTTGTCATTTCAAATATGCTATATAACTGGAACTACACAGCGTACAGCTCTGTGGTTTGGCTTTTTCACTCAGCATAATTCCCTGGAAATTAACTGAAGTTGTTGTGTGTACCAAACTTTCATTCACTTTTGTTTTTGAGTGATTTCACTTTTTAGGAGGGTATCCCCTTGATGACAGAGCTTTAGGCTTCTGCTTCATGAACATGTGCTTAGTCTTCATCCCGTTTTGACATCTAGCTACCCTTCCAGGTGGTTCTCTCAGGCTCCCGGGCTGCTCTGCTAGGCTGGGAATTAGTCCTGGTTCCATTCCTCCAACTGCTTTGGAAAGAAGGTGAACAGGTTAATTATAGTTTTATTTTCTTTCTTTCTTTTGAGTGATCTTGGTGCTCCTAAATCTCTTGCTAGAGACTATCCGATTCAATTATGGGTGTCCCATGATTCTATACTAGTAAATGTTTAAATGTAAATGTTTAAAATTGTATGACAACATATAAATGAATGCACAAAATACTGATTTATTTAAGAGTAGGGTTTATATTTTCTACTTCCCTCAGTCTAGTCTCGAACCACCCAGCCTAAAGTATAAAGCTCAGGTTTATGAAAAATGCATGGTTATGCAACATCAGACCATTACTGGTCTATGTAATGTCAGAAGGGAAGGCTCTCTTGAACAGGGGCTAACTGTCCGTGTGTCAGAACCAATGTCAGCTTCAGACATTTTGCTGCTTTCGTTTATTTGAAAGGGAGTTTATTTCCTTTCGGGATTTCTTTCACCTCTTGAAAGCAGAGCACCGCGTGACTCTGTACTTTGAGTGTTATTTCGTATTTGGCCACATAGACTTAAACAAGTGCACTAAATTTTTCTTTGCTTTATCATCTCCCTCCTACCAGCTTCACTGAGATATAACTGACAAAATTTGTATACATTTAAGGTATGTAACTTGCATTTTGATATAGGTTGTGACATGATCACAATAATTAAGCTCATTAATAGATATATCACTCACATGTTTCTTTTCTTTGTTTTCTTTCATTCCTTCCTGTTTCTCCCTTCTTCCCTCACTCCTTCTGTTCCTTCTTTCCCTCTTTCCTTCCTGTGGTGACAATGCTTAAAATCTTTTCTCTAAGCAAATTTCAAGTGTATGGTACTGTATTTTATCTATAGTCAAAACTTTATCCATTAATCTCCAGTTTTCACTCCAAGATCTCAGCACACCCTCTGCCTGTGTTCCATGATTCTCAGTCGCTGTCTCCGGCCTTTGAAGATGCATGGGCCTGCCATGGAGAGAAGGTTTCTTCCTTGATAGACAAGCTCTTTGCTGGGCAGATTCTGGCTCTGCTCCCTTGACTTCATGTTACCGTTAGTCTTAGAATTTAGGAAGGAGAGTGTATTTGAAAAGGTATATCTTCTTTTTTGCCCAATAATTCTTGTGTTATTTAATAGTAAGTACATTTTTCTGGCCAGTTCATTAGCATGGCTGGTATTATTTTATGTGAAACCTGCTCTTTTATCTAGCTAACATGGCATCTTTAGAGTCATCTGAGGGTTTTGATCACTTAACCTGGATCTACCTACTAAAGCTCTTGTTTTTTTTTTTTTTTTTGCCGAGAGTCTGCCTTCCTGATTCAGAGCAGTCTTGGCCTTTTCATTTTCTCATTTAAATAAATGAATGATTACTGTCGTTTTAGATCCATCTACATTCCAGGTTTTCTACTGCTATGGGGTAAGATATAAAAAGACACTTGCTCTTTGGAAAGAAAGCTATGAGAAAGCTAGACAGCATATTAAAAAGCAGAGACATCACTTTGCTGACAAAGTTCCATATGTTCAAGGCTATGGTTTTCCCAGTAGTCAGGTGTGGGTGTGAGAGCTGGACTATAAAGAAGGCTGAGCGCTGAAGAAGTGATGCTTCCAGACTGTCATGCTGGAGAAGAGTCTTGAGAGTCCCTTGGACTGCAAGGAGATTAAATCAATCAACACTTTAGAAAATCAGCCCTGAGTATTGGAAGGACTGATGTTGAAACTGAAACTGAAGCTCCAATACTTTGGCCACCTGATAGGAGGAGCTGACTCACTGGAAGAGATCCTGATGCTGGGAACGGTTGAGGGCAGGAGGAGGTAAAGGGCAAGGGAGCATGGCGTGCTGCAGCCCATGTGGTGGCAGAGAGTCAGACACGACTAAGCAACTGAAGCAAACAACAACGATAGTCTCAGTGATAAGGCACTTTGCAAGGGAGTACGTTTATTTTACGTTTCAGGTTACGCAATAGTTGGAACAGAACCAATGAGAAGCCTCTGTGTAGACAATTTAGGGAATGTGTTTAAATGAATAGGAAATTATGAACCTCAATTTTAATATTGATTGAGCTTCCCAGGTGGCACAGTGGTAAAGAATCTGCCGGCTAATGCAGGAGACACAAGAGATACAGGTTGGATTCCTGGGTTGTGAAGATCCCCTAGAATAGGAAATGGCAACCTCATCCAGTATTCCTGTCTGGAAAGTTTCATGGACAGAGGAGTCTGGCAGGATGCAGTTCATGGGCTCTCAAAGAACTGGGCACAACTAAGCACTTGGCAGCACAAATACAAAGCTGGGGTTTTCTACTCTTTAAGAATATATCTGAAATATATTTGAAATACCCATATACTTTGTCAAGTCTACACACTTTATATGTTATAATCTCAAAATAAGAGATTATATTATGAAAAGCCCCCTTTCATGGGTGGTATGGGATATGGTCCTCAAACTAAAACCAAGGGAAAATAAGTCCTGTGATATGCTGCTGAATTTCCTGCATTCAAAGAACTTATCCACTGGAGGTAGCACTGGGGCTTCCCTGGTCGCTCAGTCAGTAAAGAATCTGCTTGCAGTGCAGGACACCTGGGCTCAATCCCTGGGTTGAGAAGATCCCCTGGTAAAGGAAATGGCAGCCCACTCCAGTCTTCCTGACTAGAAAACCCTATGGACAGAGGGAACCTGGTGGGATATAGCCCATGGGGTTGCAAGAGTTGGACATGACTTAGCGACTAAACCACAACCACAACCAAGACGTGAAGAAGTTGTCTGTCTCAGAAATATTAAATAGTGGTCAAACAGCTACACTGGATGCTTCGATGTACTGAATTTTAACAGTTTGGATCCAATCTGGAAAAGAATGTTTTCCATGTGACTTTCAGAGCTTCTTTTACCTCCTTATTTCTCAAACTATAGATCAGGGGATTCAGCATGGGAATCACAATGCCATCAAATACAGAGGCCACTTTCCTCTTTTCATGGGAATTATGCGAATAAGACTGTAAGTACATGTAAGAGAGGGTTCCGTGGAAAAGGGTGACTGCTGTCAGGCAGGAGGCACAGGTGGAGAAGGCTTTTTCCTTTCCTGCACTGGAAGGGATCTTCAGGATGGCAGCCAGGATAAACGTGTAGGAAATGATGACGTCCAACACAGTGGATGTCAGATTAAATCCCACAAAGATAAGAATCAGCATGATGTTGATGTCAGTGTTGGAGCAGGAGAGGGCAAGAACTGGAGGAATGTCACAGAAAAAGTGATTGATGGTATTAGCCTTGCAGAAGACCAGTGAAAATGGAAAACCTGTGTGCACAGATGCATTTATGGAGCCCATGGTGTATGAACCAGCTACCAGCTGGATGCAGACTCTTGGGGACATGACGGTGGGATAGCGAAGCAGGTTACAGACGGCCACATAACGGTCCACCGCCGTAGCAGCAAGGAGGTGACAGTCGCCAGTTACAAATGTGTAAACCAATAATTGTACGACACAGTCCTTGAGTGAGATTGATTTATTTTCGGTTGTGAAGTTTTGCATCATCTCGGGAGTGACAGCAGAGGTAAACAGATATCAACAAAAGCCAAGCGCTGTAGGAGATAGTACAAGGGTGTTTGGAGTCTGGAATCTGTCTTGATGAGTAGGATCGTTCCAATATTAACCACCGTGGAGGTCCCAGAGATGACCAGAGACATGGTGAGGAGGAAATACTGAGACTCATGTTGGACACCAGATTCCTGAAGGAAGAATTCAGTCACTTCAGTGCTATTTCTTGGTGTCAGGAGCACAAAAATTCTAGAAAGGACCAAGAGGGAGACCAGGGAAAGAAAAGAACTGACTTGTTGAATAGAAAAGGCCCTTAACACTTTACGTCACTGTAAAAATTATACTTTCATGGTATTCACTCACAACAGGGTTTATTTATTTCCAAAATTTCTTTCAATGTTTTAAAATAAGAAATCATCACATAAAACAATATATTAGCCATAGATTCATTTTCAAAACAAAGAAGTTTTCACAGAAGAAGATTCACTTTTAATATTTGGATTCTAAGAAACATAGATTGACATACATTTCACCAAACCTGCCAGTTTCTTTTCTGTAGCCCAATACTGAACATAAATGGAGCCTCAGAAGCACTGAGAGCCTGCAGAGGTTAAGCACATTCACATGGCTTAGGCAGTTTCTTCATAGTAGAAAGGCTTATGGCCTTTCTTCATAGTAATCATTTAATCAACAAAGACCTTCATCATAAATGAAACAAAGAATTTCATACCGAGACAACCCAAGCTTAAAACTTACACCTGTGTCAGATGTGGGTGGTAGGACTTGTATAGTTTCATTAGCTCTTGAAAAGTCTTCCTAATGTCATATCTATACTTGAATTCAGAGTGACGAAAGTCAAGTTGATATAGTAAATGCAATAATAATTATCCTATCAAGATTCTGATTAAGTGGACCCCTGATCGCTTCTAGCTTCCTCTAATAAGTACTTGTATCCATGGGTGGCTGCTTCCTTAAACGTGTTGCATTTCTATTCTTTTACACCAAATTATCCTGAGGAAGTAACTTGCACTAACTTATTTCTTCTTGGCCCTCATTAAACACTGAATTAAAGAAAGTGATTTCTTATCCTTACAATGAAGTTATCCAACTGTGCTTATTTCTCAAATGGTTTCAGAGAATCAGAAGAGCCCATATCAACAGGAGGCTTAGTCTGCAACATTTTTAACACTGAAAGCATCTTCCTACTCACCATCTCATTATGGAGGTACGTTGCTTGACTTAGAGTTATTTATAAGATGAGGTTATTTTACCCTAGTATATATATGAAATAAGAGGACTATCTGGCTTTTAAAGAATATCAGGTAAAGGGAAGTGCGTGGTAAGGATAATGGTACAAAGATAATGGACCAAACATATATGGTCATGAATGTCACAAAAATGTCTCTAATTAAAAAGATACTAATTTCAGGAAATTGAACTGGGGTTAAAATGATAAATGGCTGAGAAAAACTATAGGTTGCTGAAAATATAGATAAATCATGTTTGACTATGTGAAACTAGTATTGTATTGTGAAACTATGGATACATGTTTAATATGTGTGTGTGTGTGTTAATTGCTCAGAAGTGTCTGACTCTTTGTGACCCCGTGGACTGCAGCCCACCAGGTTCCTCTGTCCATGGAATTCTCCAGGCAGGAATACTGGAGTGGGCAGCCCATTCCCTTCTCCACGGGATCGTCCCAAACCAGGGGTCGAACTCGGGTCTCTTGCATCGCAGGTGGATTCTTTACAGTTTGAGCCACCAGGGAAGCCCTTATCCTTACCGTGAACCTGCATTCTTCACAAGCCAGATGGTCCTCTTACTTCATTTCATATCGGGGAAAAGTACCCTCATCTTATCAGTAGCTCTAAGCCAAGCTATGTACCTCTCTACTTGAGATGATTAGTAAAAATGTACTTTTAGTGTTAGGAACATTGCAAACTAATGAACAAAACGGTGGGAAACTGAGTGAGACAAAACATCACTTTATAAACTTATAAATTTCGGCACTGTTTCTTTAATTTAAAAGATGCTTAAAAAAATTTTTTTTTGTTTTAAAACAAAGATGACCATTTATATTGTATGGATTAACTGATTGGCCAAGACTTAAGTCTACCACTTTATACTTTCTCATGTGTCTTATTTCCGGTTTTGTTTGTTTGTTTGCATTTCTGTGGGTCACTTGAATTTTTTAAAGAATGTCACTTTTATGTTTATAGTGTTTTTTATCACAGACATTTATATAACGTTTTTGTGGCTACTCGAGAGAGTCTGTCGTGTGTATGCATAGCTGGTCTTACGTTTTACCAGCTTGAGTGAAATGCTGTATATATTGAGAATCACAGTAGTCAAAATTAAGCTTCTACTTCTACTGTCAAACAGAGTTTAGAAATCTCAAGAAAAAGTCAGTTTTATTTACTCTTACTTTTCTCTTTCCTTGGCTTTCTTCTTTCTTCTTGTTATAAGATATACTATCTAAACCCCAACTAAAAGAAATAACTTGACTAGGTGCATAGATAAGAATGGCACAAATACTGGGTGCCAGAAACCTCCTTCACATAGAATGATACAGGTATGTTTCAAAGAAAAGAAAAAATACATACTTGTTCGAACATCAGTCAAAAACTGAAAGACTGGCTATATTAATAGCAGATAAATAAACTTCACAGCATAGAAAATTACCAAGGATAGTGCGATGATGTGTAATGACAAAAGGGCTAACCTACCAAGAAGCGATGGGAACCCTAAGGGTATGAGACCCGAAGAAGAGAGACGCATCATATGTGACGCAAAAGCTGAGAGCTGAAGGGAAAAGCAGACAAACAGAGTTACAGCTGGATACATGAGCACTCTTCTCAATGCTTGGCAGGACAAACTGGACAGAAGACAATAAGAATATGAAAAAACCCAACAGCACCATCAAACAACTGGATTTGATAGACATGCACCAAACATGCCGTCTAAAAGAGAATATAAATTGTTTATAGCACCAGCAGAATATATGTCAAGGTAGACCATATCCTGAGCCATAAAAAAATCCTTTAAAAATTTAAAAGAAATGCAATCATGGTGTATCTTCCCTGAACGTGATGGTATCAAACATGGTACTTTATCTACTATCTTTGCAACTTCCAGTGAATGCATTTTTATTCAGAATGACAGTATAAAAAGGAAGGAGAGAGAATGTAAAACCTGCTTTGCAATGATGTGAGGTTCAAGTGAGCAAATTTATGTAAATTTATCAGCACGAGGACGAGTATTGATTTAGTGTACATCAAATGGCCATCATAACCCATGCAAAAATACACTATGGGCATAGAGTGTGGAGGCAGTGATTGATCAATGAATTAATTCATCCAATTATTTGTTCATTTATGTGCTTTCTCAGGCAACACTCAGCGCAACTGACTTCCCTCACTCCATTCCCATTACATCACCAGTGCTGGTGGGGTTCCTCCTGCCCTTAGGGCAAAACATGATGAACTTTGACTCTGACCATTCCACCTGCCACTCCCTGCATGCAGTGCAGTGAGACATGGCTGATGTTGAAAAGTGAAATTTGCTTTGTTTTACTTACACCAGTGCTGCTCCCAGATTCTCTTTCTGCGACTGGTGGAGGCTGACTGCCAAGGCTCTCCGTGGGGTTCCTTCCTGACTGGGAGTTTATCGCTGGGGTTTGAGGGATCACTACTTGATCTCTTGATAGCCTGAGCTTCTAGAGGCCGTGGAAGAACCAGGAAAAACAACACTTATTAATTATTCTCTGCTGAATAAAAGTTCATATTTCCAGAGGGGACAAAATGTAATTTTGTGTTACTGCCTTTAGGGAGTTATTGGCTTCACTGTTGAAAGAGTTGCCCTGCTAGTAACAAATTACCTTCCTGCCCTCTCTTGCTTTCTTCCTCTGTTTTGTCTTTCTTTGTTTTCTTTCTTTCCTCTTCCCTCCGTCTTTCTCTCCTGGTGTTGTTTAGCCTCCATATGTTTGTATTTTTAATAGTTTTTTTAGTTGACGTCTAATCTTTCCACATTGTGATCAGAAAAGATGAAGTGATTTCAATTTTTTTGAACTTACCAAGGCTAGATTTATGGCCCAGGATGTGATCTATCCTGGAGAAAGTTTCGTGTGCACTTGAGAAAAAGGTGAAATTCATTGTTTTGGGGTGAAATGTCCTATAGATATCAATTAGGTCTAACTGGTCTATTGTATTATTTAAAGTTTGTGTTTCCTTGCTGATTTTCTGTTTAGTTGATCTATCCATAGGTGTGAGTGGGGTATTAAAGTCTCCCACTATTATTGTGTTATTGTTGATTTCTCCTTTCATACTTGTTAGCATTTGTCTTACATATTGCAGTGCTCCTATGTTGGGTGCATATATATTTATAATTGTTTTATCTTCTTCTTGGATCGATCCTTTGATCATTATGTAGTGTCCTTCTTTGTCTCTTTTCACAGCCTTTACTTCAAAGTCTATTTTATCTGATATGGGTGTTGCTACTCCTGCTTTCTTTTGGTCTCCATTTGTGTGAAATATCTTTTTCCACCCTTCACTTTCAGTCTGTATGTGTCTCTTGTTTTGAGGTGGGTCTCTTGTAGACAGCATATATAGGGGTCTTGTTTTTGTATCCATTCAGCCAGTCTTTGTCTTTTGGTTGGGGCATTCAACCCATTTATGTTTAAGGTAATTGTTGATAAGTATCATCCCATTGACATTTACTTTGTTGTTTTGGGTTCAAGTTAATAAATCTTTTCTGTGTTTCCTGTCTAGAGAAGATCCTTTAGCATTTGTTGGAGAGCTGGTTTGGCAGTGCTGAATTCTCTCAGCTTTTGCTTGTCTGTAAAGCTTTCTGCCGGGGGCCAGCATGAGGAATTCCACCCGTGACAAGGTCATGTGGAAGGAAGCCTGACAAACGCAAGAACATGACGGCTTCAGGTTTTCACCCTGGAATTTCCTGAGCTTCCACCCCCCAAAAATAAGAATCTGCCGGCTTTTGTTCTCTGCTTCTCTACTCTTCTGATACACTCTGGAAAAAGTTATCTCGAAGCTTTGGTCTTCTGCATTTGGAAGGGATGTTTCAGTTAAACCTCCTCTGGTAGTTCTCTAGCTTGCCTAACAGGCTCCCCGGACCCCTTACAGCTTGTGAATTGCTTGCAGCGCCCAACCGTGAGAGGCACAAAGCTTAAAAGCATCTTAACGATACAGAGCCTTTTCTAAAGAGTTAAAAACCATATTGGTGACGGGTTTTCACTGTTGACTCAATGATTGCCACCAGGCCTCCATATTTTTTATCTTTTAGGCACCTGGGAGGATGTTAATCAATGTAAATGGGATATGGAAAAGATATATTGAAGTTTTGATGTTAGCAACACTAGACTTTTGAGTTAATTACTTTTCTTTGTTATATATCACTGCACTCCTCTTGTGTCCTTGCTATGTAAGAATGTAACTTTATTTAGTGCTTTCTGAGAGTGGCACCAGACTTTGGGAAGATCAACACGAATAAGTCTTCTAGTTAACAAACCCTTATCAGAAAAAAAGCTGTTAATTGGCCCTTTTGGGGGCTGGAAGATGATGTAAAGCACTTAAGCCTTGTGTTTGCAGTCAGGTATGCAGGAAGAAAAGCCTGGTTTTGAGAAGAGTCTAAACTGCTAACTGCATAACTTTGTGTTACCCATTGATCTCCATGTATTATCAAAAGTATAAATAGCCCCTTGAGCAATAAAGGATGGACCAGTTTCTCAGACTAGTCTCTCAGCCTAGTTTCTTGGGAATCTGGCTCCCCCCATGTCTCTTTCTCTCACCCCTTTCCCCTCTCCTTCCTTCTCTTCTTTATTCTAACAGGCTGAATTCCCACCTGGAGCGGGGCCGCTCACCAAGTCTACTTACTTGCCCTGGCACTAAGATCCGTGAGAGAGTGCCCAAGGTGGGGCACTCTCCGCTATTCGAGCGGGCGCCGGCGGCCTAACGTAGATGGTGCAAGCTCCTTGTCTGGAACTTTATTGGCCTTACCCGTAAACCAAGTTATTCAGCCTCTTTTCTCCACTTAATTTTCCTACTATACTATTTCTTTTAATCTCCTTTATATCTTTATACAAGTAAGCTTTTTCCTCGCCTACTCCGTCTCTCCTTCGAATCACCCTGGTTCCACCGGGGCTGGACCCCGGCAGCTTTCAATTTCTCCTTCGTATTTGAATGAGCTCCTTGCTGGGTACAGTAACCTGGGTTGTAGGCTTTTCTCTTTCATCACTTTAAGTATGTCCTGCCATTCTCTTCTGGCCTGAAGAGTTTCTACTGAAATATCAGCTGTTATCCTATGGGAATCCCCTTGTGTGTTATTTGCTGATTTTCCCTTGCTGCTTTTAATATTTGCTCTTTGTTTTTGATCTTCATTAATTTGATTAATTTGTGTCTTGGGGTATTTCACCTTGGGTTTATCCTGTTTGGGACTGTCTAGTTTTCTTGGACTTGGGTGGCTATTTCCTTCCCCATTTTAGGGAAGTTTTCAACTATTATCTTCTTAAGTATTTTCTCATGGCCTTTCTTTTTGTCTTCCTCTTCGGGGACTCCTATGATTTGAATGTTTGGGTGTTTAACATTGTCCCAGAGGTCTCTGAGGTTGTCTTCATTTATTTAGATTCTTTTTCCTTTTTTCCTCTCTGTTTCATTTGTTTCTACCATTCTATCTTCTAGCTCACTAATCCTCTCTTCTGCCTCCGTTATTCTACTGTTGTTCCCTCCAGAGTGCTTTTGATCTCAGTTATTGCATTATTCATTATATACTGACTCTTTTTTTATTTCTTCTGGGTCCTTGTCATACCTTTCTTCATCTTCTCAATCCTTGTCTCCAGTTTATTTATCTGTAACTCCATTTTGTTTTCAAGATTTTCAGTCATTTTTACTATCATTATTCTGAATTCTTTTTCAGGTAGACTCCCTATTTCCTCCTTTTTTGTTTGGTTTGGTGGGCACTTATCATGTTCCTTTACAAAGCAGTACATTTATTTTACATTTCAGGTTTATGCAATAATTGAAACAACATATGAGAAGCCTCTTTGTAGACAATTTAGGGAACTTGTTTAAATGAATTGAAAACCACGAACTGCAATTTTGTATATTGATTATATACAATATTGGGGTTTTCTAATCTTTAAGAATATATCTGAAATATATTGGAAATAACTATATACTTTGTGATGTCTATACATACTTATATGTTAAATAATCTCAATAAAGTCCCTTTTCACGGGTAGCGTGGAACATGTGTCTCAAACTAAGTCCAAGGGAAAAGCAGAGATGAGATGAGATGTGACGATGAGATGTTTCTCTGAGATGTTACTAGCTGTGTGCTCAGTCGCTCAGTCATGGTCAACTCTCTGTGACCCCATGGATGGTATGTAGCCTGCCAGACTCCTCTGTCCATGGAATTCTCCAAGCAAGAATACTGGAATGGGTGGCCACTTCCTTCTCCAGTTACTATATTACTTTCATTCAAAGAAATTATCTGTTGAAGAAAGAAGCATTAGTTTAAGATGTGAGCATTTTCTCTATTTCAAAATATTAAATAGTGTTTAAACATCTCTACTGGATGACTTGATGTGCTGAACTTTACACTTTGGTCCAACCTAGAAGAATTTTTTTCCAGGTGACTTTTAGAGCTTCTTTAACCTCCTTATTTCTCAAGCTGTAGATCAGGGGGTTCAACATAGGAATCACAGTGCCATAAAACATGGAGGCCACTTTCATATTCTCCTGGGAATTAGTAGAGTGAGGTTGTAAGTACATGTAGGAGAGGGTTCCATAGAAAATGGTGACTGCAGCCAGGTGGGAGGCACAGGTGGAGAAGGCTTTTTTCCTCCCTGTAGTAGAAGACATCTTTAGGATGGTAGTGATGATATTTCCATAGGAAAAGATGATAACCGGCTCAGTAAATATTAAGTTAAATCCCACAAAGACAGCAAGTAGCATGATGTTGATGTCAATGTTGGAGCATGAAAGGGCAAGAATTGGAGGGACATCGCAGAAAAAGTGATTGATAGTATTACCCTTGCAAAAGACCAGTGAAAATGTAAAACCTGTGTGCACAGATGCGTTTAAGAAGCCCATGATGTATGAACCAGCTACCAACGGGATGCAGACTCTTTGGGACGTGACTATGGGATAGTGAAGCAGATTACAGATGGCCACATAATGGTCCATAGTAGTAGTAGCCATAGTAGCAAGGAGGTAGCAGTCACTGGTCGCAAATGTTGCATAAATCAGTAACTGCATGACACAGCCCTTGAATGATATTAATTTGCTTCCTACTATGAAGTTTTGCAGCATCTTAGGAGTGATAGCAGAGGTATAACAGATATCAACAAAAGCTAAATGTTGTAGGAAAAAGCACATCAGTGTTTTGAGTCTGAAATCTGTCTTGATGAGTAGGATCTTTCCAATATTACCCACCATGGAAGTCACATAGATGACCAGAAATACAGTGAAGAGGAAATACTGAAACTTATATTGTGCACCAAATCCCAGAAGAAAGAATTCAGTCACTTCAGTGCTATTTCCTTCTGTCATGAGTAAAAAAGTCTAGAAAGGACCAAGATGAGGACCAAGAACAGACAGGAAATCTTTGTGATTTGTTGAGTAGTAAAAGGTCTTAACTCTTCATGTCACTTTGTAAAAAATAGATTTTTATGGCAATCACTCATAACAAGGTTTATTTCTTTCCAAATGTTTCTTTCTATTGTCTTGATAAGAAACCACCACATAAATGTAATGTGCAAGCCTTGGATTCAGTTTTGATACAAAGAAGTTTTCACAGAAGAAGTTTCACTTCTAAAATCTGTGATCCTAGGAAACATAGATTAACATACATTTCAGATATCTAAAGTTTCATAAAGCAATACTCAAACATAACTACATACATTTTAAGCAACCTATAGTTTTCCTCAGCCATTTATCATTTAAACCTAGTTTTAGATCTTGAAATTAGTAGAATCTTAATTAGACAAAGAAATTTTTGAGATTTATTCATGACCATGTATGTTTGAAGGTCTCAGAAAATCTGTACCACTAATCTTACCATGCACTCCCCTATATGTGATATTCTTCACAAGCCAGACAGTCCTCTCATTTCATATCTATATCCGGGTAAAGAAATCTCACTTTAAATAACTAAGTCACCTATATACCTCCATAGTTGAGGTGGCTAGTAACATGTGCTTTTAGTGTTAGGGACTTTCCTGGTGGCTCAGATGGTAAAGTGTCTGCCTGCAATGCGGGAGACCCGGCTTCAATCCTAGGGTGGGGAAGATCTCCTGGAGAAGGAAATGGCAACCCACTCCAGTATTCTTGCCTGGAAAATCCCATGGATGGAAGAGCCTGGTGGGCTACTGTCCATGGGGTCACAAAGAGTCAGACACAACTGAGCAACTTCATTTTCTTTAGTGTTAGGAATGCTACAGACCAAGCCTCCTATTGACATGGGCTCCTCTGAAGCTTCTCTATGGGTTTGCTGAAATCTTTTGAGAAGTCAGCCCAGTGGGATAACTTTGTTGTAAGGACAAGAAACTATTCTTTCCAATTCAATGTTTAGTGTAGGCTGAGAAGAGATAAGTTAGTGCAAGTTCCTCCCTCAGGTTAATCTGGTGTAAAATAGATGAAATGTAGCCGTTTTAAGAAGCATCCAACCATAGATACAAGTACTTATTAGAGGAAGCTAGAATAGAGAGGAGAAGGCAATGGCAACCCACTCCAGTACTCTTGCCTGGAAAATCCCATGGACAGAGTAGCCTGGAAGGCTGCAGTCCATGGGGTCACTGAGGGTCGGACACGACTGAGCGACTTCACTTTCACTTTTCACTTTCGTGCATTGGAGAAGGAAATGGCAACCCACTCCAGTGTTCTGGCCTGGAGAATCCCAGGGATGGGGGAGCCTGGTGGGCTGCCGTCTATGGGGTCGCACAGAGTCGGACATGACTGAAGCAACTTAGCAGTAGCAGTAGCAGAATAGAGCAGGTGTCCACTTAATCTAGAATCTTGATAGGATAATTATTATTGTATTTACTATATCAACTTGACTTTCATCACTCTGAATTCAAGTGAAGTATAGATATGACATTAGGAAGACCCCTTTAAGAGCTAATGAAACTAGTGGAAGTCCCACCATTCTCATCTGACACAGAATGTGTATGCTAAGTTTGAGTTGTCTCAGCATGAAATTTTTTGTTTCATTTATGATGAAGGTCTTTGCTAATCAAATGACTACTATGAAGAAAGGCCAACTGCTTGAGCAATTGGGTGTTCTTAACCTCTGCTGGATCTCAGGGCTTCTGAGGATTCTTTTATGTTCAGCATTGGGCTGTGGAAAGGAAACTGACAGATTTGAACTTGAATTTTTATCCTACCAATTAATAGAGACAAAGGATATATCCCCCTTCAGTCTCAGTTCCTCTGCAACATGGGTAATCCCAGAACTACTTAGAAGTTAATGATATCCACCGAACCACCATTTATAAGGGCAAAAATTTGCTAATCAGGTTAACTAGCTCACATCAGATTCATCTGATGGATCAATACTCAGTCCTAAAAGGACTTTATATTTATCTCAGAGATAAATATACACTCATAGAAAAGTGTCCCTTTATATTATCAAGTGAGAAAAGTAAAGTGTAGAGTAATAGTTTATAACCTTTTAAAAATCAAACTTTCTCTCATGCTTTCATGCTCTTTGTTTCTTTTGGCAAAAAGGTCAGGAAGATACACAGCAAGCACTGAAATAATAAGTTTCAGTGAAGGAAGCCAGAAAGAAATTTATCCGTAGTTGTGGCATCGAATGAACGAAAATCTCACTTAAACTTGTACACTCGGCACTTTGCTTTCATTTTAAAAGGGGAAATTCATAACGTCAATTGTTTTATAAATAAAATGACTCTTTACATGCTATGGATTTGCTGATTTGCTAATGTCGAAGTCTGGCATTTTATATTTCATTTTCTGTCTTTTACATTTCTGGTTTTGTTAATTTCCATATCTCTGGGCCACTTGAATTTTTTTGAGAATTCTATTTTGACTTATCTATAGCTTTTTTTTTTTTTTAATCACATATCACTGCATAACTTTTTTAGTGGCCACTCTAGAGATTCTATTGTATGGACACATAGCTGCAGTTACATTTTACCAGTTTGAGTGAAATGTGGAATACACTGAGAACTATATTAGTCAGTGTTAAACTTTTTGCTTTTTAGCAAAAGCAAACATAATTTAGAAACCCCAATAGAAAGTAAATTGTATTTAACCATATTTGTGCTCTTTGCTTGCTCTCTCTTCTTTTTTGTTGTTACAAGATTTACTATTTAAACATGAAATTAAAGAAATAATTTGACAGGGTGGATGGAAAAGCATGACACGATTAAATGCTGTGTCCCCAAACCTACTTCAAATGAAATGACATACGTACATTTTAAGGAAAAGAAAAATTATATACTTGTTCAGTTCAGTTCAGTTCAGTCGCTCAGTCGTGTCTGACCCCATGAATCGCAGCACGCCAGGCCTCCCTGTCCATCACCATCTCCCGGAGTTCACTCAGACCCATGTCCATCGAGTCCGTGATGCCATCCAGCCATCTCATCCTGGGTCGTCCTCTTCTCCTCCTGCCCCCAATCTCTCCCAGCATCAAACAAATGACAGATTGGTTAATCTTCATCCGTTAATAGCAGATAAAGCAGACTTTGTGGCATAGAAAGTTACCAAGGACAGTGAGAGACATCGTGGAATGGTAAATGGGTTAGCCTGTCAAGAGGAAATAGCAATCCTAAGGGTTCTGTTGTTCTTTAGTTGCTTAGACATGTCCAACTCTTTTGCAACCCCATGGACTATAGCCCACCAGACTTCTCTGTTCATGAGATTTCCCAGGCAAGAATACTGGAGTGAATATTGCCATTTTCTTCTCCAAGAGATATTCCAGACCCCGAGTTTGAACCTATGCCTCTTGCATTGTGGGTGGATTCCATACCACTGAGCCACCAGGGAAGCCATGCTGAGGATGGGCTCCAAACAAGAGAGCTACCATATACATGATGTAAAATGGATGGGAATGAAGGGAGAAATAGACAGGTACAGAATTATAGTTGGGTACTTCAGCATTTTTCTCCCAATGCTTGATAAAACTAGTCAGAAAGCAACAAGGATACAGAAAAACTCAATAACAACCCCAATTAACCAACTGAACATAATAGACATTTACCAAACACTCCACCTAAAAGAGAATATGCATTTTTTTCCAGCTCCAGAAGAATATATCTGTCACTCAGTTATTTGTTCATTTATATGCTTTCCCCGGCAATGCTCAGTCCAACTGAGTTCTCGCAGTCCCCTTCCATTACATCAGTGGGAGTGAGGGGAATCCTCCTGGTCCTGGGGTAAAGCACAGTGAAGTTCTGCCCCCTTTAGTTCTGCCACTTCCTGCACACACTAGGATGATACATGGCTGATGCTGAAAAATGGGATTACTTTGTCTTACTTACACTGATGCTGCTTCCAGATTCTCTTTCTGCAACTGGTGGAGACTGACTGCTCACCACGTCTCTCCATGTGGTTCCCTCCAATCTGGGAGCTTATAGCTGGGGCCTGAGGGATCTCTACTGGGTCCGTTGAGAACCAACCTGTGCTTCCAGGGCTGTGACAGAATTGAAAGAAACAACATTCATTAGTTATTCTCTGCTGGATAAAAGTTCATATTTCCAGATGGGTGAAAATATAACTTTGTGTTACTGCCTTTTGGGACTTGGTTTCTTTGTTAAGAGCCCTGAGCATTAGTTGCTCAGTCGTGCCTGGCTCTTTGTGACCCCATGGACTGCAGTCCACCAGGCTCCTCTCTCCATGGGATTTTCCAGGCAAGGATAATGGAGTGGGTTGCCATTTCCTTCTCCAGGGGATCTTCCCAACCCAGGGACCGAACCTGGGTCTCCTGCACTGTAGGCAGATTCTTTACCCACTGACCTACGAGGGAAGCCCCATTGTTGACAAATTACCATACCTCCCTTCCTTTTTCTCTCTCTGTTTTTCTCTTCCTCCTTGTCTTCCTTCTCCTCCCCTCCCTCATTTCCTTTCCTTTCCTCCTTTCTCCTGCCTGTCTCCTTGCCTTTCTTTTTTTGGGGTAGTGGTGGTGATGAGGTGTAAAACAAGCCATCCACATGGTTAAAAATGCAGATGTACCAAAGTGGATAGAATAAGACACAACTCCCCTCTATCCCTTGATTCCTAATCTCTAGTTTCCCTCCCTGGAGAACATCACTGTCCCAACCTCTTTATTCTTCCAGACATACCAATATTATATTCTTTATTCCTCAGCCATACAAATGACAGTGTATCACTAACATTTTTCAGTGGCCTGCAGTTCACATAATATTTCTGGGTGATCTACATGGAAAGGGAAATCTCACTCTTACCTTATTGCATAGTATTTCATGGAACAGCTGCATTGCTTAATATGTTTAACCAAACTCTCTCCCCTATTAGTAGATATTTAGATGGTTTTCAATCTTCCTTAAAAAACATACAATGCATATATTAGTGTGCATAAGTTTGAACTATATCTTTAGGATTGAAAGATATTTAGGAGAAGAATCTCCAAGTCAAGGGGCATGAACACTATAAATGTTGCTAGATATTGCCCAAGTGCCCTTCAGAATAAGTTTCTGTCCATTTAAATCACATCTAGCAAATCTAAAGTGACTATTCTGTATATCTTCTCTAACAAAATGTTATATGTTATTAAACTTTGTCACTGTGATAAGTAAAGAACAGTAGAATTTAGTTTTGTTTACAGTTTTCTACTACAAACCAGTCTGAGCAACTTTTTCAATGTCCAAGAAAGATTAGTATCTCCTCTTCTGTGAGTTTTCTGTTTATATATGTTGCCCTGTTAAAAATTTTTATTTTACAATGATGTTTGGAGTCAAGAACTCTTCCTTGTAAAATCTTCAAATATTTATTTCTCAATATTAACATATAATACTGTTGTTGTTCAGTTGCAGAGTCATATCTGACTCTTTGTGACCTCATAGACTGCCACATGCCAGGCCTCCCTGTCCCTCCCCATCTCCCAGAACTCACTGAAGTCCACGTCCTCTGAGTCAGTGATGCCATCCAACCATCTCACCCTCTGCTGCCCTCTTCTCCTTTTGCCTTCGACCTGTCCCAGCATCAGGGCCTTTTCCAGGGTCTTTGTCTGATTCTGCCACTAGCTCTGTGATCTTGGGTGTGTTATTTATGTCTTGAGTCTTAACTTCCTCACTTGTAAAATGAGGACAATGAAAGTGCCTACTTCAGAAGGGTTGTGAAGGTTTAAATAAAATCAAGCTTGCAAAGCTCTTAACACTCATTAGCTAGTCTTTAAACCCTTGCCTTCAGACAAGTTACAGTTTGAGACCATGGAAATGAGACTAACTTTAGAGACCAGCATTGAGAGGAAAATACTGTGAACAGGAAGTCAGTTCAGTTCAGTCACTCAGTCGTGTCTGACTCTTTGCGACCCCGTGAACCGCAGCACACCAGGCCTCCCTGTCCATCACCAACTGGAAGAGCAGGGGGCAATCCAGGAGGATTTCCTGTAAGAGTGAGGTGTGTGCAGAGCATGTGGGAAGGTTGGGAAAGCAAATGGGACAACTTAAGGGGACTTGGAGGTGGGAATCAGATGGGTGTGCTTTTTGGACAGAGAGGAGTTCAGACTGCCCAGCAGGTAGGAAGAACTGCCAGGTGGTCCAGGAGACGGGAGATTGTTGCGCCAACTCTGGGAGGTCCAGTGAGAATATCACAGGGCAGACACAGCCTGTGTGGGCAAGAGCCTCACAGTCCTAGAAACTGCTCATGGGCTCTGATTAAAACTTGGGTGGCCAAGGAAGCTGAAATGTTCTGCCTTTTTATCAAACCCCAATTGTACTTTTTGGGGCTGCTTAGTGGGTGGGTTTCATCGCCGTGTCTCAGTTCTGTTTTACCATGTGAGGAATCCTGTCCCCGCCCTCTCTTCCCTGGTTAGAAAAGCAACCGCAATAATCTTTCAGATATGAAAAAGCAGAGACATTACTTTGTCAACAAAGGTCTGTCTCATTAAGGCTATGGTTTTTCCAGTAGTCATGTATGGATGTGAGAGTTGGACTATAAGGAAAGAGGAGTGCCGAAGCATTGATGTTTTTGAACTGTGGTGTTGGAAAAGACTCTTGAGGGTCCCATGGACTGCAAGGAGATCCAACCACTCCATCCTAAAGGAAATTAGTCTTGAATATTCATTTGAAGGACTGATGCTGAAGCTGAAACTCCAATACTTTGGCCACCTGCTGCGAAGAGCTGACTCATTGGAAAAGACCCTGATTCTGGAAAAGACTGAGGGCAGGAGGAGAAGGGGACGGCAGAGGATGAGATGGTTGGGTGGCATCACCGACTCGACGGACATGAGTTTGGGTGGACTCCAGAAGTTGGTGATGGACAGGGAGGCCTTGAGTGCTGCGGTTCATGGGGTCGCAAAGGGTCGGACACGATTAAGCGACTAAACTGAACTGAACTGAAGTGACTTGTGGGAAGACTGGCAGTAACGTAACCCCTGCCCAGTGTGCAGACACTGAGCAGTGCCTTCTTGGCCAGAGGGCACCCATTCCCAAGTGGGGCCCTTCTTGCCATGACATCAGCAAAATGCTTTCCATTATTCCTGGAACTGGAGGAGGGTTAACCTTCCACATTCAGTGCTTCTCTCGATTACAAGATAATTATTTTGTAATAATAACACATGGCAACCCTGGAAATCAGATTATTCTTTCTCTCTAGCATTTGTTACTGCTGCTGTTTGTTGTTCTTACTGTTTGTGTTTAGTGACTGACCTGAATGAATCCTGTAAAAATTATACTCCTTTTCATGTGTGGTCACTGAAGTGTCTCTGCTCCGTTACTTTAGTGGTCGGCTTGTAATTGGAAAAACATTTATTGAAATTCCTGGAAAAATCTCCCCAGTCCTTACCAACCAGCTCTGAGAATATGTTGGATTATGCAACCAACCCTCAGTAAAAGTAGTTTATAATGTCATCTTAGCCTTGACTTCATGCTTAAGTATGGCTTTAGGATTAGCTAGAGTTCATGTCTAAGATTTTCCTAAGCCTTTCTTGAAAATGAATGTAGCCCTGGGACAGCTCACAGTCCTGCAGATGTTCACAGTCTTGTAATTCTCAGGAATATATTGGAAGTTTTTCATACTCTTGTGAAAATTTCATTCTCTAGCTTTTATTTTTAGGCTTTTTGGTTTCCCTATTGTTTGGCTCAACACTTACCTACATCTGTAAGCACCTGCAGTGTTAAAGCATGACTTCATATTTCTTTAAACAAATGCCCTTGTGGAAAAAGTCTCTTTACATGGAATGGACTTTCAGTTAGGTCAAATAATGACAGCTTTGCTATGGAGATCTTCCAGGGAGCAACCCTATGGGTAAAATATCACTATTATTAATCCATAGTCAGTTCAATCCACTAATTTAGAAACTGCAGACATGGAGGGGAGACCACAGAGTAGTTTTCAACACAATTATTTTTGAAAAGAATAATTTCATGATGAGATTGGTTAAGTATTATTGTTGAAAATCTGCTGATCATATATTTGTTGATTTATTTTTTTCCACTCTATATCTTTTCGACCTGAGAGAGTCAATTCCTAGGCAGGTTGATAAGAAGTCTGGAGGTCTCCAAGGAGAGAAGGGTCTGGAATTCTCAAGGAGGTGGAAAGGACAACATTTTTTTCCCCTACCTTCCTTAGTCTTAGTCACATAAAACGTTTTTATCTTTAAGCCTCCAACTGATAATTACACAACAAACAATTCAGTTTAAACTCTGTATTAAAGATTATATAACAACAATGTATACTGTTTGAGGACAATGTCCTTCCTGAAAAACCTTCTGGCTAATCCAGTTATCAGAAAATGTAAATTACAGGAATGGGTCTAGTAAGATCCAGACTTTTAATTCACTGTAATAACTAATTAAAAAGTATATAACTCTTTTGCTAACACTGGCAATGCCCTGTTAGCCATGCCGTGTGGGGCCACCCAAAGTGGACGGGTCACAGTGGAGAGTTTTGACAAAATGTGGTCCACTGGAGAAGGGAATGGCAAACCACTTCAGGATTCCTGCCTTGAGAACCCCATGAACAGTATGAAAAGACAAAAAGATAGGACACTGAAGGATGAACTCCCCAGGTCAGTAGGTGCCCAATATGCTACTGGAGATCAGTGGAGAAATAACTCCAGAAAGAATGAAGACATTGAGCCAAAGCAAGAACAATATCCAGTTGTGGATGTGACTGGTGATGGAAGCAAGGTCCAATGCTTCCAAAGTAAAGAGCAATATTATATAGGAACCTAGAATGTCAACTCATGAATCAAGGCAAATTGGAAGTGATCAAACAGGAGATGGAAAGTGTGAACGCTGACATTTTACGAATCAGCAAACTAAAATGGACTGGAATGGGTGAATTTAACTCAGATGACCATTGTATCTACTACTGTGGGCAGGAATCCCTTAGAAGAAACGGAGTAGCCATCATGGTCAACAGAAGAGTCTGAAATGCACTACTTGGATGCAATCTCAAAAATGACAGAATGATTTCTGTTCGTTTCCAAGGCAAACCATTCAATATCACAGTAATCCAAGTCTATGCCCCAACCAGTAATGCTGAAGAAGCTGAAGTTGAACGGTTCTATGAAGACCTACAAGACCTTTTAGAACTAACACCCCCCAAAAGATGTCTTTTCATTATAGGGGACTGGAATGCAAAAGTAGGAAGTCAAGAAACACCTGGAGTAACAGGCAAATTTGGCCTTGGAATACAGAATGAAGCAGGGCAAATGCTAATAGAGTTTTTCCAAGAGAACACACTGATCATAGCAAACACTCTCTTCCAACAACAAAAGAGAAGACTCTACACATGGACATCACCAGATAGCCAACACTGAAATCAGACTGATTATATTCTTTGCAGCCAAAGATGGAGAAGCTCTATACAGTCAGCAAAAACAAGACCGGGAGCTGACTGTGGCTCAGGTCATCAACTCCTTATGGCCAAAGTCAGACTTAAATTGAAGAAAGTAGGGAAAACCGCTAGACCATTCATGTATGACCTAAATTAAATCCCTTATGATTATACAGTGGAAGTGAGAAATAGATTTAAGGGCCTAGATCTGATTGACAGAGTGCCTGATGAACTATGGATGGAGGTTCATGACATTGTACAGGAGACAAGGAGAAAGATCATCTGCAAGAAAAAGAAATGCCAAAAAGCAAACTGGCTGCCTGAGGAGGCCTTACAAATAGCTATGAAGAGAAGCCAAAAGCAAAGGAGAAAAGGAAAGATATAAGCATCTGAATGCAGAATTCCAAAGAATAACAAGGAGAGATAAGAAAGCCTTCCTTAGTGATCAGTGCAAAGAAATAGAGGAAAACAACATAATGGGAAAGACTAAAGATAACTTCAAGAAAATTAGAGATACCAAGGGAACATTTCATGCAAAGATGGGCTCGATAAAGGAAAGAAACAGTATGGACCTAGCAGAAGCAGAAGATATTAAGAAGAGGTGCCAAGAATACACAGAAATGTACCAAAAAGATCTTGACGACCCAGATAATCATGATGGTGTGATCATTCACCTAGAGCCAGACATCTTGGAATGTGAAGTCAAGTGGGCCTTAGGAAGCATCACTACGAACAAAGCTAGTGGAGGTGATGGAATTCCAGTTGAGCTGATTCAAATCCTAAAAGATGATGCCCTGAAAGTGTTGCGCTCAATATGCCAGCAAATTTGGAAAACTCAGCAGTGGCCACAGGACTCAAAAAGGTCAGTTTTCATTCCAATCCCTAAGAAAGGCAATGCCAAAGAATGCTCAAACTATTGAACAATTGCACTCATCTCACACGCTAGCAAAATAATGCTCAAAATTCTCCAAGTCAGGCTTCAGCAATATGTGAACCGTGAACTTCCATATACTTAAGCTGGTTTTAAGAAAAGCAAGGAACCAGAGTTCAAATCGCCAACATCCGTTGGATCATCCAAAAAGCAAGAAAGTTACACAAAAATGTCTATTTCTGCTTTATTGACTATGCCAAAGTCTTTGACTGGGTGGATCATAATAAACTGTGGAAAATTCTGAAAGAGATGGGAATACCAGACCTCCTGGCCTGCGTCTTGAGAAATCTGTATGCAGGTCAGGAAGCAACAGTTAGAACTGATCATGGAACTACAGACTGGTTCCAAATAGGAAAAAGAGTATGTCAAGGCTGTATGTTGTCACCCTGCTTATTTAACTTATATGCAGAGTACATCATGAGAAACGCCGGACTGGATGAAGCACAAGCTGGAATCAAGATTGTTGGGTGAAATATCAACAACCTCAGATATGCTGATGACACCACCCTTATGGCAGAAATTGAAGAGGAACTCAAAAGCCTCTTGATGAAGGTGAAAGAGGAGAGTAAAAAATTTGGCTTAAAGCTCAACATTCAGAAAACTGTCATGGCATCCGGTCCCATCACTTCATGGCAAATGGATGGGGAAACAGTGGCAACCTTTATTTTTTTGGGCTCAAAATCACTGCAGATGGTGACTGCAGCCATGAAATTAAAAGATACTTACTCCTTGGAAGAAAAATTATGACCAACCTAGACAGCATGTTAAAAAGCAGAGACATTACTTTGCCAACAAAGGTCCAGCCAGTCAAGGCTATGGTTTTTCCAGTAGTCATGTATGGATGTGAGAGTTGGACTCTAAAGAAAGCTGAGCACCGAAGATTTGATGCTTTTGAACTGTGGTGTTGGAGAAGACTCTTGAGAGTCCCTTGGACTGCAAGGAGATCCAACCAGTCCATCCTAAAGGAGATCAGTCCTGGGTGTCCATTGGAAGGACTGAAGCTGAAGCTGAAATTGCAATCCTTTGGCCATGTGATGCAAAGAGCTGACTCATTTGAAAAGACCCTGATGGTGGGAAAGATTGAAGGCAGGAGGAAAATGGGATGACAGAGGATGGAATGGTTGGATGACATCACTGAGTCAATGGCCATGAGTTTGAGTAAACTCCAGGAGTTGGTGATGGACAGGGAGCCCTGGCATGCTGCAGTCCAGGGGTCACAAAGAGTTGGATGTGACTGATCGACTGAACTGAACTAAACATAGTGAGGGGGCACTCTCCATCCCTCTTCTGATGTTTGTGTCAGAAGCTTTCTGTATCTCTCTTATACTTTAATAAAACTTTATTACAGAAAAGCTCTGAGTGATCAAGCCTCATCTCTGGCCCTTGATTGAATTATTTTCCTCTGTAGGCCAAGAATCCTGGCATCTCTTGTGGTTCAGCAACAACCTTTCACATTGGTCAATACATATTCATTATATTATTGCAAGATATGTTTACCATGTCTTTAAATTAGAAGTGATAACAGGCAGCTAAAGCCCTGCAACTTTGGTCTTCATTAGAGATTTTTTTTGGATCATTTTAGACTTTTTATTTTTCTCTTTCCAAATGGACATGGTGCTTCTTTTAGGGGAAGGCTGCACTATCATGTCTTTCTTCTATGTTAAATGCTCTTTAATCTCCTCTCTGTTACCTTTTTGGCAATCAACATTCTCTTAGTAAAAAAAGAAAATCTAATTTCATTAGGTACTCAAATACAGTTGAATATTGTTGACTTCAGTGTTCTTTTATTTTAAATTTTCTTTGTTCACCAGTATTATTTTTGTTGATAAGCTGGCAAATTATTTATCAACTTTATCATTATTTTAGCTTTGGAGAATGCTGCTGCTGCTACTGCTACATCGCTTGAGTCATGTCTGACCCTGTGCGACCCCATAGATGGCAGCCCACCAGGCTCCCCCATCCCTGGGATTCTCCAGGCAAGAACACTGGAGCAGGCTGCCATTTCCTTCTCCTTGGAGAATGAGTTCTTTCATTTATTATTTCTGTCATTTATGGGGTTTTCAACATCAATTAAAAATAATCACTACTCTCCTCTCCTTTCTTCAATATTATGAAATGTATACTTACTTAATTTATCATTATTTCCTTTTTATTAACTCAAGTATTTATAAAGTTATAAAAATTTATTTGAACACCCCTTATAGTTTGTAATTTAATAGTTTGNTACATATTTATCAATTTTGTTTTAATCAACCAAAGGGTTGTTTAAATGAGAATTTCAGTTTTAAGTGGTAGAATTTTAGGTGTTTTTAACTTCAAGCTTTACTGTTAAATTCTAGGTCTACTGTTTTAGATCAGAGAATATTTTCTACATTATTTCTGATTTTTGAAGTCCATTGTATTTCTGTAATTCTTCCTGGGACATTTAAAAAGGACATAGGAAAGAATTTTATAAAAGAAAAGGAAAGAAAGAAGAAAGGGAGGGAAAGAGGAAGGAAAGAAAGAAAGAGAGAAAGAGAAAGAAGGAACAAAGAAATATACTTGTCTGATTTCAAGTAATTTTGAAGGGGAAAATCAGTTCTTCAAATAAACCAGACTGTGATGTGTCTAACACAGTATCAATAACCACAAAAACCAATAAGAAACAGCATTTCTAACTGAACTCCCCAAGTCTACAAGGAAACCGTAAAAAGACTAAGAAATCTTTAAGTATCTGCTACTTTCTCACTATAGCTTTTCCTACTTTATCCTTTGCAACTCTTGAGCACTGATTGCTGAGATGCCCAGTTGCTGATCTTCTTTTTGCCAGTAACTAAATCTAGAGAGAGTATCTGCTTCCTTAATTCATACTTGGATTCGTTCAGCAAAGCATATATTCTATAAAAGGCCCATTCCCACTTATCGAGATGTCTACAGCTTCTGTGGAGTGAGCTAAAGAAGCAAAATAAACCTAAATTTTTATTTTAGGCATGTTTGATTGGTAGGTTTCCACAATATAGAGTTTCTGTGTGTATTTACTCTCATTAATTATACCAAATAGTTTTTCTGTAACTTTATTAAAATTTTTTTTTTTCTCAACTTGATCTTTCATGAACTGGGAGAGGTAAGTTTAACATTTATTATTACAGTACCATTATGCTTTCTTTCATCCATGCATTTTGTGATCTTTCACTTTGCAAATATTAAGGTGATATTATTTAATATACAGATTTTTTTCATGAATATAGCTACATAATCAAAGTTTTCTATGCAAGGTATTTAAAGATATTACATTAAAGAATGTTTGTATAAGGAGACATCAAAATAGTAAAACTTAGAAGTGCCTCTGTCTTCAGAGATGCTTCAGGGTGGTACATATAAACATCTCTCCTTTCTTCTCAGAAGAGGATTTGCTTACACTTCAGGTGAAGATAAGGTTTCTCTCTGCAAATATGAGCAGGTCACCAGCAACATTAAGTAATATCAGTTCAGATCAGTCACTCAGTCCTGTCTGACTTTTTGCGACCCCATGAACTGCAGCACGCCAGGCCTCCCTGTCCATCACAAACTGCTGGAGTCTACCCAAACCCATGTCCATTGAGTCAGTGATGCCTTCCAACCATCTAATCCTCTGTTGTCCCCTTCTCCTGCCTTCAATCTTTCCAAGCATCAGGGTCTTTTAAAATGAGTTAGCTCTTCGCAGCATGTGGCCAAAGTATTAGAGTTTCAGAGTTTCATAATTTTGGGCTTTCTCTCCCAGAGTGCAGAAAAATGTACTCTGTTGCATGGGCTGGTATCATCTGGTTTCTTCTGATACTGTTTGTGTTACAATTGGATCCATATCTCTATGCTTCTATACTCATAATTCAGTCCACAATTCGGAACTTCTGGAAACACTGAAGAAGGTAGTGAACTCTCATCCTGCCAATCATCTCAATTACAACATCCTATGGTTTAACTGACAAATGAGATCAAAAGAAGTATAAGTAATCTCAGCGTTTTTTTTTTTTTTTTTTTTAAACATGCTTGTCAACAGGATGGGTGTGTAATTAATTTTTTTTCCCCTCAAGTTCAAGCTCAGGTATAACTTTTTCTGTTCAACCTCAACTCCTCCAACCTCAAGGCCTCACTTTTGGGTAAATGAGTCCATTCTGTAGCACCAAATTATGTATTGCATGTTATACATGTTCAAGATGGTATTGCTGGAGATTCACGTTATGTTTAAAATACAATTTTACCAAAATGAACTGATATGATCTGCATTTGTCTGACTCCTGTGTCACCTTCCTAGCTGGTTAGAGAACATACACAGAAAGGACAGATACTACTCCATAATGTCTGCATATGTATGCAGATTCACAGAAGTGGTTTCCCCCCTTTACTTTCTGCATGTTTTCTCCAAAAATGGCACTTTCAATTATTTTTTATAAAAGTAAAATAGCCTAGCTATAGACTCACAGTGAGAGTAATAGTACCAGACACCAAAAAAGATTTTTGTCCTGAGACTTTTTATATTATACATATAGAGGGTACTTTAAAAGTTTTATACACCTTACTTTCTTGTTGTTTTTTTAAGGGCAGGTGTTTGAAAAAATGGCTCATCAAAAGGTTCAAAAGGAGTGTCAAAGATCTTTTCAGACACTTTCTTTTTAAGAAACATATGAATTAGAAAACTGCCGGAGTCCAGCTCCAGCAGCCAGGGATTCAACCTGAAGGGAGGGATGGTGTCGGTGAGTAACGATGCAGCTTCTCAGTTTTCTTGGACTGCACATTTATTTCAAGTTTAAGATTTTCTTTTATACTTTTACAAAAGCTTTAGGTCAGAGGTTTGACATTTTCAGTTCCCCCTCACCCAGATTTATTATCTCCATAAATCATTGTTGCCCTTCAAACAGAGTTCCTGCTTCAGTGATTCTCTCAGAATCAGCTTTACCATCTATTATCTACTTCCTCTTATGTGTCCTATAGTTAAATTGTGATTACATTGTAACTCATGCTACGTTCCTCAGTTTATTTCTTATCTTTCTAAATCCTGTTTGCCCCTAACATCCTGAGCTCACTATCTCTTCAAAAGGCTTCTAGCTATTCAGTTCAGTTCAGTTCAGTTCAGTTGCTCAGTCGTGTCTGACGCTTTGCAACCCCATGAATCACAGCACGTCAGGCCTCCCTGTTTATCACCAACTTCCGGAGTTCACTCAGACTCATGTCCATCGAGTCAGTGATGCCATCCAGCCATCTCATCCTGGGTCGTCCCCTTCTCCTCCTGCCCCCAATCCCTCCCAGCATCAGGGTCTTTTCAAATGAGTCAACTCTTCACATGAGGTGGCCAAAGTACTGGAGCTTCAGCTTTAGCATCATTCCCTCCAAAGAAATCCCAGGGCTGATCTCCTTCAGAATGGACTGGTTGGCTCTCCTTGCAGTCCAAGGGACTCTCAAGAGTCTTCTCCAACACCACAGTTCAAAAGCATCAATTCTTCGGCACTCAGCCTTCTTCACAGTCCAACTCTCACATCCATACATGACCACAGGAAAAACCATAGCCTTGACTAGATGGACCTTTGTTGGCAAAGTAATGCCTCTGCTTTTTCATATGCTATCTAGGTTGGTCATAACTTTCCTTCCAAGGAGTAAACGTCTTTTAATTTCATGGCTGCAATCGCCATCTGCAGTGATTTTGGAGCCCCCCAAAATAAAGTCTGACACTGTTTCCACTGTTTCCCCATCTATTTACCATGAAGTGATGGGACCAGTATCCCTAAAATTCCTAACCTCTATAAGCTATAGTAAAACATGCTAACATTACAACATTCCTTAAATATTTTATTTCTAACTATTTTAATTATTTCTAAGCCCTAAATTCAGTAAACTCCTTTGCCATGAACGTTTTCCTCACAAATAGGCTTCAGATAGCAATCTCTCCCATGTCTTCCAGCTGCGGCCTATGTGCTCATCCTGGAACACTCTTTTGTAAAAGTCTTTAAAGAAATGTCAATGATTAACTTTATGAATTATTCTCTGAGCACAGCTGCAGAAGGCTTTGTGCCTTCTCATACTCCTCTCAAGAGCAATAAGCACCTTAATATTCCTTTTCAGTCAGCTCAGCTGAGGAGAGGAAAAAACAAGTCAGAATCACAAGGTCTAACTCCTTCATCCCGGGTCTGTGCCTGCGGGACAAAGAGAGGGGGTTGGGGCCATGCCTCCACTTTGTCAGTAATGCCCAATGCAGCTCCCGACAGAAAATTATTTAATCACTTAAGATGTCTTCATTGAATTTCAGATCTATTGATGTAATTAAAGAATGCCTTTGGAACTCATGGGCTTCCCTGATAGGTCAGCTGGTAAAAGTCCTCCTGCAATGCAGAAAACCTCGGTTCTATTCCTGGGTTGGGAAGATCGACTGGAGAATGGCCAAGCTACCTACTCCAATATTTTTGGGCTTCCTTGGTGGGCTCAGATGGTAAAGAAGCCACCTGCAATGTGGGAGACCTCGGTTGGATCCCTGGGTTGGAAAGATCCCCTGGAGAAAGGAATGGCTACTCACTCCCGTATTCTGACCTGGAGAATTCTATGGACTGTATAGTCCATGGGACCACAAAGCGTCAGCATGCCTGTGACTTTCACTTCACTTGGAACTCACAAATATTTGAAACACCTTCTGCTGTTGAAAAATAAGAGAGAATTGTTCCTTGCTTTTTTTAAAATTTAAATTTATTTATTTTAATTGGAGGATAATTACTTTGCAATATTGTATTGGTTTTGCCATACATCAACATGAGTCCACCACGGGTGTACACATGTTCCCCATCCTGAACCCCCCTCCCACCTCCCTCCCCATACCATCCCTCTTTGTCATCCCAGTGCATCAGCCCCAAGCATCCTGTATCCTGCATCAAGCCTGGACTGGCTGAGTTAGTAATTAATGCTCAGTCTAGGAACACTTTTTCCCGACCTCTTTTAGGGCTTCTCTGACATCTTGGTTTCTCAGACTGTAGATGATAGGGTTTAACATGGGAATCACAACCCCATAAAAAATGGAAGCCATTTTTTCTTGCTCTTGAGAGTCTGCGCTGTGATGGTGCAGATACATGTAGGAGAGTGTTCCATAGAAGATGGTGACAGCAGTCAGGTGGGAGGCGCAGGTGGAGAAGGCTTTTTTCCTTCCTGCAGCAGAAGAGATCTTCAGGATGGCAGACAAGATAAACATGTAGGAAAAGATGATGACCAACATAGTGAATGTCAAGTTAAACCCCACAAAGGCTGTTAGTACCATGATGCTGAAGTAAATATCAGAGCACGAGAGGGCCAGAATTGGGGGCTCATCACAGAAAAAGTGGTTAATTTTATTGGATTTGCAAAACGTCAGTGAGAAAGTGAAACCTACATTGACAGAAGCGTTCAGGAAACCCATGAAGTATGAACCAGTTAAGAGTTGACTGCAGACTCTCTGGGACATGACAGTTGCATAGCGAAGTGGGTTACAGATGGCTACATAACGGTCCACTGCCATAGCCGCCAGAATATAGCAATCACTTGTTACAAAGGTACCATAGACTAGCAATTGCACCATACATCCAAAGAATGAGATGGAATTTTTGGTGCTCATCAAATTATGCAACATCTTCGGAGTGATAGCTGTGGCATAACAGAGATCAACAAAAGCCAAGTTTTGGAGGAAAAAGTACATGGGAGTGTGAAGGGAAGAGTCAGTCTTGATGAGAAGGATCATGCCAATGTTACCCACTAGGGTGGCCACATAGATCACTAGAAATACTGTGAAAAAGACATGCCAAGACTTATGTTGACCAGCGAATCCCAGGAGAATGAATTCAGTTACTTCAGTGCCATTTTTTTGTCCCATGGCTTGTAACGATTATCAGCTGAAAAGTTGCAAAGAAACAGCAGAGAAAGCTGACTATTGTGATTCTTAAATTCTAGAACTGGAAATAGTACAATATATAACTTCACAGTAGGGCCAGAGAATAATTTCCATGACATAATTGACTTAGATATTTAAAGGTTGAACTTTGACATTTGACTGAGATATTTTTAGTTTGGGGATGTTGTTGTGGACCAAAGAGCATCTGTGTTCTCAAAGTGCAGAGTGATGAGTATTTCATAAGTATATCAAGCCAGGAACAAATGAGATATACATAAAGAAATACTCTAATTATTCTTTCTTTTATGCTCCCTATACTTTAATAGGGCTTTCCAGCTTGCTCAGCGGGTAAAGAATCAGCCTGCAATGCAGGAGACACAGGAGACATGGGTTCAACTCCCCTGGAGGAGGGCATAGCAACCCACTCCAGTATTTTCTGGGGAAGCCCATGGACAGAGATGCCCAGTGGGCTAAAGTCCATGGGTCACAAAGAGTCAGACATGACTGAATCAACAGCATGCAAGCATGCTCACATACTTTAATTAGAAATTCTAACTGGTTTAATTACTAATCATTGTATTTGAAATCCATAGAATTCTATAAGATGTTCTTTACACTCATCTTCATATTTTTCCTTTTATCCTTTCCTTTCCTTAACAGCTCTTCCCTGCTATGATGGTCTCAATGAAATTGTAGAGTTCCTTATGGAAGTGTTTATCACAGTATTTATGGTTGGTAAAGGATTTATTTCTTTATAAAAGTTCCAATCTGTTGTGATCCTTTCCTTTTGTAAAAAACAATGAAAAATTCTCAGCATTGTGAACGTTTTGTGATCGTTTAAGTGTCCGATCTCACTTTCAGTAGTCGCCCCATCGCAGACTAGAAGCAGAGTGTCCAAGGATGGGTGCTGGTCCATGGACCACACATTGAGTGGCACTGCTCCGTGGTGTCCATCCATCTTAATTTACTGGTGTGCTTTCCTAGTGATGGATAGCAGACTGTCTACAGCTTCTCTCCACTCCAAATAACCCAGAGTGAAATTTTGTAGGATGTATTCCTAGAGAAAAATTTTCTGATCTGGAGGTATACTTATATTTAACTTAGTCAAGGTTTTCCAGATCACTTTCTATAATGGATGTCCCAATGTACAGGCATACTATTCATGCATGGGGATTCCCATGTCCTCACTTCCTAGTGAAAATTTGTTATTTTCCTAATGTTCTTCTGCCAGGAAAATAGGTACAAAGTGTAGTCTCATTTTTATTCATTTGTCCCCATTAATTAAAAAAATTTGGTTATTGTTTAATATTCTTCTTAGACTTTGAGGGTTCTACTGTTTTGTAAATTGCCTATTTATATTATTCATAAATCCTTCTATTGATTGATTTTATATGTTCTTTGTTTATCTAAGATTTGAATATCTTGTCAGTTTTTGCCTGAAAATTTTTCTCACATTCTCTCATCTATTAATTTTGCTTATCCTTTAGAAAATAGAAATTCTTAAATTTAAAATAACAAGTCTTCATTTATTTGCCTTGTGCTTGTTCGTTTGAAAAGTAAACTTAATTTCCCAGTTCATTTTCCCAGGATAGTAAAATGCAATAATAAAACTTTTTTCATTTTAGGTTGCTGGCATATGGTGTTTATGGCACATCACATTCTATATCATATGTATAATTTGATAAATCTTATTTGTGTTTTCTCAGTATTTATTTTTTTAAAGAGGAAGCAGGAAAACAGGATAGAGTAATAGTAGTCACTGTGTGTCTCACTCTGTGTGTATATGCAAAATATTTAAATATTTTAAAACCATTATGCGATTTGACTTTTATTAAAAGTTTATAGATAATAGATCCAGTATATTATAGGTAACTTCTACTAAACATTTTTGAACTGATTAATTCTAATATTTATTTATGTAAATTTGTTTGAAACACATACAAATATCAAAGAATTAGTATCCAGTGTAAGTAATTTCTATAAATTGTCCCATNNNNACCATGGGAAAAATTCACAAATGATATAATCAGGACAATTGTAGAAGGGAAACTTATATGGAAAATAGGAAAATATCACATATAACAACTTACCAGTAATCAGATATGTGTATATTAGTACTGCCTTGAAGTAGAATGTTACACTTCTCAGTCTAAAATGCAAAGTTGAGGTGAGAATGTAAACTCACATATTTCTGATATGAAAGTAAATTAGGATAGTCATACTGGAGACAAGTTTGGAAATATTAATAAAATTAAACACATACCTCCCTTTGGTCCAGAATTTCCATTATAAGTACATACTCTATACGAAATATGTAACTGAGCCTCCAATGAAAATAATGATGACTAGGCAGCTTGCCTGGAGAATCCCAGGGACAGCAGAGCCTGGTGGGCTGCCGTCTATGGGGTCGCACAGAGTCGGACACGACTGAAGCGACTCAGCAGCAGCAGCAGCAGCAGCAGGCAGCTTGCAGCAGCTGCTGAATATAGTTTGTACATGATCAATGACTGTAATGGTGTCACTCTAGTTATGGGAAGACGCAATAAGAGGGAATGCCTTCCTGGACCATAGAAGACAGGTGTCCAGAGAACTTTAATTGTAAGACTGAGTCCAGTAATAGCACACTCAGTGGTCTATCAGCAAACTCTCTGGAACTAGGAAAGAGCCTTAGCAATGTGGATGGAATGGTCATGAAATGCCTCCCAAAGTGCGCTTGAGTTTATGACCATTTGGGGAACCCGTCAACTACAAACTGGCAGTGCCAAAGGCATTTGCCAGTGACTGAACGACAATGCCAAGGGCATTTGCCACCTGCCTCCACAATTTCCACAGATTGAATCCTGTGCTCCTGCAGCTGTTGACCTTGGACGTGCCCGGAAGGGAGTTCAGGGTGGAGACGCAGGCATTTTGTGCTCCAGGGAAACTGGTAGAACAGGGCTTCAGGCAGATAGATATTTTAAGGAATTGATTTCACGATCTGAATCCTTGCATCTCCTCATATCTAGGAAAGCGCTAAATCCCTTTGTGATGACATCAGCTCCTTGTGACAAGCAGAAAACCTCTTATAAAGTTGAGCTTCCCCCACTACCTCTTCAGAGCAGCTTCTCAGAACTATCTAAGGCGCTGTCTCCAGGACTGCAGCCCTTATTTCGCCTCAAATAAAACTTAACTCACTCACACACACAAAGTACATATTCTAGATAAATTAATGACCGCATAAACAAAGATATATAGGCACATTAGACCTGTAAATAGGGCTTCCCTGGTGGCTCAGATGGTAAAGCGTCTGCCTACAATGAGGGAGACCAGGGTTCGATCCCTGGGTTGGGAAGACCCTCTGGAGAAGGAAATGGCAACCGACTCTGGTACTCTTGCCTGGAAAATCCCATGGACGGATGAGCCTGGTAGGCTACAGTCTATGGGGTTGCAAAGAATCAGACATGACTGAGCAACTTCACTTCAGACCTGTAAATATGTGTACGTATGAATGCATACACAGAAGGATGTTCATAGCAGCATTCTTGAACTCAGGAAAAATAAAACTTTTATTACTATTATTTAAAAAATAATATTAATAAACCAGTGAGAATTCAGTAAACTGGCGCTGTAACATTTATGTAGATATATTTCTGAGGTGGAAAACTGAGTAATAAAAAGCAAGTCGCCAAAGTTAGATGGTGGCTCCATGAATAACTCATTTGAAAAAGCCCTGATGCTGGGAAAGATTGAAGGCAGGAGGAGAAGGGGATGACAGAGGATGAGATGGTTGGATGGCATCACTGACTCAATGGACATGAGTGTGAGTAAACTCTGGGAGTTGGCAATGGACAGGGAGGCCTGGCGTGATGCAGTCCATGGGGTTGCAAAGAGGTGGACATGACTGAGTGACTGAACTGAACTGACCTGACATGAATACTTGTTATATTATTTTAAATATATTTTTATGCACCTTAAATATTGTGCAATGACAGAAGTTCCTCACGAAAAACCGCACGTCCCCATACATCATAGAGGGCTCCTTCCTATGGACTCAGTAACTCCAGACAGAGCTGTGCCTCCACGGAGCAAATGGTCAGTTTGGGATAGGAAGGGGCCTTTAGTGGTGGGGATGGAATGTAGCAAACCAAACCCTGTGACTGATGTCGACAACTTGGCTCTTTCAAACATCTTGAGAAATGAACACAGTGGGATAACTCTGCAGTGAAGGAACAAGAAACAACTCTCTCCTTTCAACACTGAGTGAGAGCTAAAGGCCAGTAAGTATGTGAGTTGCCTCCTCAGGTGAATTTGCTGTGAAATAAACTAAATGCAGCGCTGTCAAGGAGGCTTGACTTCCCTGGTGCCTCAGATGGTAATGCGTCTGTCTACAGCGCGGGAGACCTGGGTCGGGAAGATCCTCTGGAGAAGGAAATGGCAACCCACTCCAGTATTCTTGCCTGGAAAATCCCATGGATGGAAGAGCCTGGTAGGCTACAGTCCTTGGGGTTTCAAAGACTGGGACACGACTGAGCGACTTCACCTACCATCCAGTAGGTGAGAGCACTTGTCAGAGGAAGCCAACAGTGATAAGTCCACTTAACTAGAATCCTGATGAGATAATGACATGTGCTGTGTTAATCATTTTGAATTCAAATAAAATGTATGCCAAGACATTTTTCAAGTTCAGTACAAAGGCACACACACACACACACGCACACACACACACACTCACACACACACACACGCACACACACGCACACACACACAAGAACGTAAGTTTCTGAACATGCTTAACCTGTTCTGAGACCTGCTGTTTGCAGCTTCATTTGTATTCAGGACTATGCAGTAGAAAGGACCTGAGTTTGAACTCTAGTCCTACAACCTCATAGAGAAAAATGATGCAACTCTACCCCCCAGCCTCAGTTTTACCTTATATCAAATTGGCATCACAGAATTACTTATAACGTATGAGGCTCACTGTGACACCATGTACAGCAGCAAAAGTTTGGAAACAGAGTTAAATAAATCAGAATAGATTCATACCATGAATCATGGGTTTCCCTTGTGGCTCAGACAGTAAATAATCTGTCTGCAACGCAGGAGACCCAGGTTCAGTCCTTGGGTTGGGAAGATCGCCTGGAGAGGGGCATGGCAACACACTCCAGTATTCTTGCCTGCAGAATTGCCTGAACAAGGAGCCAGGCAGGCCACAGTCCACCGAGTCACAAAGAGTTGGACACGACACGACGACTAACACTTTCACTTTTTCTTTCTTGAATCAATATATAGTCCAAGAAGCGTGAGATAAATACATACTCTTATGGAAAGGTGTTCATATCAGATTGCCAAATGAACAAACCAAGTTGCAGAATAGTGTGTAAATCTGGACTCTCTTAAACTAATACTTTTTTGTTTTGAACTCCCCCTCCTTTAGCTAATTTTCTTTATTTATCCGTGGAAAAGCTCTAGAAGGATTCATGCCAAACTTTAAATTGTTATCCTTGGGGATGGGAGTAGATACAGGGGGTCTTTAAACTTCAGCACCTTTTCATTTTAAAATAACTTTGTTTACATGATGAATGTGACTTAAAGTGATGTTTATATAAACTCCAGCAAAGGGCCAGCCATTGAATGGACACTCAAAACTTGTCATAACACATGCAAATAACACACTAAAGTCATGTACTACTGACTACTAATCATTCATTCATTCATTAAATCTTTCAGTCAATGTTCACTCATATCCTCAGGCAACACTCAGCCCAGTTCAAAGTTCCCTTTCTCCATTTGCACTGCGTCATCAGGGATGAAGCCTTTATTCTAGGTCTCAGAGTGAAACTTACTAGAACTTTGACCCTTTTGTTCCACCATTTCCAGCACACACTGGGATGATGCGTGACTGTTTGAAAAATGGGCTGTACTCTGGTCTACTTACACGAGAGTTGCATCCAGATTCTCGTTCTGCAACTGGTACAGGCTAATTGCCCACCAACATCTCTGTGCTTCCTTCTAACTGGGGAGTTTAAAGCTGAAGCCTCAGGGATCAATACTTGCTCCCTTGAGAGCCTGAGCTTCCAGGGGCTGTAATGGAATCAGAATAAACAATGTTCAGTAGTTATTTCTGCTGAAGAACATTTAAGCTTTCTCTAGAGAACATACATTTAATCATGTTACTGTCATTGAGGACTTTTCTTTGTGTGTTGTCTTGTTACAGAACAATTCCTTTAACATTTTTTTGTTATGAGTCAGGTTGGACAATTTTTATTATGCTAAGAACACGCGTTCACTTCTAGAAAACTGGTCTCATCACCAAAATCAGAAAAGAATAGAGCTATCTGGAAAAAAGAAAACCCAAACTCATATAAATTTATAATCAGACAGAGTTACTACTATTTAAATACATTTTTTATATTACTACTTTGACCATTTTTTTTTTTTAAATTTGAAGGAAAAACTGACTCTGATCTCTTTCTTCTAATAATGTTTACATTTTAAAATGAGCCCTGGATAAAGACACTCTTTCCTTTGGTTACACTTTGCACCATGAGAATGCTTCAGTTAACAATCTGTGGAATAAGAGATTTTGAGTAGTCCTTGGCTATATCAGGCTGCTAGGGTTAAATCTTTAATCAGTGAAAGGAGAAAGCTAGATTCAGTGAGTCTGTAACTTCTTGTTGAAGGAAAGTGATTGGCAAAGGCTGGTGAACTGACATTCAATATTCCTCATTTTGAGTAGACCAAAATCCACTTATTTTTCGCTGTTACTTTTGCAAAAAAGACTCATTTTTCCTTCATGGTAACAGTCTGGGAGTCGAGGTTCACGTTTTGTGATTTTCTCAGTCCCTTCCACATGCCGGTTGCCGCACAGTCTAACCTGTCTGTTCTAGTGCCAGACACTACACTTCTCAAATCAGGAAGGAAGATCCCGGAGGGTAGGGTAACAGCTGCATCCACACTCTTGGTCAGGAAGACAAAAGCTTTCCCCAAGCCCAGCAGACTTCTGCTTACACCGCACAGAGCTCTGCCTCTGTCCTGCCCCACACGGCCTCCGTTACTCGCTTTCAGTGTCCCTGCGGTCAGCAGCTCTGCCGGCGTTACCAGCGGCAGGGGTCCCCCGGTGTGTCTGCTTCTCTGCCTCAGGAATACCTCAGACGCTGCGGAAGACATCGAGTGGCCACCAAGCAGTGGGGGAGGAGAAGGGAGCAGCTGTCTCATGCTCTGGTTCTCCAGGGGCCAGGTGTCTGGGACATGTTACACAGTTTAGTAAAATCCCTCGTGTCACTTAGTTGCAGTTTCCTGAGTGTCAGACAGCTGATATATTCATCCTTTCTGTGCTTTGGTCCTTCTATATATCATTCTTCTTGCTCTCTCCCTGTGCTGCCTGGACAGTTCTCTCCCAAAAGTTTAGGACACTGCATAATAGGAGGGAACTGTCCTTGTAGGACGGCCATCAGTTCAGACAACAGCCAAAAGGTCAAGGGTCCTCAGAGCCACTCTTACTCATGGTTGTTGTTTAGTCACTAAGGCATGTCTGATCCTTTGTGGACCCATGGGCTGCAGTACACCAGACCTCTCTGTCCTTCACTATCTCCCAGATTTGGCTCAAACTCGTGTCCATTGAGTCAGTGATGCCATCCAAGCATTCTCATCCTCTGTCACCCCCTTCTCCTCCTCCCCTCAGTCTTTCCCAGCATCAGGGTCTTTTCCAGTGAGCTGGCTCTTCCCTTCAGAGGGCCAAAGTATTGGAGCTTCAGCTTCAGCATCAGTCCTTTCAACGAATATTCTGGGTTGATTTCCTTTAGGACTGACTGGTCTGATCTCCTTGCCGTCCAAGGGATTTTCAAGGGTCTTCTCCAACACCACAGTTTGAAAGCATCAATTCTTAAGCCTTCAATCTTCTTTATAGCCCAACTCTCACATCTGTACACGACTACTGGAAAAATGTTAGCTTTGACAACATAGGCCTTTGTTGGCAAAGTGATGTCTCTGCTTTTTAATATGCTGTTTAGGTTTGTCATAGCTTTTCTTCCAAGGGGCAAGTATCTTTTAATTCCATGGCTGCAGTCACCATCCACTGATTTTGGAGCCCAGGAAACTAAGCTCTGTGTTTGCAGCTGACTACACATCAGGGTCTCCACAGCCATCCTCCGTTTTGCTAATTCACTAGAATGACTCAGTGTCATGGACTGAATTTGCACTCTCAGCAGCCAAATTCTCTTTTGAAACCTTAGCCCTAGAGTGATGGGTTTAGGAGGTTGGGCCTTTTGGATGTAGCTAAGTCATGAGGATGCAGACCAAATGAAGAGGTCTATCGCCCTTAAAGGAGACCCCACAGAGTTCTCCAGTTCTTTTTCCACCCTATGAGGACACAAGGTCAGCTCTCTGCAACCCAGGAGTCTCACCAGACTCCAAACTTGCTGGCACTCTATCCCAGACTTCTAATCTCCAGAACTGCTACACGTAAGTTTCTGTTGTTTAGGAGCCACCAGGTCTATGTAAATTGCCTGAACTAACACATCTGGAATGCATTGCACATATAATTGCAGTATTACTACAGCAAAAGGATACAGATAATAATCAGCCAAAGGAAGATACAGAGAGGGCGAAGTCTGTCAGAGCTGCAGACTTGACGCTCCCATTATCCTTAGGGACGCATCACCCCTCTGGGTGTCAACGTGTGGCAAGACACACAGAGTGTGGCCAGCCCAGCAGCTCACCTGAGCCTCTGGTGTGCACAGCTCCTTTCTGGGCTTTGTGTCATTGCTCGTGTGGCTGACCTCTATTTCTCCATCACTCTTGGAGTTTCAGGATAATACCTTTAGTCTCCAGTTCCTCTGGATGTCGGAACCGATAGGGCACATCCCAAGCTTCCATAATATATCACACTGTTAAGACTGTCCAGTGTTCAAAACCTCCAGGCAAACAAAGATGCTTCTTCTAGGGAAGGCATTTCAGGGACTTTGAGTTGACCTCCTGTAAGGTGAATGCTAAAGTCAGACCTTTATGCAGGTAAGGTTAATTCTTCACTTCACACCCCCACATACATTACCTTTACCCAAGGCCATATCTCAGGAATGCTAGCTAGCTCATACCATTCTAGCTGCAGCAGAAACTGGAAAGTAGAATATCTATTTATTGGATGCATTACCTTCTATACAGGTTCTTTTTAGGTAGGAATAAGAGGAAAATGGACAGTGGATAGGAGAACAAGTATATTTTGCCCCAGCTACTGAATACATGTAAGGAATGGTGCATAGATTCTTTAAGTTCTGTAGGTATTTTCTCCAGGTCATTCTTGATCAAAACTTTTATGTGTGATACTGTATATTATTCCCTCTTGGTCTAGACTAATATTTTCTATAAAGTTAGGCATCTTTGCTAATTCTTGACTTCCAATTTTGGTTGAAGAATTGAGCCTTGATCACAATGTCTTAGAGAGAGTTCCTGGGTCCCTGAAGCCCTTATGATATAGGATGTTACAAGAACAATTAGCTGTTCTTCACTGTAGCTAGCATTCTTTCTCATTGCACTGATGATAGTTAGGATTTTTTTTGTGCATTGTCTGTTCATTCTTTTAGTAGGCATTTTACAGGCACCTAATATATTCCCGCATTATTAGATACTGGTGTTACAATAATGATCAAACTGCAAATTATCATTGATTTACAGAGATTAAATTTAAGTTCTTCTCATTTATATATACCTATGGCAGTATGAAAAAATTGATCAGCTAAAATATACATATATTTTAAAAATGTTATTAAAGTATAGTTGGTTTATAATGTTGTATTGGAAGGACTTCATTGGAATCACTCCTTCATCAGAAGGAATGAGGCTGAAGCTGAAACTTCAATACTTTGGCACCTGATGTGAAGAACTGACTCATTGGAAAAGACCCTGATGCTGGGGAAGATTGAAGGCAGGAGGAGAAGGGGATGACAAGGATGAGATGGCTGGATGGCATCATTGACTCAATGGACATGAGTTTGAGCAAGCTCCAGGAGATGGTGAAGGCCAGGGAAGCCTGGCATGCTGCAGTCCATGGGGTTGCAAACAGTCAGACATGACTGAGCAACTGAACTGAACTGATGTTCTATTAGTTTCTAATATACAGCAGAAGTGATTGAATTATATGTATTCATATTCTTTTCCATTATGATTTAGTCACATTATGATTTAGTGAATACAGTTCCATGTGCTATACAGTGGGACCATGTTGTCCATCCATTCTCTCTATATTAATAATTTGCATCTCCTAACCCGAAACTCCCAATCCACCCATCTCTACAATTCCTTCCCCTGGCAATCATGTCTGTTCTCTATGTCTGTGAGTCTCTTTCTCTTTCATAGATGTGTTCATTCCTGTTGTATTTTACATTCCACGTGCAAGTGATATCATATGGTATAAAAAGTAATTACTCCAGGCAGTAACAAGCTGAGTAGGTTATAAAAATGACCACAGATTCTTCCCTTCAATGCAGTCTCAGCATTTCAAGGTGATGTGTCAGGTCCTTTCACTAAATGGTGAGGTCAGTTCCTCTGACTCCTTAAATCTGAGTTGGCTGCAGTCTCAGCATTTTCAAGGCGATGTGTCAGGTCCTTTCCCTAAATGGTGAGGTCAGTTCCTCTGACTCCTTAAATCTGAGTTGGCCGTGTGACTTGCTATGGCCATATCAGCCATGTGTCGTGTCAGCAAATGCAGCAGAATACTCACGACTTGGATGTGCTTGGCACTCAGTGTCAGCAGTTTATGCCCAGGCAAGAAGGACTTATTCCTTATTGACTGTAGAGCTTCTTTTGCTTCCTCATTTCACAGGCAGTGGATAAGGAGGTTTATTTAATATGGGGTCATAGTGCCACAAGATAAGGATACTCCCCTGTTCTTCAGAGTTGATAGATCTAGGCTGTAAGTACGTGAGAGAGGAGCTGCAAAGAATGATGAGAGCTCTCAGGAGAACGATGCCTGTGGCAGAGGACTTTTTCTTTCCCCACAGCAAAGGGAAAGCTCAGGATGGTGTATAGGAGAAAACAAGCACCAACAAGCTCAAAATGAAGCTAATATATAGAACAGATCAACATTTCACTAAGCGTACTTTTAATGACTCATTGAAATGATTATCGATTTACTTATTAGATTTACTTATAGATTATAGATTTACTGTATTATTCTTTACAGCTGTAAGGAATAATACAGTGAGATCCTTTGTTCAGTTTTCCCAGATTCCTCTTGGGACAGGCAAAGTAACAGTTCCCAAAGATCTTCATATCCTAATACCTGGAATCCGTCAATCTGTTAGGCGTGGCCAACAGGAAGTAAGGTAGCAGATAGGCTGACCTAGAGCTGGAGATACTATTTTGGATTTTCAAAGAGTCTTTAAAATTGGAAGAGGGAGGCAGAACATTGACAGTCAGACAGAGACTTGAAGATGCTGTGTGATGTTTGTATTGAAGATGAAGAAAATGGTTAGAGTCAAGGAATACAGGTGGTTTCTAGAAATTGAAATAATCAAGAAAGTGCATTTTTCTAGAGTCCCTCAAATGAACACAGCCCTGCTGACACCTTTATCTAGAGACCCACTTTTACTTGTTAACTTCCAGAACTCTAAGATAATATATTTGTGTTGTTTTAAGTCATTAAATTTGTGGTGATTTGTTACAGCAGCAATAGAAAGCTGATACGCCCCTAATGGTAGCATGTTACAAAACTATATTATTAATATTACAAGCAGGATATTGACCTTGATGCAGTCCACTGATTTACTCGGATTTCTTCAATCTGAGTGTTTGCAGTGAGTTCTGTTAGCATTTTGTCACCTCTCTAGCTTCCTTTGTTCACCGCTACAGTCAAGACACCGAACACTTTCAACGAAGCCCTGCCACAAGGCTTCTTGTAAATCACCTCGATGGGAAAGACCTCTGTTTGGTTTAAAAAACAGTCCCCCTGAGCATTTCTAACTGCCACCCTGAATTCACGTGAGTTTGGATTTGAAATTTGCATTAGGTAGTAAATTAACAGAACCTTGTGCTGGGTTGTGAATACCTTAGCTATACGGCAGAAACAAAGTCAAACTATGAGGAGTAATATAACAATATTTCAGATTACCTTAAGATTTCTGCAGGTAAAATCAGTAAAAAGAAATTATGATTAATATATACATATACATATATATAAAGTTATCCTGAACAAAGCTAAGCAGAAACAACCGATAATTTAATAACATAGGGTTTGGAATATTGGAATTACCAAGTACAGAATATAAAATAATAGATTTTTTTTATTTAAAGAAATTTAAAAAATTAAAATAAGACTGTCTTACATTACCAAAAACACTTAGTGCTGTGCTAACTTTCTTCAATGCTGGCTGGGAGACCCTATGGTCTGCAACCTGCCAGTAATAATAAAACACAGAAGTGAGCAGAACAAAATCCTCGAAGTGCTGAGAGAAAATAATCACAGTCTAGAACTGCACATCCATGGATCAATTATACACAGTGGGGCAAAAGCATCATCTACATTGCTTTAATGCCAGAAATATTTATCCTGAATCTAGTCATGATTAAGCAACCTGAAAACAACCAAGATGATGGGAACTTTTCCAAAGCTTTTTTTTTGGAAACCTAAGAAAAAGTTGATTTCATAAAACAAGAAACAAAACTAAACTGTTTTAGACTTTAAAAAGACTAGAAAGATATTATAACTATCATAAACAATTGTTGATTGAATCCATAATCTGAGAATAAAATACCTACAAAAGATGCTGTTGGTACAAGTAGGGAAGTTTGAATAATGACCACACAAGAGACCATATTATTTGTTTGTGCGCAGTCTCTCAGTCATGTCCAACTCTGTGACCCCATGGGCTGCAGCCCACTGTCCATTGGATTCTCCAGGCTAGAATACTGCAGTGGGTTGCCATTTCCTTCTTCAGGGAATCTTCCTGACCCAGGAATTGAACCCACATTTTCTGCGTCTCTTGCATTGGCAGGCAGATTCTTTACCACTGAAATACCTGGGAAGCAATATTAAACTCCTTTGACAAGAAAGCTTGGTTATAATAGAGATTTTCTTTGTAGGAGATAAATGCTGAATAGCCCTTATTTATTTGTCAGTGTACAGATAAAGCTAAATGGAAAGGAAAAGAATGGGTTAATCAAGGTGAAGTTCATACCAGTGTTTCTTGTACTATCATTTTAACTGTTATGAAGGTTTTATTTTTTAAAATAAGAAATTAATAAAAATGGATAAAATAAAACACTTTCATGCAAGAACAAATGCAGAGAGTTTACTGTCAATAGTTGTACAATAAAGATGCTTCTAAAGACTTGTTCAGAAGAGAGGAATAGGATTTCTGAGCAAAGTCTTAGAAGAAGGAGAAACAGTGAGCTTAGCAACTGGCAAGTGTGGGAAATAACGCATTGGCATAAACAGAGGCAGTTTTGAATACCAACAATATGTCTATGCTGTGCGTGTGCTAGTTGCCCAGTGGTACCTGACTGTTGATGGCCCCATGGACTGAAGCCCACCAAGCTCCTCTGTCTATGGGATTTTCCAGACGAGATTCCTGGGTGGCTTGTCATGTCCTCCTCCAGGGGATCTTCCCGACCCAGGGATCGAACACACATCTGTTATGTCTCCTGCATGGCAGGCAGGCTCTTTACCGCTGGCACCACCTGGAAAACCCTATGTCTACGGGGAACTGAGAAATTAAAAATATCAGCTAACACTAACATATTATATTGGAGTATTCGCTACATTTAGAGTGCTCTAAAACTCTTATACTTTATTACTTCTATGTATGTATTTTCAAAAATTACAAGAGATAACAATGAAGTTTTTTTAAAGTTTAGGGAAACAAGTGGACTTTTAAAATCAATCAATCTAAATAAAAATAAAGAAGGTAAAAAAAATAATAGGAAAAATCAAGACAAATAGAAACCCCCTGAGAAGTCATTTCAGTTCAGTTCAGTTCAGTCACTCAGTCGTGTCCGACTCTTTGCAACCCCATGAATCGCAGCACGCCAGGCCTCCCTGTCCATCACCATCTCCCGGAGCTCACTCAGACTCACGTCCATCGTGTCCGTGATGCCATCCAGCCATCTCATCCTGGGTCATCCCCTTCTCCTCCTGCCTCCAATCCCTCCCAGCATCAGAGTCTTTTCCAATGAGTCAACTCTTCGCATGAGGTGGCCAAAGTACTGGAGTTTCAGCTTTAGCGTCATTCCTTCCAAAGAAATCCCAGGGCTGATCTCCTTTAAAATGGACTGGTTGGATCTCCTTGCAGTCCAAGGGACTCTTAAGAGTCTTCTCCAACACCACAGTTCAAAAGCATCAATTCTTTGGCGCTCAGCCTTCTTAACAGTCCAACTCTCACATCCATACATGACCACAGGAAAAACCATAGCCTTGACTCGACAGACCTTAGTTGGCAAAGTAATGTCTCTGCTTTTGAATATGCCATCTAGGTTGGTCATGACTTTTCTTCCAAGGAGTAAGCATCTTTTAATTTCACGGCTGCAATTACCATCTGCAGTGATTTTGGAGCCCCTCAAAATAAATTTTGACAGTTTCCACTGTTTCCCCATCTATTTCCCATGAAGTGATGGGACCAGATCCCGTGATCTTCATTTTCTGAATGTTGAGCTTTAAGCCAACTTTTTCACTCTCCATTTTCACTTTCATCAAGAGGCTTTTTAGTTCCTCTTCACTTTCTGCCATAAGGGTGGTGTCATCTGCATATCTGAGGTTATTGATATTTCCCCCATCAATCTTGGTTTCAGCTTGTGTTTCTTCCAGTCCAGTGTTTCTCAGGATGTACTCTGCATAGAAGTTAAATAAGCAGGGTGACAATATACACCCTGACATATTCCTTTTCCTATTTGGAACCAGCCTGTTGTTCCATGTCCAGTTCTAACTGCTGCTTCCTGACCTGCATACAAATTTCTCAAGAGGCAGGTCAGGTGGTCTGGTATTCCCATCTCTTTCAGAATTTTCCACAGTTTATTGTGACCCACACAGTCAAAGACTTTGTCATAGTCAATAAAGCAGAAATGGATGTTTTTCTGGAACTCTCTTGCTTTTTCCATGATCCAGCGGATATTGGCAATTTGGTCTCTGGTTCTTCTGCCTTTTCTAAAACCAGCTTGAACATCTCGAAGTTCACGGTTCACATATTGCTGAAGCCTGGCTTGGAGAATTTTGACTGAAGCTCCAATACTTTGGCCACCTGATGCGAAGAACTGACTCATTGGTAAAGACACTGATGCTGGGAAGGATTGAGGGCAGGAGGAGAAGGGGGTGACAGAGGATCATCAACTGAATGGACGTAAGTTTGAGTAGACTTCGGGAGATGGTTGAGGACCAGGCAGTTTGGCGCGCTGCCGTCCATAGGGCCGCAAAGAGTTGTACACTACTGAGCGCCAGCAGAAACAAGGCATGGTCTTTATTTTTTAGTTTTTTTGTTAGGGGTAGACGCCATATGGAACAGAGAGCATCAGAATGACAGCTGGAGCCTAGGCAGCAATTGCAAGCCATGTTTGGAATGCTTGTCATGAGAAGAGAGATTAGCTAATTGTCACTGAAACATTTATTGAATACCTGGCCAGTGCTCGACATTGGACAGGGGCTGGTGATAAAATGGTGAGTGGCAGCCTACAGGGTGGGGATGGCTTTCACGGAGTTTTCACTGTTCAGTGGGCACATAAGCAGAAAACAAGTTGTGTTAGTCGGGTGCACAGGAAACAAGGGCTTGTGAAAGGAAATTTAACCTGGTCAGTTAAATCTGGGAGGATTTCCAAAGAGAAACCTACGCTATGAACCCGGGTCTCCCCCATGGTAGGCATTGTAGGCAGACGATTTACCATCTGAGCCATCAGGGAAGATCCATGTTAATAAAGTAATAGACATTTACTTTTATTATTTTTATTGAGGTATAGTTATTCATAATATTCTGTTAGTTTCAGGTCAACATCACAGTGCTTAAGAATTTTTATAGTTTTTTTTTTTTGTTGTTGTTATTGTTTTAGTTGTTAAGTGGTATCTGGCTCTTTGTGACCCCATGGGCCTTAGCTTTGCCAGGCTCCTTTGTCCATGGTATTTCTCAGGCAAGAATACGTGAGTGGGCTGCCATTTCCTTCTCCAGGGGATCTTCCCAACCCACGGATCAAATCTGCAACTCCTTCACTGGGAGGCGGACGCTTTACTGCTGAATCACCAGGGAAGCTCTTTTACAGTTTATACTCCATTCAAAGTTATTACAAGATAATGGCTATGATTTCATGTGCTATGCAGTTTCTTTGATCTTTATCTGGAAAATTGTTTTTGGATGCATGAAAGTGAAAAATGTAAGTGCCTCTGAAGAGCCAAGGTAAAATACACTGAAGAAATGAAGTTGAAGTGACAGTGAGGGGAAAACCTGGGACACTATTTCATAGTCATACAGGCAGCTGTGTTCTTTGAACAGAAGTTTGTTACCATCTCAGGGCCTTTGCACTTGCTTCTAAAGATGTGCTCATCAGGACCTCATGGCAGTCTTCTTCACATTCTCACAGTCCCTTTTTCATAAGCCCCTTATTGAAACTAGTCCCTGCTTATCACTCTCTCACACAGCCTTTTGTTTTCTTCCTTTGTGATGATCTTGGTTTTTCTTCCACTTAGTTTTCTTAATGACATCCCCCCCCAAACTAGATTGTATGCTCCAAGAGCCCAGGCTGCTGCAACTCTTGTTCATATCACCTGGTCTTAGTCTGACACATGGTAAGTGGTCAATAAATACTGCCAAGTGAGAGAGAATTAAGGAGTTACATATATATCAATAATCAAAAAATAGAGAAGGATAAATGCATGCACAAGAAGGTTTATTCTGTTTTGAGTTAATATTTCTTTTGCACAATGTTAACCATGTTATATTCCTTTCACATAGCAAAATTCCCATAAAACTCCCTCAGAGATGAAACTGCTACACCATTCTTTATTGAAGATGAGAAATGAACTTTGTTGTTTGCATAGTCTGAGGTTTTGGAGAAGGCAATGGCACCCCACTCCAGTACTCTTGCCTGGAAAATCCCATGGACGGAGGAGCCTGGTGGGCTGCAGTCCATGGGGTTGTTAAGAGTCAGACACGCCTGAGTGACTTCACTTTCATGCATTGGAGAAGGAAATGGCAGCCCACTCCAGCGTTCTTGCCTGGAGAATCCCAGGGACAGGGGAGTCTGGTGGGCTGCCGTCTCTTGGGTCGCCAGAGTCGGACATGGCTGAAGCGACTCAGCGGCAGCAGCAGAGGTTTACTTTTAAAAAGCCTCTGGAAATTGACTTTGAAGCACATAAAAAGGATAGAGTAATGGACAGAGAGGTAGATGGATATAAAATAAAACAAGTTTACTAAAAATGTAACTTCAAAATTTTGATTATGGTTAGACAGATGTTCATTGTAAAATCCTTTCAACACTGCACATTTTCATAAATGAAGTTTAGAAAGAAAGGGTATCTGAGTGTTCCTCCTCTCAACAGAATTTATGTTTAATCTTTATTGATGTTAATAAAGTACATTAAATTTCTTTATATTTAATTTAGTACTTTCTATATCTTTAGGGTAGATGAACAGCAGGGGAATAGTTAAGAAAATCCTTTACAATATACTGATCAAGCAACAAGTGATATACTTCTGTTTGGTATGATTTCCAGTAGAGAATTATGCACTTACATGATTGACTGGAAGCTTGTCAAACTAGAGCCTGTCGCTCTCTGCTATTCTTCCAGCCTGAGACCTGGCTGCTGGTTCCAGCAGACTGAGTCAAGTCAGAAGTGGGAGCTCATGCCCAGGTGTTATCTGCCGTAACAGGAGAAATACTTTTCTCACTTGTGACTCACAGTCCTCTCATCTAAGGAAATGTGCCCTCGTCATCATTAAAATGGTTCAGTGTCTTTCTGTCCCTTGAGTCTATTTGACTTTGTAGCTGCTCTTGCTGTTGATGGGGCCAGGATGGAAGAAACCCTAGTTACATTTATAACAACAACAACCATCATCTGAATGGGTGTTCCTTGCTTATTAAAGTATTTCTATTTGCTTAGCTTATTCAGTTGTCCCAACAAAGCTATGATGTAAATAGGCCAGGTAATATTATGCACCCCACCTATTTTACAGATCGAGGCAATGTGTGAGAGACGGCCAATTTCACGGTAGGGCATTGAGGAGCTGAAATTAGGACTGAGGTTCCCGCCTTCTAATCCAGTCAGTCATCCTTACTTCATGCCCAACTGAAAATACAATTTCTCACTGCCAGAATGTTTCACATTTGGAAAAGAGTGAAGCTTTGGAGGAAATAGGATATCAGGGAAAAGCCATGTGAAGGTAGCCACAGGTAAGGTGAATTCTCCCCGGGTTGAATTCATGCCATGTCACCACCAAAGCTCCAATCCCTTTCTCCATTCCATTCTTCCAAGTTTAATGCAGTGTCTCTCCCTTGAAAAGTTAAATCTCTGCTTGATTCTCCCGCAGCGAATTCCTCTGAGCTGGATACTACTCTTTTAGGGATGAAGAGTAGTCACTCGATGGGGACGTTTCTCTGCTTGTCGCATGCTCCTCCAGTCTCCCCTCCCCACGTGCCTGTTCTTGCCGAGGTGGAAAGGTGCTTGTTCCACTAGCTCCCAGGGAGCTATTAGAGTCCAAGTGTGTCCACCGCTCACGACTTGTTCAGCTCAGTTCAGTTCAGTTCAGTCGCTCAGTCGTGCCCGACTCTTTGCGACCCCATGAATCGCAGCACGCCAGACCTCCCTGTCCATCACCAACTCCCGGAGTTCACTCAGACTCACGTCCATCGAGTCCGTGATGCCATCCAGACATCTCATCCTCGGTCGTCCCCTTCTCCTTCTACCTTCCATCTTCCTGCCCCCAGTCCCTCCCAGCATCAAAGTCTTTTCCAATGAGTCGACTCTTCGCATGAGGTGGCGAAAGTACCAGAGTTTCAGCTTTAGCATCATTGCTACCAAAGAAATCCCAGGGCTGATCTCCTTCAGAATGGACTGGTTGGATCTCCTTGCAGTCCAAGGGACTCTCAAGAGTCTTCTCCAACACCACAGTTCAAAAGCATCAATTCTTCGGTGTTCAGCCTTCTTCACAGTCCAACTCTCACATCCATACATGACCACAGGAAAAACCATAGCCTTGACTAGACTGACCTTAGTTGGCAAAGTAATGTCTCTGCTTTTGAATATGCCATCTAGGTTGCTCATAACTTTTCTTCCAAGGAGTAAGCGTCTTTTAATTTCACGGCTGCAATCACCATCTGCAGTGATTTTGGAGCCCAAAAGACTTGTAATACCACTTAATTCCCCTTTATTTTTGGTTTCTTGGTATGAATGTTAACGAGTATTGACTATGGAATCAGAGATCCCTGGGTCTGAAACTCTACTCACCCTTTCCTACCTGTGCCATCAGGCAAGTTGCTTGGCCTCCCAAAGTAGCATGTTTTTATCTATAAAATGAGATTAATTATAGGACTTGCCCTGTGGAGCTGTTGTGAGGGTTAAATGGAATAACACCCATTCCATACATGAAGGTTGCAACTCAGTATTTTCTGCTTGGTAGATGTGCATAAGTATTGGTAAGAATTTTAATAATTCAGAGTTAAGATATAAAAGTACTCTTCATATACTTGATAAAATTCATCTTACTATCTGCACTTCCCCAGTGGCTTATTGGTAAAGAACCCACCTGTTAATGCAGGAGATACCGGTTCAATCTCTGGTGGGGAAAATCCCCTGGAGAAAGAAATCTTACTGTCTAGTTAGAAGGAATAACATTTACACACAGCTTTTTCTTCCTCCTTCCTTCCCTCCCTTCCTCCCTCCCCCTTCTCTCCCTCTTCTGTCCTTCATTTCTTCCCTCCCTCTCTCCTTCTCTCCTCCTCCCAGGACCTCCCTCTTTCCTTCTGTCCTGTAGACTGAAAAAAAGGCACAACATGAAAGCTGAGAGTTAAGTTTTACTGGGGGCAAAATGAGGACTATTGCCCTGGAGACAGGATTTCAGGTAGCTCTGAGAAACTGCGCCAAAGAGATAGCAGGGGAGTCAGTATGTACATGATTTGAGTAAAGAAGGGTACATGCAGTCAAGCACACATTTTGGCAGAAGCTTGCTGCTAGTCACAGGGAGCAGATGTCATCATTAATGATCTTAGTGTTTTTCTCAGATGTGAGGAGATGCAAGATTTGGGCTCATAAAATCTTCTGGAAATATCTGACTATCTGAGTAACCCTTCTACCAATTTTTCCCAGAACACAGTGCCTCATTCCTTATCTCCTCCCTGAACTCATTTCAGGGGGTGTTGAAGGTCAGCGGCTGCAATGGCTCATGATTTATTCCTTGCAGAGGTAGCAGGCAAGTGCCAGAAGTTGACACTTCATTTTTCCCCTCCTTCCTATCCTCACCCACCCCCTTCCTTCCTTCCATCCTTCCTTCCCTCCTTATTCACATCTTTACTGAGCGTCTCTATCATGTGAGGCAGTCCCTACTCTCATGGCTGCTGCAGGTTACCGTGGAAGACAAGTTATTAAAGTAATTAAACAAATGGATGTAAGATTATATCTCTAGTAATTACTACAGAGCTACAGAGTACATCACAGGGGGCCTTGACTTAATAGGGAAGCTTCCCTGAAATTGTTACCAAGCAAAGGGCTCACTGCTTGATGTGCATAAAAGCCAATACTATATATACTCAGTTGTTCAGTCATGTCCAACTCTTTGTGATCCCATGGACTGTAGCCCACCAGGATTCTCTGTCCATGGGATTTTCCAAGCAAGAGTACTGGAGTGGGTTGCCATTTTGGTACCAGCTTTTCAGAAGTTTTATTTTGAGGCTCACTGGCAAGGAGATGGGGGCAGGGCTCAAATCTGTGTCTTTGATCTGGGGTCTGGTTAAACTTTTATGAATTAATGGTAGCTGTGTTGGTCTGCACAAATGCTGGTGGGACAGGTTGCCATTAGTGAGCTTTGGAACATGGTCATCTATGGTAAAATATGGTTCAGGCTTCAACATGGCATCCTCAAGGACCATGGGCCATTCACTTCTAAAAAGATTCTGGCATTCAAGTTCCAGCCATGCCCTGATCCTTTGGTTTCCTGGGGGTTGTGGTGGGTCCTTTGGTTCTGGGCGTTGTTTGAGGTCAACAATTCTCTCCTCTGCACTCACCTTGGCTGCCTGGCTTGCTTTTGGTTCTCTTGTCTTTGAAAAAGTCTCAGTGACTTGTTGGAAATAGAACCAGTTAGGGGTGGTTCTGTGGTTCCAGGACTGCAGGGAAGTTGCAACTAACCAGGTGAGGAGTAAGGGCAGGGATGGTGACAGAGCAGTTCAGATACTGGATTCAGAAGCCAAGACCCTTTAGCATAAGAGTGTGTGAGCCTGGCAGGAAACACCTGGGCTGAAGGAGAGGCACGTAGTCTCAGTGGGGCAGGGTCCGTGGGGGAGGACCGACATGTATAGTCTGTTGGCAGTCGCCAGGTTTCATCTTCATTCCAAGAGCAGCCATGGGAGTCCATTGAGAGCTGCAGGTAAGGCTGTAACATAACTTGCATGAGCCGTTTAATGTTCAGGCACGTCAACACAAGTTCCTGCACCTGATGCCTAGCAAGGCCAAAGAAACTCAAATGGAGCTTGGAGCAGAGAAAGGTTTATTGCAGGGCTGTGCAAGGAGAGGAGGTGGCCCATGCTCTGAAACATCGAGACTCCCAGAAGGGTTTTGGCAAAGCAGTTAGTAAGGGCACGTGAGGGGCGGTCCCGGGGTTTGGGATCAGCTTGTGTACAGTTCTCTGGCTGGCTGACGGTGAGGCACAGGGGCTCCCATCTTCACTTCTTAGGCTCTAGGTGGCCTTGGGCTATGTGTTCATGGTCAAAAAGTAGTTCTTCCTTTTGGTGGTGGTGGGGGGATGGGTTCCTATATGCCAAACAGTTCAGGAAATTTGCATCAAGTACTATTTTCTGGTGCCTCAGAGAGGAAGTAAAGCAGAGGATGTGCCAAGATTGCCTTTTGTGGGGAGCTGTTGCCAGAAGGCCCCATTGGGTCTGCTTGGTTACAGAGACAGAGGTATGGCCAATCAAACCATCTTTATTCCTGTGGCCAAAGAGCAGAGGGCAGAAATGATCTGCAGGATGGATCATCTGAATTCTAACCCAGTGCTCAGTGATCTGGGGGGTCGTGAAAATAGCAGGCCTTGCGTCTTCTCCTCTGGGAAGATTATTGAACAAGCTGTTAGAAAACAAAAATTCAACTGCGTATATGTAATGATTTAATTGGCTTTATTCAGTGATTTATGAACAAAGTTAATCAAATGGGGCTCTGAGGGGTTGGGCAAATGGAAGGCTTTTATCAGAAGAAGAGAGGGACAAGGAAGCTCTCAGCAAAGTATATTTAGGGCAGACACCTTTTTTGGTGATGGGGAAGGGATGACAAGGGTTTTATCCTTTTCTTCCTCTGGGCTGGGGGCAGGGATGGAGAACAACAGATTACCTCTAGATGGCTGATCCAAAAAAAATTACAGATAGTTGATCAGAAAATTACAGACAGTTGATTAAAATTACACTTTGGGGAAGGTTGAAACTGCAAGTAAGTCAGGCATTAAGAAGGTCTGGTATCACGAGCTTTAGCACAAGTGGCACTTTCGGGCCTGTGGCTTTCTCTTTAACACAGACTCACGCACATCCAGATTGTGTTTCTGGATGGCTGTAGTAAGCATCCATCCAGAGGGCTGCGGACTTCTTCAGGGCCCTGTGAGAGGAGCAGACAAAATTGTGAGTAGGCAAGACTCAGGTCAAAGGAGCTACTTCATGGAATATTTGCTGTTTTACTTAATTCAGGGCAACATTTTCATTTTCAGCTATAACTGAAAAATGTCTTTCTATCTTGCCAGTGTGGAGAATCAAATACACTGACTTAGGTATCTGAAGGTGAGTCCACCTTTTCTGGCTTCCCAGGTGGCTCATTGGTAAGAATCCGCCTGCCAGTTCAGGAGATGCAAGACACAGAGTTTCTATCCCTGGGTTGGGAAGATCCCCTGGAGAAGGAAATGTCAACCCATTCCAATATTCTTGCCTAGGAAATCCCATGGACAGAGGAGCCTGGCAGTCCACAGTCCATCAGCATTTCTATATGGAAGAGATTGAGTTTTTCTCTCAATTATTTTCTTCTGTACTCCAAAGCATCAGTTATTCTTTTCTCCATATTAAAAGAAAAATCTCTACTGAATCTCTACAAGATAAACCATATACCTATACCAACCTAACCTGTATCTACCGACCTCTCCTACTTTATAAAGTTAGACTTTCCTAGGTTCTGGTGATGTAGCTGTGAGTAGGAGTGCTGAGAGTCTCTCCACCTGGAGCTGTGGTCTACATTGGGAGGCACAGTTTACATAATTTACCCAATATGCTATTAAATCATGATTGTAAGGAGGATCAGAAATGAAGAGGAACAGGTGCTGTGAGAGCACATGACAGGTTTAGCCTTGGAGGCAAGGGAGGACTGAGATGAAGAAAAGACCTTTCAGGTGAGCTTTGGAGAGTGAACAGAACTTGAGAATGTGTCAGGAGGAGGGTGGCAAGTTGGGAGACTATTCTAGGTAGGAGAAAAGATGACCAAGGATGTGTCATGGCAAGGGGGCAGGGAGTTATGTAGTGGCCAAAGGGAGGCCAGATATCCGGAGGGCAGGAAAGAAGGAAGGCAGTGGTAGAGAGTGAAGATGGGTCACTGTTCAGGGATCAGATCTGACCAGCTCTAGGCTTGCTGGTTTATTTATTCATATTAAAAAGACACTCTTGCTTTTCTTTTTCCTAATTTTAAGATAAATTATACAAGCAAGGTTTTGGCTGTTAATTTGATGAACAAAGGATCCTCCAGGGAACTGTGAATGCTTCAGGATGAGTACAGATTCTCAGTTCCTATAGGAAGAGTCACGTCTGCCTGTCCCACCAGACCCTGCAAGCATCTTAGTTTGCAACCCTGGACCAGATGATTTGAGAGTCCCTTGCACTGGTGGCTCAGATGGTAAAGTGTCTGTCTACAATGCGGGAGACCCGGGTTTGATCCCTGTATCGGGAAGATCCCCTGGAGAAGGAAATGGCAATCCACTCCAGTACTATTGCCTGGAAAATCCCATGGACAGAGGAGGCTGGTAGGCTACAGTCCATGGGGTCACAAAGAGTCAGACATGACTGAGCGACTTCACTTCACTTCACTTCCACTGGTTAAGTTCTAAAGCTTGTCAAGGCTCTGTGGGTGATACGAAGACAAATGAGGTTTATAAGAAGCTTGAAATTTAGTAGGGCATCAAGGTATTTTCACTAAGAAGTACCCAGAAGGCAGCAGGTAAATGGTAGGAATGACTGTTGGCATTTCTGTGTTAGTGTTGTTCCATATAGAGCCTCATGTCCATTCTGGGCACGTGGATGCCCCTTAATAAATAGCTATTGGCTGAATGATTCATAAAGCAGTGAAGAGTGAGGGACTAACAGTGAAGGGAAATGAGAGCTGTGGGTTGAGGGACTGTTATTACCTGATAATATCTCCAAATGCCTTCAACATGGGCTTTTTCACATATGGTAGTCCATGCTTCGCACACAGTGACTTCACCAGAGGTGCCACCTTGTGATAATTATGGCGTGGCATTGTGGGAAATAGACTAGGGAAACAGAGAAAGGAGATGTAAAGCTTCTCAGACCTAAGGAGAAACCCAAAGTTCCCTTTCCCCTTTTACAAAATAAAATGGTATCAGCCACACAGACCCAACCTTGACCTTCCACAATACTTTTGTTCTGGGAAATTAAACTTGCTGCCAGACTCATCTTATCCCTTAAGCCTCTACAAGCCTTGTGGGTGGCAGATGTTTAGGAAGAACTAAGAGAATATGTTTTAGCTCCATCAACTGTTTATTTTTGGCCTGATCCAATGAAAGTATATCATTTAGAACTTTCTACCATTTAGAACTACCTAGAGAACTGGAGATACTGAACCGCCCACCCCACCCCTGCTAATCTCTGTCTTAGTCTCTCTTTCTACCTTCCTTAGCAAGAATAGATGAATGTATATTAAGTAATGGTAAATAGCTAAATGTCCTAGGAAAGGAATAAGAAGTGAGGAGAGATGGATTTTTAATCCCAAGTTTTCATTAGTCAGCCAGATGACTATCTTGGATGTAAACCTCTCCTTTAATAAAACTATGAGTAATAATCCTTTTTTTTTTTTTTTTTTTTGTTTTGCTGAAGTTTTCAAGCTCTAACATGAGAAATAGAATGAAAAACATTCCTTGGACAAATAAAGGTCTTGTTCCTTCTTTGACTATCATAGACTCAGATGGCTTAGACAAAGAGAATGTGGAAAGCCTTTCCCCTGATACTCTGGAGAAATTGACTCTCAGTGTTTTAACTTGCATCAAGGTGTGAACTACCCATTTCCTCTCTGTAACTGACCCATTGGCAAAGTATTTCCAGACACCATGTATAAATTGCAGCAGGGACTCCACTTCATTGGTTATTTTGTAAACTTGGCTCTAAAGACACAGGTAAGTAAATATTTGAATTATAGCATAGTTGAGTTTGAACACAAGTTGGTTACCCTAGTGTCTTGATTTTTCTTAGGTTTTGCCAACAAAGCAAGTGCAAGGAAATCAAAAATTCCTAAGCCCATAGAAATCCGGAAACTGAGTCACTGATACTTTTCCAAGATTTTACTCCATTTACTCGAGACTTTATTTTTTTGAGCTCCAAAATCACTTCAGATGGTGATTGCAGCCATGAAATTAAAAGATGCTTACTCCTTGGAGGGGAAGTTATGACCAACCTATACAGCATATTCAAAAACAGAGACATTACTTTGCCAATAAAGGTCTGTCTAGTCAAGGCTATGGTTTTTCCAGTGGTCATGTATGGATGTGAGAGTTGGACTGTGAAGAAAGCTGAGCGCCGAAGAATTGATGCTTTTGAAGTGTGGTGTTGGAGATGACTCTTGAGAGTCCCTTGGACTGCAAGGAGATCCAACCAGTCCATTCTGAAGGAGATCAGCCCTGGGATTTCTTTGGAAGGAATGATGCTAAAGCTGAAACTCCAGTACTTTGGCCACCTCATGCGAAGAGTTGACTCATTGGAAAAGACTCTGATGCTGGGAGAGATTGGGGGCAGGAGGAGAAGGGGACGACTGAGGATGAGATGGCTGGATGGCATCACCAACTCAATGGATGTGAGTTTGAGTGAACTCCAGGAGTTGGTAATGGACAGGGAGGCCTGGCGTGCTGCAATTCCTGGGGTCGCAAAGAGTCGGACACGACTGAGTGACTGAACTGAACTCAACTCGCAATTGTGACACTTCCTTCACTTCTTTCTTCCTTTCTTTATCATTGTTGTTAATTGAAAAATAACATCCTTTAGAGAATCCTGGTTCATTTTTTTTCCCCTTAAGATCGCGAGTCTAGTGCTGTGGACTATATGGAGGACAGTTATTAGTGATAGCCCTTGCCCTTTATCATGAACTATTTCTCTTACTCACTGGTGCTCAATTTGGAAGTTCAAGTGCCCAGTAAACCAGTCATTGAAAAAGGACTGTTCAACATTACAGGTGGCCAAGACCTGCAGAGAAAAAGCTTATGTTAGATGTAAATCAACCCATGTCAAACAAGAGATTGTTACTCTTTCATTTATCCAGCATTCAACAAGTACTGATTGAGTACATATTTTGTGTAACAAACCATGAGGGATAAAAATAAGTCCCAGGTCTTAAGGACCTTATAATTATGAAGTAAATAAGACATTTTGCTAAGAAGTATAGATAAGGCAATAGATATGAAGAAGTAAATAGGATTAGAGAGGACTAAGTCACTATCAGCCCTCAAAATCAGAAGACAAATGTGTCACGAGTAAGGGCTTTGGCAGATGGAAGCGGGATTGTAGGACTGGTAGAAATTATAGGAGCTTGAATATTATTACCACAGAATAGACGTAAAGGACTTCTAAATGCGGAATAAAGCATGCAAGGGCTTTAATCAAGGGTTTTGTGCATAGAAATACATTTATTAATATATACAAGTAGCTTCCTTTTTAATCTAATATATTTTATTTTGTACAAAGACAGACTGAGAAGTTCATAGCATTCTCCAGACTACTTAGAATGCTTATGAAAGTGAAAGTGAAGTCGCTCAGTCGTGTCCGACTCTGCGACTCCGTGGACTGTAGCCCACCAGGCTCCTCTGTCCATGGGATTCTCCAGGCAAGAATACTGGAGTGGGTTGCCATTTCCTTCTCCAGGGGATCTTCCCGACCCAGGGATAGAACCCAGGTCTCCTGCTTTGCAGGTAGACACTTTAACCTCTGAGCCACCAGGGAAGCCCCAGAATGCTTATGAATGTGATTTTTATTCAGTGTCTTTCTAAGATTTAATTCTTGTTAGGGTTGTTGCCATTTTGAATGTTATTTTTGCAGTTGCTCTATGTTAGGGTTCCTCAAAATGTGCTTTAGAGCACCTTGGGGTTCCCTAGGACACTTTCAGGGGATCTTCAAGGTCAAAATGATTCCCATAATACTTCTGAGACAGTATTTGCCTTTTTCATTCTCATTCATGCATGCTTATAGCATGGGTTTTTCCAGGGGCTTTTAAGCATGGGATGATGTCACCACTCTGATGTTAACCTTTATTGGCTTTGTCTTATTATTTTATTTTTTTAAATTTTTATTTTAACTTTAGTTTACTTTACAATACTGTATTGGTTTTGCCAAACATTGACATGAATTCACCACAAGTGTACATGCGTTCCCAAACATGAATCCCCTCCCACCTCCCACCCCATACCATCTCTCTGGGTCCTCCCCATGCACCAGCCCCAAGCATCCTGCATCCTGCATCGGACACAGACTGGTGATTCATTTCTTACATGATAGTATACATGTCTTATTATTTTAAAATTAATTAATAGATATTTTAAAACTCTCAGTTTCAATTTCAAATACAGTAAGTATCAGTGGATATAACCACCACAAAGGAAAGCTCTTTGATGTTCTCAATAAGTTTTAAGAGTCGTTTCTTGACCAAAAAGATTGAGAACCACTACTGTGTGGAATGACCACTGAATTTGGAAATGAGCATGGAGAAGGAAGCAGTATGATGACTGGATTCTCCAGTTAATCACGGCACAGCCAGTGTCAGGCTTCGGAGGCAGTGGTATTCTGCATGGGTCACAAATCTTTTAACTGTTAACAGCAGGCTTGCTGAGAATACTGAGTCTCCTCTCTGGGCCCCACTATCTGTACAATGAAATGAGGGGGATTCCGGGGTTCTCCCTTCTGTTATTCTAGGAGTGTGAGATTCATTGAAAGCTTGTATCATGTTGAGGCAGGTTTAGTAAACCTTGCCTGTAAAGTGCCGCACCGTAAATGTTTCAATTCTGCATCACAGCTACGCAGTTCTGCTGTTTTAGAATGAAAGCTATCATAGAGAATACGTAATGTATTAGTGTGGCTGTGTTCCAATAAAACTACAAAAACACAGACTGGGATAGACTGGCCCCTGGACTGTAGTTTATTAAGCCTTAGTTAAGAGCAAAGCTTCTGAAATCAAACTGCCGAGGGAACTTCCACTGGTCCACTGGTTAAGACTGTGTGCCTAACACAGGTTTGATCCCTGGTAGGAGAACTAAGACCCTGCCTGCCACACAGTGTGGCCAAATAAATAAATAAAACCTGCTTCTACCTCTTATTAGCTGTGTGATCTTGCACAACTTGTACAACTTCTTCATACCTCATTGTTATCATTTGCAAAGTGGGAATACTCTGAGCATGTAGGTACATGTAGCTGCATCTCATGTAGCTACATGCAAAACAGTTGCCAGTGCCTGGCCCCTGGTGAGCCTCCAGTAAGCATTATTTGAGGTAAGCAGATGGTAGTCAGGATGCTTTGGTGGATGCTTTCCCGGAACAGCATTATTACCTGAGAGCTGAGCCAGTCCTGGTTCTCCTCTTTGCTGATTTTCATTGGTATGTGGCTCATCTGGGTAACATATGCAACCCAGGGACTTTCAAGAAACCTTTAAGAGAATAAGAAGAAGATATGATCACTCCTTGGGGAGTCTAAGTTCCAGTCACTGGGCTCGCGTAACCACTGGCAGATCTGGCTGAGCAGTAGAGGACATGGCAGTGACTTAAAGGTTCCAATCATGTGGTGGTTTGTTTTTCATCTTTGCAGACCTTTTATATCTAAAGATGGCATACTAGGTATTCAGTCACACTACCTGTCTTGCAGCCAACTGTACCAGAGCAGTGTCCCCAGTATTTTCTGTAGGCATTGGTGCAAGGCTCAGAAGATTCCTAGATAACTGAAGGTCAGGCTTCCCTGGTGGCTCAGTGGTCAAGATTCCATCTGCCAATGCAGGAGATCCAGGTTTGATTCCTGGGTTGGGAAGATCCCCTGGACAAAGAAATGGCAACCAACTCCAGTGTTCCTGCCCGTGAAATCCCCAGAGCAGAGGAGCTTGGCAGGCTACAATCCATGGGTGCCAGGAGCCTGTGTGAGGAACTCCGCCCATGGCAAAGGTCATGAGGAAGGAGGCTTGGCATACACAAAGGCGTGATCAAGCCTCAGGAAACCCCCTGTTCCCGAGCATCTACCCCCAAAATCAGAGTCTATCTACTTTACTGTTTCATGCTCTCACCTACACCTCTGACTTTATGAGGGGCTGTTCCCCACCCGTTCTCTTGGAGAAGGAGTAAATGTGCAGCTCCAAGTCAATAAAAATTCCTGGGCGTGACAAGAGTGTTTCAACTTATGAACTCCTCTGAAGGTTATCTAGCCCACTTGTACAGGTTCGTCCAGCCACATGTGATTGTTTACAGCCTCCCAACCTGAGAGGCATGAGATGTTTTAGACTTACTAAAGGCAAATTCCTTTGGGAAGTTGGAAATTGTCAGTATAGTGGGTTGGTTAGGAATTATATTGGTGAAGGGTTTTTTCATTTGTTGTGCCAATAATTGCTGCTAATTCCCTGCCCTGGGTGTGACAAGGGTGTCTCAGGTCAAACCTCTCTGCTGACAGACTAGCTTGTGTGACAGGATTATCCATACTCCTGCCACTACGCACATGATTGTTTACTACCTCTCAACCATACTTTGCCAGCTAAGATCCGTCTAGTCAAGGCTATAGTTTTTCCTGTGGTCATGTATGGATGTGAGAGTTGGACTGTGAAGAAGGCTGAGCACTGAAGAATTGATGCTTTTGAACTGTGGTGTTGGAGAAGACTCTTGAGAGTCCCTTGGACTGCAAGGAGATCCAACCAGTCCATTCTGAAGGAGATCAGCCCTGGGATTTCTTTGGAAGGAATGATGCTAAAGCTGAAACTCCAGTACTTTGGACACCTGATGTGAAGAGTTGACTCATTGGAAAAGACTCTGATGCTGGGAGGGATTGGGGGCAGGAGGAGAAGGGGACGACAGAGGATGAGATGGCTGGATGGCATCACGGACTCGATGCACGTGAGTCTGAGTGAACTCTGGGAGATGGTGATGGACTGGGAGGCCTGGCGAGCTGCGATTCATGGGGTCGCAAAGAGTCGGACACGACTGAGCGACTGAACTGAACGGAACTGAACCATAAACAGCACAGAGAGTTTTGGAGTATTTTAAAGACTTAGCATAGGGCTTTTCTCATTGTTGAGTCAATGATTGCCACCAGGCCTCCATATCCTTAGGCACCTGGGAATATATTAATCAGTGTATTTGGAATATAGAAAAGGAAATATAGTAGTTTTTAAGGTTAGCAATACTAGACTTTTTGAGTTAATGAATTTTCTCTTTTGTAATAGATCACTGTACTTTGTTATGAATCACTGTCCTTGCTATGTAAAAATGTAACTTTATCACTATCTTAAGACTAAATAGATCTTAAGGGGAACACTGGTGAAAGGATTTTCATTTGTTGAGCTGTTGTTTGCTGCTAAATCTCCATATTCCCTGCCCTTATAATGAATATAACTAGCATATAGGAGAAATAAGTATTAACATTTGAGATTAATCATGTTCACCTTGGGTTAAATAAATTTCTTTCTTGACTGTAACTCACTACACCCTCACCCTATAGGAATGCAACTTTATTTGGAGGGTGGTGCCTGGTTTAAGGGAAAACACCCTTGGAAAAAATAAGGTTTTTGGTTATCAGAAAGAAAGGATCATAAAATGTCAGCAGGCCTCATGGCCAGCAGATGATGTAAAACCCCTAAGACCTTTTTTTATACATTATGTAAAGCACCTGATTTTGATAAAGGTCAGGACTACTGACCCCTGCGTGACTCTGTATTCATCCCTATGTATAACAAAAGGTATATAAGCAAACCTAAAAATAAAGAAATGGGATCAGTTTCTGGAAAGACTGATTCCCCCATGTCACTTCTTTCTTGCTCCCTGTTTTTCTGGCTGAATTCCCATCTGGAATATGGGTACCCACCAAGCCTGTTAATTTTGCCTGGGCTTCTAAGATCGGACTGGGGGGGCCTCAGTGCCTCCTCTCCTTTGGGAGAACGGGAAGACGCCTGCAGCCTACGTAGGTGGTGATTGGTATTCCACATAAACCACGTTATTCAGCCTCTTTTTCTCTGCTAATTTTCTAATCCCTCTCTACCTGTAATTAAATAAGTTATTTCCAAGGATGCCGACTCTGTCCCCACCTTCGAATCACCCTGGATCCACCGGGGCTGGGGTCACAAAAGAGTCAGATATGATTTACAGACTAAAGCAACAACAAATTAAGGATATACACAATGTGATTAGCAGCTTGGCTGTTGTCATCAGATAGAACTGGGTACAAGCTCTGATTTGGCACTGCCACTGGCCCTTATTTGCTCTTGAGTAAGTGATTTAATTTCTCTGAACTTTAGTTGTCTTATCAGAAAAATGAAATTGATACTATCTACATTGCCTGGTTGTGCATTTTTTATTACATCGAATAAGATAATCATGTAAAGCCTTTAGCAAATTGCCTGATGTGTAGTAGCTACCGTTATTGTTATGAATAGTAATGCAAATGAATGAGGGAGGAATAAATTGGGGAATTGAAGAGGGTTATTCAGTTTAAAGTCATTTTGATTTGGGGAAAATCTCTAGTCATAAAATAACTTTTAAAAAACTGGCCTCCTGTTATCTTTGGTAAGAATTATGATGTCCAGCTGGATTGCAGTTTGAAGGACTTGGTGATCAGGCAGAATACAGTTGGCCTTTAAGAAACACGCAGGTCCACTTAAATGTGGATATTTTTAAGTAAACCCACAGTACTACAAGATTAGTGGTTGCATGAACCCACAGTAGTGGAACCACATAAATGGATAGATGACTACAGAGGTTGAATATCTTTGGATTTTGGTAACTGAGGTAGGTCCAGGGACTAATCCTCCTCAGACACTAAGGGACTACTACTCTGTAACTGGGAATTAATCACGTGGGAAAAAAGGCAAGATTGGGCAAATGCAGTTTCCAAGAAACTCATTCAACTATTTCAGCTGTTTTATCCCACATTTTCTTGAAATGTCTCAGCTACAAGAATGCAGCCTGGTGTCATAACCTGCTAATCATTGCCAATCACAGATAGATCAGGTAAGAAAGGTAAGAGGAACATCCAGGTAATAGGAGCAGGAGATATTATCGTTTTCTTACTTGACTAAGTATATGAGCATCAGGGTTCCGAAGATTCCATAGAAAGGGCCAAATGTGACGAAATAGCGGATATAAAAGCTGCTGACCCAGGCAAGGTCCTGTGGAAAGAAGTGCTTGAAAGTTAAGCTAGTGGAAATAAAACTGGCTAAATCTTGCATCCTGATACTCAAGGAAGCTACGTCTGGAAAGGACCAAGCATTTACCTTTCCCCTTTTATGCCAGCCTGATCTAGCTCTAGAGAAACAACCAAGTTGCTCACCTCCCAGCGCCTTCCGCGGTACATTACTCGAATAGAGTCCACGTTGAAATATACTGGCATGAGAAGCATGGCCCCAGCTGAAAAAAAAAAAAAAAAAGATGGTGAACAAATGAGCAGATATGATTCCTGTGGAAGCTAGTGGGAGCTGACCTCCTAACATGCTACCCCTGGAGTACTGCCCCTGAGAAGGATGCAAGGTGGAGACCCACAACCGCATCCTGGGTGCTGCTGGGCTTCTAGAGTCTCTGAGGGTGAACCGGGACTGTGGTTCAAGCTCCCTTAAGGAGACTAGGGAAGCTTTGAAGATCTGAGTCATTCCATGAAGGCATCCTGGAAGGGCTTCTGCTGTGAGCTTTCAGGTTTTCTCAAGGTCCCTGGAATCCTTCAATCCTTCACGATCCTTCGCGTTGGGCCCTGTTACAATATGTCGAGGTGGCAGATACAGAGCAGGCGTACTGAGTCTGGCCAGATAGTTATTCACCTGCGTCTCCCCCAGGACCAGTGAAGTTGCCTGGGGCAGGTAGGAGTTTCATGGAGACCCTTCAGATTTTGACAACTCTCTTCTTGATCAAACTTGAGTCAGATGTTCTGGAGCCCCCTTCCTGATGAGGCTTCAAACTTGACCTGTAAACTTGCAAAGTCTGTGAACTGTCAGCATAAATGATTTTGTCCACCCTACACACTAAGAGGCTCGCAAAAATGCTAGAAACAGTTTCTAAGAACAGTTCAACTCTGTGCTCCTGGGATGACTCCAGCCCCCTTAAAATTCTTGAGAAAGTTCAAGACTGTCCAAAGAACTGACTGCTTGTTCAGTAGGCTTCTGACCTCCTTTTCTTCAATCATTTGTTAGAAAACTTACAATTATAAAATTCTTACTGTGTCCCTCTGGGATGGACTGTCCCTGATCCAGAGTGTCTTTCTCAATGACTTGGGAAGTCATCCCTTTGAAGTACAATCTTTGAGAATTGGGCTCTGTCCTGCAGCCTCTGGGAGGATAAGGAGTTTGACTTTGTGTTTTTTTTTATTTTTATTTTTATTTTTTTTAAACTAGTACCTGTTTATTGTAAATCAAAACATTATCACAAATAAGATTACCTGTACTTGATAGTATACATGTTAAGCACCAGTGAGAAGACACAGGTGGCTTAACCACATGACCAGCTTCCCCTCCCTTTATCCTCTTTCCCTGATTTCCGTTAGCATGTCCCCGTGTTTTAAAAGTCTCCCACCTTTCATTTCTGGAGAGTTGAGCTCAGCCTATACTGAAGTACCTTTCCCTACTACAGAAATCTGCATGAAAGCCGTCTCGCCACTTTTATGAAACGTCAAGCCTCGTCTCTCTCTGACAGGTAGAGTGTGACTCATCTGTGCCTGTCACACTATGCTGAAGACACTTTAAAGCAAATGACAAATGAGGCAGCTCCTGAGGATGGTGTGGTTTGTAAGCTGGGCATTCTGCAGTGAAGCTGCGGTGTTCACCCATTCCTCATAAGCTGAGGCTGTACTGTTCTACTGCACACAGGAGGAGAGTTCAGACAGAGACTCCAACAGTTTTTTATGTGAATACACATCTGTCTGGGCGGGAAGAGTTCCCTTTCAAACTGGGGCACCAATGTCCTCCGCACCCTTTTTGGTCATGAGAGAGAATAACTGCATTGGGAGAAGTCCTCAGAGTTCTAGCACCGGAAGAGGCTGCAGTGGTGGTTGAGCCTCGTGTCTCAGAAAATGGACTCACAGGCCATCCCGGTCAGGCATGAGACAGATGACCCTTGGTGGCCAGTGTTTGCGCAAGCCATATCATCTGCAACACGTTCTGAATCTTAACACTGTTGGCATTTTCAGTTCAGTTCACTTCAATCGCTCAGTCATGTCCGACTCTTTGCGACCCCATGAATCTCAGCACGCCAGGCCTCCCTGTCCATCACCAACTCCCGGAGTTCACTCAGACTCGTGTTCATCAAGTCAGTGATGCCATCCAGCCATCTCATGCTTGGTCGTCCCCTTCTCCTCCTGCCCCCAATCCCTCCCAGCATCAGAGTCTTTTCCAATGAGTCAACTCTTCACATCAGGTGTCCAAAGTACTGGAGCTTCAGCTTTAGCATCATTCCTTCCAAAGAAATCCCAGGGCTGATCTCCTTCAGAATGGACTGGTTGGATCTCCTTGCAGTCCAAGGGACTCTCAAGAGTCTTCTCCAACACCACAGTTCAAACGCAACAATTCTTCGGCACCCAGCCTTCTTCACAATCCAACTCTCACATCCATACATGACCACTGGAAAAAACATACCCTTGACTAGACGGATCTTAGTCGGCAAAGTAATATCTCTGCTTTTTAATATGCTATCTAGGTTGGTCATAACTTTTCTTCCAAGGAGTAAACGTCTTTTAATTTCACGGCTGCAGTCACCATCTGAAGTGATTTTGGAGCCCCCAAAAATAAAGTCTGACACTGTTTCCACTGTTTCTCCATCTATTTCCCATGGAGTGATGGGACCGGATGCCATGATCTTCATTTTCTGAATGTTGAACTTTAAGCCAACTTTTTCACTCTCCTCTTTCACTTTCATCAAGAGGCTTTTTAGTTCCTCTTCCCTTTCTGCCATAAGGGTGGTGTCATCTGCATATTTGAGGTTATTGATATTTCTCCCGGCAATCTTGATTCCAGCTTGTGTTTCTTCCAGTCTAGCATTTCTCATGATGTACTCTGCATAGAAGTTAAGTAATCCGGGTGACAATATACAGCCTTGACGTCCTCCTTTTCCTATTTGGAACCAGTCTGTTGTTCCATGTCCAGTTCTAACTGTTGCTCCCTGGCCTGCATACAGATTTCTCAAGAGGCAGGTCAGGTGGTCTGGTATTCCCATCTCTTTCAGAATTTTCCACAGTTTATTGTGATCCACACAGTCAAAGGCTTTGGCATAGTCGATAAAGCAGGGTCAGATAATTCTTTATTGTTCAGGGCTGTTCTGTGTACTATAAGACATTTCATAACATCCCTGGCTTCTGCCCCATGGGTGCCAATACCATTCCTCCCTCTTTGTTGCGATAACAAGAAAGTATCTATATGGTGTCAAAATACAGTGCTCTTAGGTGAGAACCACTGATCTACAGGAAATGTTTGCAGTCTTCCCTGATTTGGGCTTGTTTTCCAAATGAGTAAATGTGTTTTGCATGAGCATATTTTGGGGTCCTAAACTTTTCTTTGTGGGCTATCATGAGTTTGACTTGGTTAAGAGCAAAACGTTTTTGCTTTGCTTTGTGTGTGTGTGTGTGTGTGTGTGTATCTGTCCACTCGAATACCTTCTACAGCTGTATGTAAGCTGTGGGAACAGTTAACTTTCTTCCACACAGAAGCTCTACAGCTGACTTTTATTCATGAGACTCTGCTTTTTCTGGCACCTACTGTCAGTGCTTGAGCATTCTTTTCCTATTTTTCCTCCCTATCCATATACCACTATCCTTTACTTCTTGATAAGTATTGCATTTAGTTTATCCAGGACGAGAGTCACAGATACCAGAACCCTTGATTGGCATCCTGCCTCCCATCCTTCTTGAAACATCTCTTTCCCTGTACAGTAGCCAGAGTGATGAGATGCCCATTAAGAATGCTTAATTGCTCTTTTGTTTTCCTCTTCAGATTCCACCCGAGTAAGTCTGAAATAAAACATGCTGCTTTTTTGAGGCACAACAAGACTTGGGATCATCTCTGCTGTGGGAGGATTTCAGTCATGCCTTCTGGCTTGACAACTGTTTGCTTCAAGGAAATGGGATGATAAGGATTGGCTCTCTGGTGACTCACCTGTGCAGAAGTACAGGTGCTGCTTCTCGTAGTTGAGGAATTTGATCTTTTTCTTGCCATACTGAATGAAGAGAGAATAAAACTAAAGTAAGAACAATATAGACTTCTGTTATTATACTCAAGGTTGAGTATGTGTCTCTGTGCATGCATGTGTGTATGTGTGCATGCACGCGTGTGTGTGCATACGTGTGCGTGTCTCTGTGTGTGTCTGTGTCTGTGTGCGTGTGTGTCTGTGTGTGCACGTGTGTGTGTGACTGTGTGCGTGTGCATGTGTGTGTGCATGCGTGTGTGTGTGCATGCATACGTTTGTGTCTGTGTGTGTCTGTCTGTGTGCGTGTGTGTCTGTGTGTGTGTGCGTGTGTGTGTGCACTTGAGCATGCANGTGCATGTGTGTGTGTGCATGTGTATGTGTGTGTATGTATAGAATCTCTATGGAAAGAGCCATCTGGTCAGAGTTCATTTACTGTCAAAGTGAAGGCACTGAGGAACCAGAACTGAAGGGGAAGGAAATATTGTGGTGCCTTTTTCTTTATTTAAATGTGGGCAGTTCTTCCAGGGATGGTCTATTCCATTTGAATTCAGGGATTGTGATCATTTATTATTATTTCCATGGGAGTCATTTTAAAACATTTGTCCTGGTGTAAATGAATGGTGATGGAGGAAAAATATTTCTGATAAGTTTTCAAGGTCTTCTTCAACCTATGTGCTTAGAATTCTGCTTGAAGCTCAGTCTGCTTGTAACCATTCATCCATTTAACAGATATTTGTTGAATGGTTACGTTATAAAACACATAGTCATAACCTCTAGTATCTACTTCATCTTTCCTCCTTTATTTCCATTGTGGATCTCATGCTATGGTTTACTCATTTTAAGGCTTGATAACATATAATTGCACTCATCTCACATGCTAGTAAAGTAATGCTCAAAATTCTCCAAGCCAGGCTTCAGCAATACATGAACCGTGAACTTCCAGATGTTCAAGCTGGTTTTAGAAAAGGCAGAGGAACCAGAGATCAAATTGCCAACATCTGCTGGATCATTGAAAAAGCAAGAGAGTTCCAGAAAAATATCTATTTCTGATTTATTGACTACGCCAAAGCCTTTGACTGTGCAAATCACAATAAACTGTGGAAAATTCTGAAAGAGATGGGAACACCAGACCTGCCTCTTGAGAAACCTGTATGCAGGTCAGGAAGCAACAGTTAGAACTGGACATGGAACAACAGATTGATTCCAAATAGGAAAAGGAGTATGTCAAGGCTATATATTGTCACCCTGCTTATTTAACTTATATGCAGAGTACATCATGAGAAACACTGGGCTGGAGGAAGAACAAGCTGGAATCAAGATTGCTGGGAGAAATGTCAAAACCTCAGATATGCAGATGACACTGCCCTTATGGCAGAAGGTGAAGAAGAACTAAAGAGCCTTTTGATAAAAGTGAAAGAGGAGAGTGAAGAAGCTGGCTTAAAGCTCAACATTCCAAAAACTAAGATCATGGCATCCAGTCCCATCACTTCATGGCAGATAGATGGGGAAACAGTGGATACAGTGGCTGACTTTATTTTTCTGGGCTCCAAAATCACTGCAGATGGTGACTGCAGCCATGAAGTTAAAAGACGTTTACTCCTTGGAAGGAAAGTTATGACCAACCTAGATAGCATATTAAAAAGCAGAGACATTACTTTGCCAACAAAAGTCTGTCTAGTCAAGGCTATGGTTTTTCCTTTGGTCATGTATGGGTGTAAGAGTTGGACTGTGAAGAAAGCTGAGCACCGAAGAATTGATGCGTTTGAACTGTGGTGTTGGAGAAGACTCTTGAGAGTCCCTTGGACTGCAAGGAGATCCAACCAGTCCATCCTAAAGGAAATCAGTCCTGGGTGTTCATTGGAAGGACTGATGTTGAAGCTAAAACTCCAATACTTTGGCCACCTGATGCGAAGAGGTGACTCACTGGAAAAGGCTCTGATGCTAGGAAAAATTGAGGGCAGGAGGAGAAGGGGACGACAGAGGATGAGATGATTTGATGGCATCATCGACTCGATGGACATGGGTCTGGATGGACTCCGGGAGTTGGTAATGGATAGGGAGGCCTGGTGTACTGTAGTTCATGGCGTCGCGAACAGTCAGACATGACTGAGTGACTGAACTGATCATATAATCTTACCACTGGGAATTTGAGTCATTTTCTAGGGGTCTTCTTAGTTAATTAATCAGTGCCCAAATGTACAAAGGCAGCAAATATCTTGAGAGGAGGCATAGAAGTAATGGTTTATCTCTATTTTCTAAGAGACATTTAATAAATGTTTAGTTGAAGGAATTAATGAATGAATGATAATTCAAATCTCCTGTATAATTTAACCTTATGTTCAGTCAGTTAAAACACTCTGAGCCATGCTCGATTTTTGCTTTTCCCATTCTTTTGATACCTTCCCTTCTACATATTTCTTCTGTTATTTGGATGTTAAACTTGACCCTTGTTTCTCTTATTGTCATAAATAAAAATAAATGTCATGGTGATAAAGTAATGATAGTTATTTGCAGTTACTCCCAAGCTTTTGGGTATTTAAGTGGTAGGAAACGTGAAAGAGGGAGTGGATGGAGAATTTTGGAGAGTTGGCAAATGTAGGTGAAGGACTGAGTTTTCAGTATTGCTCCAAAGGAGAAGTCTAACTTTTCCAGAGTATGAACATAGGACCTGGCGCTAGAGGATTAAATTAATACTTGTTAAAGGAATGAACTACCACACAATTGCACTCATCTCACACCCTATTAAAGTAATGCTCAAAATTCTCCAAGCCAGGCTTCAGCAATATGTGTACCGTGAACTTCCTGATGTTCAAGATAGTTTTAGAAAAGGCAGAGGAACCAGAGATCAAATTGCCAACATCTGCTGGATCATGGAAAAGCAAGAGAGTTCCAGAAAAACATCTCTTTTTGCTTTCTTGACTATGCCAAAGCCTCTGACTGTGTAGATCACAATAAACTGTGGAAAATTCCGAAAGAAATGGGAATACCAGACCACCTGACCTGCCTCTTGAGAAATGTGTATGCAGGAAGCAGCAGTTAGAACTGGACATGGAACAACAGACTGGTTCCAAATAGGAAAAGGAGGACGTCAAGGCTGTATATTGTCACCCTGCTTATTTAACTTATATGCAGAGTACATCATGAGAAACGCTGGGCTGGAAGAAGCAAAAGCTGGAATTAAGATTGCTGGAAGAAATATCAATAACCTCAGATATGCAGATGACACCACCCTTATGGCAGAAAGGGAAGAGGAACTAAAAAGCCTCTTGATGAAAGTAAAAGAGGAGAGTGAAAAAGTTGGCTTAAAGCTCAACATTCAGAAAACGAAGACCATGGCATCGGGTCCCATCACTTTATGGGAAACAGATGGGGAAACAGCGGAAACAGAGTCAGACTTTATTTTTTTGGGCTCCAAAATCACTGCAGATGGTGACTGCAGCCATGAAATTAAAAGACGCTTACTCCTTGGAAGAAAAGTTATGAGCAACCTAGATAGCATATTCAAAAGTAGAGATATTACTTTGCCAACTAAGGTCCGTCTAGTCAAGGGAATGTTTTTTCCAGTGGTCATGTATGGATGTGAGAGTTGGACTGTGAAGAAGGCTGAGCGCCAAAGAATTGATACGTTTGAACTGTGGTGTTGGAGAAGACTCTTGAGAGTCCCTTGGACTGCAAGGAGATCCAACCAGTCCATTCTGAAGGAGATCACCCCTGAGATTTCTTTGGAAGGAACGATGCTAAAGCTGAAACTCCAGTACTTTGGCCACCTCATGTGAAGAGTTGACTCATTGGAAAAGACTCTGATGCTGGGAGAGATTGGGGGCAGGAGGAGAAGGGGACAACTGAGGATGAGATGGCTGGATGGCATCACTGACTCAATGGACGTGAGTCTGAGTGAACTCCGGGAGTTGGTGATGGACAGGGAGGCCTGGCGTGCTGCGATTCATGGGGTTGCAAAGAGTCGGACATGACTGAGCGACTGAACTGAACTGAAAGGAATGAATGTTTTAAGTAAATGGTAGAAAGACTGATAGTAAAATGGGAAGAACAGAAACAATTTAGGGCTTATCAGAATTAGTTTTGTTGTGAAACAACTGAATTGAAATGATTGTAAGTATTGTGTTGTGCATTGTCTTTGAAATTATAGTAAACAGAAACCAATTGCTCGAGGGATATGTCTCTTGAATGATGGAGAAGTGATGATGTCTTCATCCTCTGTGAAGAGGCAGCATGTGAACTGGATACAGTTCTGCAGAAGGGACTTCTGGAGGGGGCCCAGCTGCCTCATGAACTCCAGTGAGACAAATCTCCATTGCTATTAGGGACTGAGGAGAGAATTCAAAGTGTTATAAGTTTAGTGATCAGCGAAGGAGTTCACAGGGATTCCCTGGTGGCTTCAGCCTGTAAAGAGTCTGCCTGCAATGTGGGAGACCCAGGTTCGATCCCTGGAGGAGGAAATGACAACCCACTCCTGTATTCTTGCCTGGAAAATCCCATGGGTGGAGGAGCCTGGGGGGATACAGTCCATAGGGTTGCAATGAGTCAGACACGACTGAGAGCCTTCACTTCAGGAGTTGGCAAATTTCAGATAGCTCTGACTTGTTTGTGGAGTAATTGTGAGAACAACTGACTGAAGAATACAGTCAAGGTTTCTTTCTTTCTTTTCTTCTTTAAATCTCGGCAGGAGACTTTTCCCTAATTGGAAGAAGGTTGTCTTCCCAGACTGGGAAAACGTATTTTGAGAAAGTTGTACAATTCTGGCTACCACAAATTCCCTGCAGCAACTGACCAAGCTATACTCCTTTGTTTTTAGAAAGCTCCTAAATTTTTCCAGAAGGAGATAGAGCCTCTTCCTAAGCACTTAATTCTCAGGATCCATCATTTCTTCTCAAGGAAAGATACCTTTCTGTGGTTATCCTTATGCCCTCTACCTTGACTCTAAAAATCTTGGTAAGAATCCTTACATGCTGGTTTTTAAGCTGAGGTTTAAGAAATGCAACAGCTGAGACATCCTGGAGTTTGCCTTCCTTTTTCTTTTCCTTAAGAAATCTGAATTAGAGGTGAGGTCCTGTGTATTATGAGGCATTTGAGCTGAGTTTCATGTATAAATGAACCAAAACGAACCTAAACTAAAAATAACAGCTTAGTTTCTTCCAAGAGCTAGAATTAGTTGACATAACTAGATATATAGATGTTTCATGATTTAGCACTTGTTGAATGTAGTGCCATGCCTTCTATGTGATTTAGCCTGAATAACTTTTAAGATCACAGAGTTACTCATTCCACATTTTCTTCTTTTCTTACAACACCAGATTCACTTATTTAAAATTTATATCATGGAGTTAAAAGAAGAGATGCTCTGAAAACATGCTTGAAGGCAGAATCTCCAGCCTGATCTCCTCAAGACAAAGGTGTAGTAGGCTTTTCCAAGAAACCACTTCCTGAAATATTTCTCTAGTGCTTAGGATTTGTAAACATACCTTGACAGGTTGTAAGTCTCCAATAACAAAAATTGGGCCTACGTCAATATCTGGGTCTTTGGAGTAGATGTTTGTTTTTACATGGTGTCGGAAGTGCCGTTTATTCCACCATTTTGCAGAAAAGCCCTGAGGAGAAAAGAATATTCATTAGCTGCAAGATTTCTCTCCTGAAATATCTTTCATTATCAGAGGTTTTCAAAACTAAACAAAATCAACCCTGAATATTCACTGGAAGGACTGATGCTGAAGCTGAAGCGCCAATCCTCACCACCTGATGTGAAGAGCCAGCTCACTGGAAAAGACCCTGATGCTGGGAAAGATGGAAGGCAGGAGGGAAAGGGGATGACAGAGGATGAGGTGGTTGGATGGTATGACCGATTCAATGGACATGAGTCTGAGCAAACTTTATGAACTGGTGAAGGACAGGGAAGCCTGGTGTGCTGTGTTCATGGGGTCACAATGAGTTGGACATGACTAGCGCTTGAGTTAGAGAAGGCGATGGCACCCCACTCCAGCACTCTTGCCTGGAAAACCACATGGACGGAGGAGCCTGGTGGGCTGCAGTCCATGGGGTCACTAAGAGTTGGACACGACTGAGCGACTTCACTTTCACTTTTCACTTTCGTGCATTGGAGAAGGAAATGGCAACCCACTCCAGTGTTCTTGCCTGGAGAATCCCAGGGACGGGGGAGCCTGGTGGGCTGCCGTCTCTGGGGTCGCACAGAGTTGGACATGACTGAAGTGACTTAGCAGCAGCAGCAGCGCTTGAATAGTAACAATCAGAGTTTTCTGCCTACATCTCCAAAGTTTAATTAGGATATGGATTCCTGGAACATGCTGCCCCCCATTCCTGGGTTACAGAATGATTCATTGGCTAGAGGCTCTAAAAGCCTACCAGCAAGTAATTATCTTATCCAGGAATATAAATTCCAGGCTAAAACAACTCCTGATAATGAAGAAGAATAAAAACCATTGAAATGAAATGTTTTTCCATCTTCCTTTCTATTGTCCTCATTTTAAAAAGAAATATGAAATAGGTAGTGCAGATAGAACACTTCTTATTTTATAAATAAAGAAACTTCAGCTCTAAAACTAATTAGTTCTGGGGGGAAAATGGCCCCAGGGTTTCTACTTCAGTGAATATTTTAAAGAGTTATGGATCTGAAGTCATCTCCTATGGGGGCTTGCCTCTGATCATCACATGTTCAAGCTTCAATGATCTCATTAAATATAAATGAGAATAAAAGTAGTTGATGCCGGGCTCATGTCATCTCTGATTAATTTGTTTGGGGTTTTGTCTCTTTCAATGAAAATCTTAAGGTTTTAACAGAGAAAAGGATTTGAAAGCACATCAACTTAGTTGCGTCCACTAGATGTATAAATGCTTCTGCGTGGTTTGGGAAAATTATCTACCCTTTGATGTTCAGTTTCATCTTCAGTAAATATAGTATAATATAATGACGTTTACCTGCATGGGTTGTTTAAGGAGACATGAATTGCTGTATGTAGAATGCTGGCATATTGAGATATTCAATTTCTCTTCCCTTCCCCTATTATGTTAATCATTTATAGAAGAATAAGCAATAGTCATAGCTGTTACTGAATATATGACATCTCTCAAAAATTGATTAATTTGTATTTCAGATCTGCAGTGCTCAATAGAGTAGCCCTTTTCTGTGTGTGGCCACTGAGCACTTAAAAAGTGACCAGTCAGATTGAGGCGGGCTGTGTAAGGATACAACACATACTGGATTCAAAGCCTCAGAATGAGAAAGAATTTTTATATTTCTTTCATGTTAAAATGAAAATATTTGGAATATATACAGGAGTAATAAAGTTGGAAGAGGGTGTTTCCTGTGACCAGTGTGTTCTCTTGGCAAAATTCTGTTGGCCTTTGCCCTGCTTCATTCTGTACTCCAAGGCCAAACTTGCCTATTACTCCAAGTATCTCTTGACTTCCTACTTTTGCATACCAGTACCCTATAATGAACAGGACATCTTTTTTTTTTTTTTTTTTGGTGTTGGTTCTAGAAGGTCTTGTAGGGCTTCATAGCACCATTCAGCTTCAGCTTCTTCAGCATTAGTGTTTGGGGCATAGACTTCGATTACTGTGATAGTGAATGGTTTGCCTTGGAAATGAACAGAGATCATTCTTTCATTTTTGAGACTGCATCCAAGTACTGCGTTTAGGATTCTTGTTGATTATGAGGGTTACTCCATTTCTTCTAAAGAATTTTTGCCCACAGTAGTAGATATAACGTTCATCTGAATTACATTCGCCCATTCTGGTCCGTTTTAGTTCACTGATTCCTAAAATGTCGATGCTCACACTTGTCATCTCCTGTTTGATCACTTCCAAATCACCTTGATTCATGGGCCTAACATTCCAGGTTCCTATGCGATATCACTCTGTACAGCGCTGGACTTTACTTCCACCACCAGTCACAGCCACAGCTCACCACTGTTTTCACTTTGGCTCCGTCTCTTCGTTCTTGCTGGAGTTATTTCCCCACTCTTCTCCAGTAGCACACTGGGTACCTACCGACCTGCGACTTCGTCTTTCAATGTCATATCTTTTTGCCATTTCATACTGTTCATGGGGTTATCAAGGCAAGAATACTGAAATGGAGTACAAAATGAAGCAGGGCAAAGGCTAGCAGAGTTAGCTAGCCTTGGATTACTGTGCTTCTAAATGGTTTGCCTTGGAAATGAGCAGAGATCATTCTGTCATTTGGTTTCTCGCCAAATCCTAGAACATCATAGAAAAGCTGATATCCAGTTGAAGTCCTAGTTTTAGAGATGAGAACACTGAGAGCCAGAGATAGAATCTGACTTGTTCAGGGTTGCACAATGAGCATTATCAGAGCCAGGGCTAAAACCTACCTTCATCAATCCTTGTACTGTTATCTAGCATCTGTCCATCTATCCATCCATCATTCCATCCATCCGTCCATTCCTTCATGCTCCACAAATGCTCATGGAAGGCCTCCTGCGTGTTAGGCGCCCTGCCAGGCGCTGCACTTCAGGGTGCACAGGACAGGGCTCCTGTCCTTCTGGAGCATGTCTGACGGGAGAAGACCAGCTGCCCCTGCTCTGTCCAGCAGTCTGGGTTTTGCAACCCTCAACTCTGAAACAGAGCCATCTAACTTTCCTTGGTCCTCTCTTTTGTTAAACTTTTATCTATTATACCTCTTTTCTTTTATTTATACATTGTCTTCCCAGGATTAAATGGTTTGTTGGATTCCCCTAGCCTCCTAGAAGTACATGTCCAGACCCCTTCTAAGAATATCTCTACTCATGACTTTATAGGGTATATCTCCTGAGAGGTGGTCCTTTAATGGTGTACCAGGGATTGGGACAAATAGCTTATTGGCTAAGAAAAAAACAGAACTTCTTAATAAAAGTAAACCTTTTCTCCTAAACAGTTAAAATTTTAGTCTTAGCATATATGTTATAATGTTATGTGTGTGTATATATATATGTATATAGTCACTACATTGTTGGTATATTTACCAACTTGTGGGGTGTGTAGTAACATTTTTTGCTGATAAGTGTATGTAGAAACCACTGCTTAGTGAAATGACTTTCAGAATCCCATCATACTCCTGGAACATTCTGTACCTTGAGATGACCCATCACAAATTTTTGCATCCAGTGGTTCCACTTGGACTTCTTAAATATGGAAAGGTGTCCCATGTCATGTTGCAGAAATGAACTCTGAGCCTAGAAGAGACAGGGTTACTGTCAGAGAAGTTGACAAGGTAAGAAAGTAGTAAGTGAGCCCTCTGGTAGGTTCGGGAACCCATGAGAACAGTGGGAGATCTTGTCTAACCTCAAGCCAAGTGTGTATCTGTCACACCTGCTGAGTTCTTTCCCATCTCTGTGCCTTTGCACAGGTGGTTCTCTCAGGCTAGAGTGCTCTTCTCTCCACTGTCACAGTCTTCCAGTGTGGAATGGAAGGAGGATGCCTTTGGAGTCAGGCTGACGAGGGCTCTAAACTGTCCTTCACCACTTTACAAGTTATGCAGCTCTTGGCAAGCTAGTCGGTAGCTCTGAACTCAGTTCTTTGAGAAGCAGGGATTATAATATACCTTGCTCATTCAGCTGTCGTGCAGCCAAAATACATGGAAAATTCCTGATAATGCTAAGCAGTCAAATAAATATTTGTTTCCTTTCTTAATTCTAAAAGTTGCTTTTCAAAGAATAAAGCAAGTTGACTTTTCAAGAAAAAAATGAGCATATAAAATTTTGTAATTAACACTGATGTTAATTGTCCATGAAATCATCCCCAATTGCCTCAACTGGAATTAGATGCCTCTTTCTGCTCCCACAGCACATGCTTGTTTCTTTTCCTTCTGCCTTGTATTGTGTCTAGATATTTCAATGACCAGCTCCTCCCCTGGAAGACTGTTTCCCAAGTGCAGGGTCAGGTGCATTTCCCTTTGTGTCCACAATACAGTGTTGTGGTCATAGAATGCCATCTGCAGAGATCTGTGCTTCATTCAAAGGATTTATCAATTGCCCTCCTACATGCCAGTTGCTGATTGCCATTTCTGGCAGAAAACATGATCCTATTATCATGTAATAATAAATAGACTCTCTTCATAGACAGATGTATTGCTAAGTATTGGTGAAATGAGGCTTTTGGCTAGGGTCTCAGGGAATTTTAAAATACAGATATATAACATTTTTAGAAGAATCTTTTATTGTGAAACAGCATGTATAAATAGTGATACACACACACACACACACAAATAGGTATAAATTAATGTGGGGTTTCCTCTCTTTCATGGTGGCTAAGATGGTAAAGAGTCTGCCTGCAATGTGGGAGACTCGGATTTGATCCCTGGGTCAGGAAGATTCCCTGGTAAAGGGAATGGCAACCTACTCCAGTATTCTTGCCTGAGGGAATCCATGGACAGGGGAGCCAGTTACAGTCCATGGGGTCAAAAAGGCTGGAAACAACTGAGCGATTAAAAAGAGAACAAAGTAAGTTCACGCGTGTGCTGTGGTCTTAATAAATCATTGAACAACCATGAAAAATGCTTGTTGGTGAATGAACGAAGACAAAGGTGAAGGTTACCTGGCCTAGAAGGGAGCTTCAGTTACTGACACTGTGTGGATAATGTCGGGCAAAGAGCAGCAGCTGTCAGGATATTTACCACAGGCCAGTCTCTGTGCTAGGCACTCTACAGAGTAACTTGCTTAGTTCTCCTCAGAATATTTCCATAAAGAATTGTTACCCCATGTTACAGATAAGAGAACTGGCGCCCTGTGGGTTTTGATAACAGCTTGCCAGGAAGTGCCAGGCAGCCACTGACACCAGTGTAAAGAGAGAAGAAAAATTCTGTGGCTTCCCATAGAGCCACTGTCCGGGCTTAAGATACCTACTTACCTGAGCAATTGCGAGAAGAAAAGAAATGAATATTGTGGTAAGCCAGCCACTGCCAAAATGCCACACTGTTACCCAAGCCAGGGCCTCCAAAATCAAGATCTGGGCGAGGTGAAGGAAGAAGAACCCCAGGTTGGCATTGAACATATTCATAGTCTCTAATGTCCTCCGCAGTTCTTGGAAATCTTCCACCAACTGGGACTGTGAGATAAATATGCAAGAAAAGAATTAGTTCCTTCAGTGGAGAGGGAGTACAGATCAACATAATTATTAATATATGTTAATAATTTAATCTATGATACCTTAATTTTATGAATAGACATTTACTTATTTAATAAGTATAATTAGGCATAATTTAAACAAAAACCCAAATCTTAAAAAATTAACATAAAAGCAAAATGCTTAAAACAAGTTATGAAAATTTATTTTTCTCGAGAAGAGACAGATGAGTAGTGATTTGTAAACTGTCCTCAAATTGTTACGGGACTTATAATTTACTTCTTTTTTGGGGGGTGGAGGGTTTAATGAAGAGATACATTTCTCTAACAATTCTCTTTTTAAAAGTGATTAAAAATTTTTTTTGATGCAGATCATTTCTTTTGAAATCTTTATTGATTTGTGACAATATTGCTTTTATTTTATTATTATTCTTTTTGGCTGTGAGGCATGTGAGATCTTGGCTCCCTGATGAGGGATCAAACCTGTACCCCCTGCACTGAAAAGAGAAGTCTTAGTGACTAGGCTGCCAGGGAAAACCCCCCAAATTAATTTTCTACTTTTCAAAACAAAACATTGTATTGAAGTTTAGTTGATTAACAATGCTGTATTGGTTTCAGGTGTACAGCAAATATATATATATATACACATATTGTTTATATATTGTTTATATAATGTTGTATAAAGATTCTATTCCATTGTAGATCATTATGAGATACTGAATATAGATCCCTGCCAAACAGTAGGTCCTTGTTGTTGGTTCGTTTTATATGTAGAAGTGTGTATCTATTAATAATAGTTGCTTTTTTAAATCAATGTGTTATTTGATCTCTGATTATACTTTGGGGACCTTTGCTATCTACATGGATCTGTGTCACTTTCTGTGTTATCAGCTGATAACATAGATAAATGGCCGGCTTATCACAAAATTCACTTCTTTCTTCTCACAGTGGCTCAGGTAAGTCGGCATCCTAAGCCCAGGCAGTGGCTCTGTGACTGGCATCCCGATATGCCAGTCTTTAGCGCATACCAAAGACGCCTTTATGAAAGATCGCATTCACTTAGATTAGCTCAAAGGACGAATTTCCTGTGAGATGCTCAGAAGCTCTACAGGAGTAAGATGGGCTCTTCTGTGGTATCAGTCTGTGTCTTCCCTGGTGGCTCAGAGGGTAAAGCGTCTGCCTGGAATGTGGGAGACCCAGGTTCCATCCCTGGGTCAGGAAGATCCCCTGGAGGAGAAAATGGCAACCCACCCCAGTATTCTTGCCTGGAGAATCCCATGGACAGAGGAGCCTGGCGGGCTGCAGCCCATGGGGTCACAAAGAGTTGACAGGACTGAGCAACTTCACTTCCACTTTCCATTGGTTGGAGGGGTCCTGATTCTGTGTACATGTACTGTGCTTATGTATGCAGGTCAAGTGCTAGCACTGGTTTACAAACTCGCACATCACACTCAAGAGTCAGCGAAAGGCCTGGGAAGAAATCTCTCCTTAGCTTACTGACTATAATGGGTTTGAAACTCAGACTGTTGAGAAAGTCACCAGGGTATGAGAATGAAAACTGGATTGTTCAGATGTAAAACAGAAGAGAAAATTGAAATAATAATAAAAGAGCTATGAATATAATCCTAGAAGCAAGAAAATTCGTTTCAAAATTCACTGATACTTTTAAATGATCCAGTGCCTGGGGAAAGTCTGGATGGGCTCATCTCAAAAGGCCTCATGAACATCAGAATTCCGGTGGCCATAGATAACTTTAATAGATCACACAAGTGTGCTAGTCAACAAAAGAGTCCAAAATACACTTCTTGGGTGCAAAATCAAAAAAGAAAGATGATCTCTGTTCATTTCCAAGGGAAACCATTCAATATCAAAGTAATTCAAGTCTGTGCCCTGACCACCAATGCTGAAGAAGCTGAAGTTTGATGGTTCTCTGAAGACCTACAAGACCTTCTAGAACTATTACCAAAAAAGATGTCCTTTTCATCATCAGTTCAGTTCAGTCACTCAGTTGTGTCCAACTCTTTGAGACCCGGTGGACTGCTGCATGCTGCTTCCCTGTCCATCACCAGCTCCTGGAGCTCACTCAAACTCATGTCCATTTAGTCGATGATGCCATCCAACCATCTCATTCTCTGTTGTCCCCTTCTCCTCCTGCCTTCAATTTATCCCAGCATCAGGGACTTTTCAAATGAGTCAGTTCTTTGCATCAGGTGGCCAAAGTATTGTACTTTCAGCATCAGTCCTTCCGAAGAACACCCAACACTGAGCTCCTTTAGGAAGGACTGGCTGGATCTCCTTGCAGTCCAAGGGACTCTCAAGAGTCTTCTCCAACATCACAGTTCAGAAGCATCAATTCTTCAGCGCTCAGCTTTCTTTCATCATAGGGGATTGGAATGCAAAAGTAGGAAGTCAAGACATACCTGGAGTAATAGGCAAGCTTTGCCTTGGAGTACAAGAGGAAGCTGGGCAGAGGCTAACAGAATTTTGCCAAGAGAACACACTGGTCATAACAAACACCCTCTTCCAACAGCATAATAGATGACTCTACACATGGACATCACCAGATGGTCAACACCAAAATCAGATTGATTATATTCTTTGCAGCCAAAGACAGAGAAGCTCTATACAGGCAGCAAAAACAAGACCAGGAACTGATTGTGGTTCAGACCACAAATTCCTTATTGCAAAATTCAGACTTAAATTGAACAAAGTAGGTAAAACCAGTAGGCCATTCAGGTATGTCCTGAAGTAAATCCCTTGAAGTTATACAGTGGGAGTGAGAAATAGATTCAAGGGATAAGATCCGATAGAGTGCCTGAAGAACTATGGACAGAGGTTCATAACATTGTACTGGAGGTGGTGATCAAAATCATCCCCAAGGAAAAGAAATGCAAAATGGCAAAGTGGTGTCAGAGGAGCCCTTACAAATATCTGAGAAAAGAAGAGAAGTGAAAGGGAAAGGAGGAAAGGAAAGGTATACCTCTCTGAATGCAGAGTTCCAAAGAATAGCAAGGAGAGATAAGAAAGACTTCTTCAGTGATCAATGCAAATAAATAGAGGAAAACAATAGAATGGGAAAGACTAGAGATCTCTTCATGAAAATTAGAGATACCAAGGGAAAATTTCATACAAAGATGGGCACAATAAAGGACAGAAACCATGTGGACCTAACAGAAGCAGAAAATATTAGGAAGAGGTGGCAAGAATACACAGAAGAACTGTACAATAAAGATCTTAATGACCCAGATAACCACGATGGTGTTGTGATCACTCACCTAGAGCCAGACATGCTGGAATGTGAAGTCAAGTGGGCCTTAGGAAGCATCACTACCAACAAGGCTAGAGGAGGTGATGGAATTCCAGCTGAGATATTTCAAATCCTAAAAGATGATTCTGTGAAAGTGCTGCACTCAATATACCAGCAAATTTGGGAAACTCAGCAGTGGCCACAGGACTTGAAAAATCAATTTTCATTCCAATCCCAAAGAAATGCAATGCCAAATGATGTTCAGACTTCTGCACAGTTGCACTCATTTCACACGCTAACGAAGTAATGCTTAAAGTTCTCCAAGCTAGGCTTCAACAGTACGTGAACTGAGAACTTCCTGATGTTCAAGCTCGATTTAGAAAAGACAGAGGAACCAGCAATCAAATTGCTAACATCTGTTGGATCATAGAGAAAGCAAGGGAATTCCAAAAGACATCTGCTTCACTGACTATGCTGAAGCCTTTGACCATGTGGGTCAAAACAAACTGTGGAAAATTCTTCAATAGGTGGGAATACCAGACCGCCTTACCTGCCTCCTGAGCGACCTGTATGCAGGTCCAGAAGCTACAGTTAGAACTGGACATGGAACAATGGAGTGGTTCCAAATTGGGAAAGGAGTACATCAAGGCTGCATGTTGTCACCCTGCTTATTTAACTTCTATGCAGAGTATATAATGCGAAACGTCAGGCTGGATGAAGCAGAAGCTGGAGTCAAGATTTCTGGGAGAAATATCAATAACCTCAGATATGCAGATGACACCACCCTTAGGCAGAAAGTGAAGAGAACCTAAAGAGCTTCTTGTTGAAGGTGAAAGAGGAGAGTGAAAAAGCTGGTTTAAAATTCAACATTCAAAAAATGAAGATCATGGCATCCAATCCCATGATTTCATGACAAATTACAGTAACATTGTATTGGAGCTGGTGATCCAAATCATCCTCAAGGAAAAGAAATGTAAAAAGGCAAAATGATGTGTGAGGAGGCCTTACAAATATCTGAGAAAAGAGGAGAAATGAAAGGCAAAGGAGAAAAGGAAAGATATACCCAACTGAATGCAGAGCTCCAGAGAAGAGTAAGCAGAGATAAGAAAGCATCTTATGTGAACAAAGCAAGAAGTAGAGGAAAATGATAGAATGGAAAAAACTAGAGATCTCTTCAACAAAATTGGAGATGTCAAGGGAACATTTCATGCAAAGATGGGCACAGTAAAGGACAAAAATGGTAAAGACCTCACAGAAAAGAAGATAGTAAGAAGATGTGGCAAGAGTACACAGAATTATACAAAAAAGCTCTAATGACCCAGATAACCAGGATGTTATGGTCATTCACCAAGAGCCAGACATTTTGGAGTATGAAGCCAAGTGGGTCTTAGAAAGCACTGATATGAACAATGCTCATGGAGGTGATTTAATGCTAATGGAGGTGATGAAATTCCAGCTGAGCTATTTCAAATCCCAAAAAGATAATGCTATTATAGTGCTACACTTGATATGCAAACTTGGAAAACTCAGCAGTGGCCACAGGACTTGAAAAATCAATTTTTATTCCAATCCCAAAGAAAGGCAATGCCGAAGAACATTCAAAGTACCACATAATTGCTCTCATTTCACATGCTAGCAAGGTAATGCTCAAAATCCTTCAAACTAGGCTTCAACAGTACGTGAACTGAGAACTTCCAGATATACAAGTTGGATTTAGAAAAGGCAAAGGAACCAAAAATCAAATTTCCAACATCTGTTGGATCATAGAATAAGCAAGAGAATTCTAAAACAAAACAAAACAAAAAAAACTGCCCCACTGATTACTCTCATATTCCTCTGGGTTTACTGTTTCTTCTGACCTTTTGTGGATCACAACAAGCTGTGGAAAATTCTTAACAAGATGGGAGTACTAGACCTGCCTCCTAAGCAACCTGCATGCAGGTCAAGAAGCAACAGTTGGAACCAGGCTTGGAACAATGGACTGGTTCCAAATTGGGAAAGGAGTACATCAAGGCTGTATATTGTCACCCTGCTTATTTAATTTATATGCAGAGTACTTCATGTGAAATGCTGTGTTGGATGAAGCAGAAGCTGGAATCAAAATTGCTGAGAGAAATATCAACAACTTCAGATAAGAAGATCATACTACTCTAATGGCAGAAAGTGAAGAGGAACTAAAGAGTCTGTTGATGAAGGTGAAAGAGGAGGGTAAAAAAGCTGGCTTCAAACTCAACATTCAAAAATGAAGATCATGTCATTCAGTCCAATCACTTCATGGCAAATAGATGGTGAAAAAATAGAAACAGTGATAGAGTTTATTTTCTTGGGCTCCAAAAATCACTGCAGTTGGTGACTGCAGCCATGAAATTAAAAGATGCTTGCTCCTTGGAAGAAAAGCAGTGACAAACCTGGACAGCATATTAAAAAGCAGAGACGTTACTTTGCCAACAAAGGTCCATATAGTCAAAGCTATGGGTTTTCCAGTAGTCATGTATGGATGTGAGAGTTGGACCAGAAAGAAGGTTGTGCACCAAAGAATTGTTGCTTTTGAACTGTGATGTTGGAGAAAACTCTTGAGAGTCCCTTGGAGAGCATGGAGATCAAACCTGTCAGTCCTATAGGAAATCAACCCTGAATATTCATTGAAATGACTGATGGTTAAGCTGAAGCTCCAATACATTGGCCACCTGATGGGAAGAACCAACTCATTGGAAAAGACCCTGGTGCCTGGAAAGGTTGAGGGTGGGCAGAGCAGAGGGTGACACAGGATGAGATTGTTGGATGGCATCGTGGACTCAATGGACATGAGTTTGAGCAAACTGGGAGATAGTATAGGAACATGGAGGCCTGGCGTGCTGCAGTTCACGGGGTCACAAAGAGTCAGACATGACTTACTGACGGAACAACGGCATCTCGGCTCCTACACCTGTCATAGGAATTGGGCTGTGTCCAGGCTGTCTGCCTGATGGCCCACTCGTCTCAGTACCATGTGTTGCTTCCTGACACACAGCGTTGAGGGATGTGCATGGGCCTCAGGATTCAGCCTAAGTATTCGTCTTGGGCCTGCACGTAACCAGTCCTCTTTCCTCAGATTCCTCCTTATCCCCTTGTGAGTTTGTTTTCCTCAGATTCCTCCTATCCCCTTGTGAGTTTGTTTCTTCATTTCTTTAAGTGGAAATGTAATTCTTATTCTTTCTGCCTCACAGTGATATCTGGATCACCACTTTGTACAAAGTATTTCAAAAGAATGGTACAATTGTAAGCTGTTTTAAAACATGATGCGCAAAAAAAAAAAAAAAAAAAA
>SJYQ01002136.1:3335-29594 GCA_006410935.1 Redunca redunca
TATAGTGCTTTAAAGTTTTATCAAGGCTTTTAGAAATATATTTGTATCCTAATTGCTACATTATTGTGAACAAATTTCATGATCTGATGTATTCAGTTTTCTTTGTATTTTTTCAAGAAAGAAAATATTCTGTTTACTGTGATAATAAATATTATAGTTTTTAAATTTTATCTTTCCCCCACTGAGCCTATGCCTTTCCCTCCCTTGATCATATAATATGGTGCTCATCTATTTCAGTTGATGAGTGGACTAAGTAACTTAATGCTGAGGAAACTCATTTTTGGCAACTTGTTCCCTAAGAAGGACAAACACATACCGTTGGGGTAACCGCACATGTACTATATTCAGTCAAGCTTTTTAATACAGACTGAAAAAGCAGCAGTGGTCTAGACATTTACCAACACACACTCTTCTCTAGAAGTCACATTATAGTCACTTAAAACATTAGTTCATCTTCCTTGTCTGAAGAAATGAGAATTTGTTTGCAAATAGCAAATAGTGCATTGCTCTTCTGTGATTTAGCCAGGCTTGCTGTCCCATGTCTAGAAGGGACAGTGTAGGGACACAATGCCTGCTATAGATCCCAAAGGACTGTAACCATCAGCAAACACTTGGTAAATCAATACTATGTTCAAAGCACTGGGGGGAAATGTGACATTCAAAGTTTCTAGACCCCTCCAACCTCCCATCACACACTGTGCTTTTAACCACACAAAACAGAACTTTCTTCTGTTCTACTTTTTTTTTTTTTTTTTTATGTTTCTAATATGTTTTTACTATTTTGGGCCTTATGTAGGTATTTTGCCCTTCTCTGTCACAAAATTCTATTCATGTGCCTGGGAAATGCCTGTCAGACATTGTAAAAAATTAATTCAGGGAGTCAGTACTTCTATGAGGGCCTCCTTGACTTCCTTCAAGTAGAATTAAATACTCTGTTGCCTTATTATTGTATCTTGTTCTATCTGCTAGAAATTATCATATTGTATTAAATCTGTCTCTGTCTCTTCTTATCCATGATTAGATTACTTTGTTTACATTTTATTTCTTTTTCTTTATTAGAGTATAATTGCTTTACAATGTTGTGTTAGTTTCTGCTGTACAAGGAAGTGAATCAGTTCCCTCTTGCAACTCCCTTCTGTACCCACCCCCCATCTCACCCTTCCGGGTCATCACAGAACGTGGAGTTGAGCTCCCTTTGCTATATAGCAGCTTCCTGCTAGCTCTCTATTTTACACATGGAAGGCAATGGCACCCCACTCCAGTACTCTTGCCTGGAAAATCCCATGGACAGAGGAGCCTGGTAGGCTGCAGTCTATGGGGTCGCTAGGAGTTGGACACGACTGAGCGACTTCACTGTCACTTTTCACTTTCATGCATTGGAGAAGGAAATGGCAGCCCACTCCAGTATTCCTGCCTGGAGAATCCCAGGGACGGGGGAGCCGTCTATGTGCTTCACACAGAGTCAGACGTGACTGAAGCAACTTAGCAGCAGCAGCAGTGTATATATGTCAATCCTAACTTCCCAGTTTGTCCCTTCCCCTTCTCCTGTGTCCATATGTCCATTCTCTACATCTGCATCTCTGTTCCTGAAAATGAGTTCATCTGAATCATTGTTCTAGATTCCACATATATGCATTAATATACAATATTTGTTTTTCTCTCTCTGACTTCACTCTGTATGAAAAACTCTAGGTCCATCTACATCTCTACAAATGACCCACTTTTGTTCCTTTTTTATGGATGAGTAAAATTCCATTGTATATATGTACCACCTGTTTATCCATTCATCTATTGTTGGGCCTTTAGATTGTTTCCATGTTTTGACTGTTGTAAATAGTGACATAGTGAACATTGGGGTACATGCATCATTTTGAGTTGTGGTTTTCCTAGGGTATATGCACCACAATGGGATTGCTGGGTCATATGGCTTGCTCCTAGGAAGGAAAGCTATGACAAATCTAGACAGCATATTAAAAAAGAGACATCAATTTGCTGAAAAAGGTCCATATAGTCAAAGTCATGGTTTTTCCAGTAGTCATGTATGGATATGAGAGTTGGATCATAAAGAAGGCTAAGCACAGAAGAACTGATGCTTTCGAGCTATGGTTTTGGAGAAGACTCTTGAGAGTCCCTTGGAGATCAAACCAGCCAATCCTAAAGGAATTAACCCTGAATATTCATTGGAAGGACTGATGCTAAAGCTGAAGCTCCTGTCCTTTGGCCCCCTGATGGAAAGAGCTGGTTCACTGGAAAAGACCCCGATGCTGGGAAAGACTGAAGGCAAAAGCAGAATGGGGCAGCAGAGCATGAGATGGTTAAGTAGTATCACTGACTCAGTGGAAATGGGTCTGAGCAAACTCCAGGAGATAGTAAGGATAGGGAAGCCTGATGTGCTGCAGTCTATGGGGTTGCAGAGTCAGACAAGACTTAGTGACTGAACAGCAACAATAATGGCAGTTCTATTTTTAGCTTTTTAAGGAACCTCCATACTGTTTTCCACAATTGCTATACAGATGTTTTATTTTTCTCATATACTCTTATATCTTGTACAATATCTGACATATTATAGAGAGAAATTCAATAATTACTGTTAATTGGATAAGTGAACAAGTAAATGAACGGATGAATGCATAGATAGATACAAAGACAGTGAAGAACTACATGCTCCAGAAAACTTTTTCATATTTTTGGAGATACTAAGTATGTTTACTAATGACAGTAATTTAATATAAAAATTGATGTATTACATGTTGCCAGAAATGATATTGAGATTTATAGAAAGAGCCAGCACTTCCACCAAAGGGAAGACATTAAAAAGTTGTTATTTTAACACATCTTCAAGGCTAGGACAGGTTCAGAACATTTGAGATAGGAGGTAGGGATTAGGGAGACAAAACCACTCCAGGTTCAGTATGAGTAAACTATTAAAACTATTGAACCATTTTTATTTGTACATTTAAGTTGATTTCTTGTTGTAATAAAAGTAGTGCATGCTCATTAACAATTTTGGAAAATTCATGAAAGCATAAAAGTAAAAATAGTCCATGTGTTTTATTTATTTATATATATAAATATATAGATATAGATATTTATATATATTTTATATATTTTATAAATAATGCATTTTATACCCCACCCCATAAAATGGAATACTTATAACCAACCTTCCTAATCATAACTTCTGTCTGCACTGTAGCTAGAGAAGCCTTTTCTTGAGTATGAATGACCACGTACAAATTTATAATAAGAATGTATACTATTACCATGTTCTGAGTTTGAGAGCTGCCTTAATTCTTCACATTTGCTGCATTTCAGTACAAATGTGGAAAAGACAACCAAGAAATGTTAGAATTAGATTCATTTGTGTACAACACAAAACCCATGTTCAGAGCAGCTTAATTAAACAAAGTGTTATTGTCTCACAAGCCAAATATACAAACCTGCTGTCCAGGACTGGTTCTATGGCTCTGCAATTGTTAGGGACCAGCCCCTTTCCCTTCACAGCTTCACCTTCCATCCTGTGTTTAGAAGATAAGCAGTGTTAATAAGGGGTTGCAAGAGCATCTATTCAGACAGATGGATGGACTTGATATTTAAACCCATTACCATGTACGTTGCTCATCAACCTGTACTTACCCTCCCCTGGAATTTTAGACAACAGCGCAGGCTTCACCATTCCTAGTTGTGCCCTTTCAAAGCATTGTTCACACCACAGATAAGTAGCTTCCCCAGATTTAAATTGTCTTATGGTGACCTCCCCCTTTAGCTTCAAATATAGAAGCCAAATACTCTCTGACAAAGAACTAGAGACAATCTCCTCCTTTTCTCCTCCCTCCTCCTTCAAAGAGCTCATTGCTCAGCCCCTGCTCAGCTCCTGCAGGTGGTTGGATATTCAGAATTAAATTTCTTCCTCCTGAAAAGAATGTGAGTGCTTTCTAAGAGTTAAGGTTCAAGAACTTAATCTTTGAGTGAGAAATATATTTCTAAAGTGAAATTAATAAATATCAGTTAAAAGCCACTGCTACATAAATGCTAAATTTGAACTAGAAGAACATTTACCAGTTTCTACCAATTTATTTTCTAGTGGGGAGATAAGACTAACACAACATGTACATACCTTTACTTACACACCTTTAGGACAGTTACAGTTATTCATTCTACCTGTTAGAACGGTTGCTTGAAACTAATAGAATCTGAATAAAGTTCCAGTAGTATAATGTAGATCATATTTTCCCAAGCATTAGTATCAGAACCACCTGGAGTGGTTTTAAAAGCTACCAATTCTTAGGTCAAATCTCCCAAGTATTCAGATTTTATTGTCTAAGTAATTTTGATGGCAACTAGATTTGAGATTTGGTGTTCTAAACTGACCTTGGTTTTCTATGCTTACTTTGATCCTATCTGGCCATAGGAATTATCTAAATATATTCAAATTATTAGGATCTATATACTTTAAAAGTCTAATCTATTATGGCATCTGGTCCTATCACTTCATGGCAAATGGGAGAGAAAGTGGAAGCAGTGTCAGACTTTATTTTCTTAGGCACCAAAATAACTGCAGATAGTGACTGCAGCCATGAAGTTAAAGGATGTTTGCTCCTTGAAAGGAAGGCTATGACAAATCTAGACAGCTTATTAAAAGGCAGAGACATCACTTTTCCAACAAAGGTCTGTATAGTCAAAGCTATGGTTTTTCCAGTAGTCATGTATGGATGTAAGCATTTGACTGTAAAGAAGGCTGAGCGCCAAAGAACTGATGTTTTCAAATTGTAGTGCTAGAGAAGACTTGAGAGTCCTTTGGACTGCAAGGAGATCAAATCAGTAAATCTTAAGAGAAATCAACCTGAATATTCATTGGAAGGACTGATACTGAAGCTGAAGCTCCAATACTTTGGGCACCTAATGCGAAGAGCCAACTCACTGGAAAAGACCCTGAAGCTGGGAAAGATTGAAGGAAAAAGGAGAAAGGGCTGGCAGAAGATGAGATGGTTGGATGGCATCACCAACTCAATTTGAGCAAATTCTTTGAGATAGTGGAATTACAAAGAGTTGTACACAACTTAGAAACTAAACCACAGCAAATCTAATAGAGAGTAAATTCTCATTCTGACACCATGGAATTAAATGTATTAAACATTTTACATGTTTAGCTTTCCTACTGCTTTTAGGATGGTTGTATATTAGTGCTAGGTTAAATTACTAAATGGACTTAATAGAGGTAATACCAAATATTATGCCAAATTGATCACTAAGAAATTAACTTAATAGTAATCAATTAGACTTCAGGCTATACTGCAAAGCTACAGTCATCAAGACAGTATGGTACTGGCACAAAGACAGAAATATAGATCAGTGGAACAAAATACAAACCCCAGAGATAAATCCACTCATCTATGGACACCTTATCTTTTACAAAGGAGGCAAAAATATACAATGGATTAAAGACAATCTCATTAACAAGTGGTGCTGGGAAAATAGGTCAACCACTTGTAAACGAATTAAACTAGAACACTTTCTAACACCATACATAAAAATAAACTCACAATGGTTNGGATTAAAGACAATCTCTTTAACAAGTGGTGCTGGGAAAATAGGTCAACCACTTGTAAACGAATTAAACTAGAACACTTTCTAACACCATACATAAAAATAAACTCACAATGGTTTAAAGATCTAAACGTAAGACCAGAAACTTTATATAAAACTCCTAGAGGAAAACATAGGCAAAACACTCTCCGACATAAACCACAGCAGGATCCCCTATGACCCATCTCCCAGAGTAATGGAAATAAAAGCAAAAATAAACAAATGGGACCTAATTAAACTTAAAAGCTTTTGCACAATGAAGGAAAGTATAAGCAAGGTAAAAAGACAGCCTTCAGAATGGGAGAAAATAATAGCAAACGAGGCAACTGACAAAGAATCTCAAAAATATACAAGCAACTCCTGCAGCTCAATTCCAGAAAAATAAATGACCTAATCAAAAAATGGGCCAAAGAACTAAACAGACATTTCTCCAAAGAAGACATACAGATGGCTAACAAACACATGAAAAGATGCTCAACGTCACTCATTATCAGAGAAATGCAAATCAAAACCATAATGAGGTACCATTTCATGCCAGTCAGAATGGCTGCAATCCAAAAGTCTACAAGCAATAAATGCTGGAGAGGGTGTGGAGAAAAGGGAACCCTCTTACACTGTTGGTGGGAATGCAAACTAGTATAGCCACTATGGAGAACAGTGTGGAGATTCCTTAAAAAACTGGTAATAGAACTGCCATATGACCCAGCAGTCCCACTGCTGGGCATGCACACCAAGGAAACCAGAATTGAAAGAGACACGTGTACCCCAATGTTCATCGCAGCACTGTTTATAATAGCCAGAACATGGAAACAACCTAGATGTCCATNNNCCAGTCCAGGTTCAATGCATGAGACAGGTGCTCAGGGCCAGAGGGGTGGGATGACCCTGAGGGATGGGACGGGGAGGCAGGCGGGAGGGGGGTTCAGGATGGGGGACACATGTACACTCATGGCTGATTCATGTCAATGTATGGCAAAACCACTAAAATATTATAAAGTAATTAGCCTCCAATTAAAATAAATAAATTTAAGAGAAAAGATTTAAATATTAGAAGAAACTAGACTCTGCCACTAATAAATCCAGATAAATGCCTTAAAAAAAACTTACCAATGATTTGCTAAGTAATTTTGAGAAAATAATTTATTACTTCAAAGTACGTTATCTCTGGAAATGTATTTGATTATAAATTACATCTATTTCACTGAAATAGTATGAAGATTAGACACTGTAAGAAGGTTGGATTTCTCAAATCTGTCAGATCAATGCAAAGTGCCTTTTCCATTTTCCCTTGGAAATTGGACATTATGTTACTGTGTTAGGTACTGGAGAAAGGCTGTCAGGCATGGTATTGAACAAAGTGTTAGAGACAATGAAAATTGAATTTGGAGAGAAAATAATCTATTCAAAAACTATGTACTAAGACACCAAAGAAGTGAATAAATCAGGAGTCATGACTTTGTAAAGCTACTATTGAGAAGATAACTAATGGCAAATTATCTGATGTTTTTATTTCAATTAACTTGAAAGAAAACTAGATGACTTGTTTTTTCCAAAATCATCTTTTGGCCCCAACAATACTAAAAGAAAAAAAACAGAGATGTAGTAAAAATGTACCTTTTATGCTCCTGATTGTTTTCATTACAGAAAATATAATAGCAGCCTCTCTCTCTCGTTCTCTCCATCTTTTGAGTGTGAGATCTCTGCCAGCCTGTGACAACTTATTCCCCCAAACCACTGTAACTCATTCAATGCAGCTTTTTTTTTCTGGCTTTGAATTTAATCTTCAATAAAGTCCTCCTACTCTTTGTGACACATTCTTCTTCCATCTCTCTCTCTCTCTCTCTCTCTCATGCACACAAATACTGCTTCTGATCTCTTTCTAAATGAAGGTACAGATCTTTTTGTTCATGAAGTCTCCTAACTCTTTATAATAAATATTTACAGCACACTGGGCGCATCCCTTTGGCAATGCATTGCTTCTGAACCAGCACTTAAAGTTCTTCTACAGTTCCAAAGGGATTCTATGTGACATTAATTAAGGTGTGAAATTGCTTCCTGTTAATTGCCCACACTCTTCCATGATCTGCTATTAAGACAATTAAGTTTCTTTAATGGTACGTTAACTAACAGAGCAATCTAACCTTTCCACTTCTTGGAAATTACAGAGCACCAAGGAAAATTTGATTAAATTGGTAGTAATAAAAAGATTAGTCATATTTCATTCCTCTTTGATGGAAACTGATATAACATGAGGGTTCTTTATCAAGTGTTATTTATGAGTTTTATTAGAAACTGGAATTATCTTGCCTCCATTTGGAAACCAGAATCCATCAGCAACAATTACAGTTGCCTTCCTCTCAAGTTTCTCAACTCTTCAGTCCAGAGAAATACTGACTCTCGAGGATTTACACCTAGTTCTTCCATAATTATCAAAACTTTCAACTTTTTAATGATTTATAAGAATACAGCAGTAGTATAAAAGTAATAATCAGTAACAGTTGTGCTATATACTGTGTGCAAAATTACTATTTGCTAAGTACAAATTTCAAAACATTTGAGAGATTTTTTGTTATTTTCAACATTCCTCCTAACAAGATTATCATTTGCTAGTCAGTGACACTTTGGGAGGAAACATTAAGATTAAGAATATTATTCCAATTTTAAACACCAGGAAACTGAGTTTAAGAGCAATTACATAGCTCACCTAGGTCCATATAGCTGCTGCTGCTTCTGCGAAATTACTTCAGTCGTGTCTGACTGTGCAATCCCATAGATGGCAGCCCACCAGGCTCCCCCATCCCTGGGAGTCTCCAGGCAAGAACACTGGAGTGGGTTGCCATTTCCTTCTCCAGTGCATGAAAGTGAAAAGTGAAAGTGAAGTCGATCAGTTGTGTCTGACCCTTAGTGACCCCATGGACTGCAGCCTACCAGGCTCCTCCTTCCATGGGAGTTTCCAGGCAACCGTACTGGAATGGGTGCCATTTCCTTCTCCAGGTCCATATAACTAGAAAGAGGCAAAACTGAGCCACCAGGGAAGTCAAGATTAGAGTTGTTATCTCTACCAGATACTGGTAGAGCATCCAGCAAGCTGTTGAATGAGGACTGACCATACATTCAACAGTGACTTCACAGGATTGATTTCAGAGGAGTTGTGGGAATGTCTAATTGGAGTTGATAGAAGTTACAACAAGAGTTAAAGGAAAGAAGAAAGTAATATTAAATGACACTTCTGAGGAGTCTTGTTATAAAAGGAAAATAGAGAGCACAAGGCGGAGAGAAACATGGTGGCTACGTGCTGGGGTTTGTTTAAAGCTGTTTAGCATATTTATAGACTGATGGGGGAGAAGAGGAAACTGGTATTATAGGAGAGAGGGTCACTGAGTAATACTGACCAGAGGGGATGGGCTCAGGTACACAAGTGGCAAAGTTAGGACTCGATTTAAATAGAAACAGGAAGAGTTCAAGCATTTTTAACAAGCAGGAAGCCAGGATATGCACAAGCAGATGTGTGCAGGTTGGTATAACTTTTGTGGTAGAAATATGAATGCTTTCTCTTCTGCATTTATTTTCTAAGTGAATTCAGAGTGTTGTTACTGACAAAAGGGAAGGAAAGAGGGAGAGATAAATGGAGAAGGAGAAAAAGAGAAAAGAAAAGGAAAGAAAGCAAGCCTATTTCCTGAGTCTAAGGAGGATATGAGGCAGTTTTCAGAGTTTGAGGAGGAAGGAGAGATATGGAATAGTCACTTAGGCAGACCTGGAGAGGGAATTGACTAGAGAAATGGAGGAGGATTCCACGAAGTACTGAGCACCCCCATGAGGTTTGGGGTCAAGATTTTTTTTTTTTTTTAATATTTATTTGGCTACACTGTGTCTTAGTTGCAGCCTGCAGGATCTTTAGTTGTGGCACGTGGGACTTTTAAGTTACATGAAGGATCTAGTTCCTTAACCAGGGATCGAACCCCAGCCCCCTACACTGGAAGCATGGAGTCTTAGCCCTTGGACCACCAGAGAAGTCCCTGGGATCAAGATTTTGACTGAGACCAAGCAACTAAGTTTTTCTAAACTCATTAAGCTGTTTGACTATAAGCTTAGAGCAGGAACTCTGGAGCTAATCACACATGAATTTGAAGCTGATTCTGTTTATGTCAGTGAATGACTTTAAACAAACTACCCTTCAGTTTCCTTAACTGAGAAAGGGACCAATTAAACTGTCTGTTAAGGTCATTTAAAACAATCTTCAGTTCAGTTCAGTTGCTCATCATGTCCGACTCTTTGCAACCCCATGAACCGCAGCACGCCAGACCTCCCTGTCCGTCACCAACTCCCGGAGTTCACTCAAACTCACGTCCATTGAGTCAGTGATGCCATCCAGCCATCTCATCCTCGGTCGTCCCCTTCTCCTCCTGCTCCCAATCCCTCCAAGCATCAAAATCTTTTCCAATGAGTCAACTCTTCGCATGAGGTGGCCAAAGTACTGGAGTTTCAGCTTTAGCATCATTCCTTCCAAGAAATCCCAGGGTTGATCTCCTTCAGAATGGACTGCTTGGACCTCCTTGCAGTCCAAGGGACTCTCAAGAGTCTTCTCCAACACCACAGTTCAAAAGCATCAATTCTTCGGTGCTCTGCCTTCTTCACAGTCCAGCTCTCACATCCATACATGACCACAGGAAAAACCATAGCCTTGACTAGACAGACCTTAGTTGGCAAAGTAATGTCTCTGCTTTTGAATATGCTATCTAGGTTGGTCATAACTTTTCTTCCAAGGAGTAAGCGTCTTTTAATTTCATGGCTGCAGTCACCATCTGCAGTGATTTTGGAGCCCCCCAAAATAAAGTCTGACACTGTTTCCACTGTTTCTCCATCTATTTCCCATGGAGTGATAGGACCGGATGCCATGATCTTCGTTTTCTGAATGTTGAGCTTTAAGCCAACTTTTTCACTCTCCTCTTTCACTTTCATCAAGAGGCTTTTTAGCTCCTCTTCACTTTCTGCCATAATGGTGGTGTCATCTGCATATCTGAGCTTATTGATATTTCTCCTGGCAGTCTTGATTCCACCTTGTGTTTCTTCCAGTCCAGCATTTCTCATGATGTACTCTGCATATAAGTTAAATAAGCAGGGTGACAATATATAGCCTTGAGGTACTCCTTTTCCTATTTGGATCCAGTCTGTTGTTCCATGTCCAGTTCTAACTGTTGCTTCCTGACCTGCATACAGATTTCTCAAGAAGCAGGTTAGGTGGTCTGGTATTCCCATCTCTTTCAGAATTTTCCACAGTTTATTGTGATCCACACAGTCAAAGGCTTTGGCATAGTCAATAAAGCAGAAATAGATGTTTTTTTGGAACTCTCTTGCTTTTTCCAGCAGATGTTGGCAATTTGATCTCTGGTTCCTCTGCTTTTTTAAAACCAGCTTGAACATCAGGAAGTTCACGGTTCACGTATTGCTGAAGTCTGGCTTGGAGAATTTTGATCATTACTTGACTAGCGTGTGAGATGAGTGCAATTGTGCAGTAGTTTGAGCATTCTTTGGCATTGCCTTTCTTTGGGATTGGAATGAAAACTGACCTTTTCCAGTCCTGTGGCCACTGCTGAGTTGTCCCAATTTGCTGGCATATTGAGTGCAGCACTTTCACAGCATCATCTTTCAGGATTTGAAATAGCTCTACTGAATTCCATCACCTCACTAGCTTTGTTCGTAGTCATGCTTTCTAAGGCCCAATCTTACTGTATATAAAGTGCAGATACCGAGTAAGTACTCAATTAATATTAGCTTAGACTCAGCAGTAAGGAATCCCCCTACCAATACAGAAGACACAGGAGATGCAGGTTATACCCCTAGGTCAGGAAGATCCCTTGGAGGAGGAAATGTCAACCCACTCCAGTCTTCTTGCCTGGGAAATCCCATGGGCAAGAAGAGCCTGGTGGGCTATAGTCCCTATGATCACAAAGAGCCAGACATGACTTATTGACTAAAACAACAAATGGTTAAGAAGACAGTAGTTTCTTAGAGGAATACCCCTTGGATGGTACCTGGAACCTGACTTATTATAGTTTGATTTATAACTAACAGCAACTCCTGGGATTTCAGTTTTAAGAAAGACATTATTTTAGTTTGTTTTTCAAGAGAAATGTATGGTAACCAAAATAAAACCAACTATTGAATGTTAAATGTTTCAAACAGGGAATCTGAGCTATTATAATGGCAAGAGACACCTGCTGATTCTGATAACTGCATTTACAGCAGAGGTACAAGTGAAAGAATATAATAGAAAAATACTAAGTGGAAAGTCAATCCTGGAAAGACCCATACCTAACCTCACAAAGAGAGGATGAAGTGATATATGTTTGGTCTTTTTCTTTTCTAATGGCACAATCTTGCATTTAAAAATAAAGCAAAATTTAAATAGAACAAATACTATATGTTACCATAAGGTTGGTAGCTTATGGTCTTGTTATGACCAAGTGTAGAATTTTAATTGATAACAGGACTGCAGGAATTTCTATAGAAGTATGGCCACGATCTCTCAGGAAGCTGTGAAAATGACAGCCTTCACTACACCAAGTCACTTAGTTATGAGTGTCAATCATGCAAGTGTGTCCTCTTCACACTGAAGGGGTGAACTAAGGGCTTCTAATGGATGCCATGTCTTAAAACAATATGTAACATAAGTTGTTATTAAAAGCCCTCACTTGTCCCTGTGTCTGCAAATAAGGAAGACTATTCTGTCATGAAATCTCTGCCTCATTTTTATTCTGAAACCTGGGATAAACCCCTCTGCTTCGATGTACTATAAATCAAGAAGAGTCAAAACATGAATAAAACAAAACATTCAGAAGAAGAGGAGGAAGAGCAAGAGTTGGGGAGGGAGAAGGGAAAGAAGAAGAAGAAATTTAAACATATATGAGAAAAGAGGAAAAATAGAAAACTGATTTGAAGAAAGAGTTCTAAAGAGCCATACAGAAATACTTCCCTTTTCAAAGCATTACCTCCTTTTACCATTTATCCAAAACTAGGGCTTGTCTGGTGGCTCAGCAGTAAATCTGCCTGCCAATGCAGGAGATGTGGGTTCAGTCTCTGGGTCAGGAAGATCCCCTGGAGAAGGAAATGGAAACCCACTCCTGTATTCTTGCCTGGGAAATTTAAGGCTACAGTCCATGGGGTCACAAAGAATTGGATATGGCTTAGCAACTAAAACAAAAGGAACGACATTATGATATCACATGTGTTAGAGGAACCATAATACTTATCTCAAAAACATTATGTGGAGTGAAAAAAGAGCAAGTATATTTTATCACAGTTGAAAAAGAGCAAGAAATATGACCAAGACAACCCAGAAGAGCCATGTGATGGAGAAGTAACATTGTTAATCAGGCAGGTATTATATTAGGATACTAAGCATTCGTGAAATTTGGATATTGAAACTTGTAAAAATAATATGAAGTTAAATTGGTAAGTAACACCAAAGAAATCAGTTCTGTACCAGCAGGTGGCCATTAAATCATACCCACTAAAAATAAAGCCTGTATCACAAATGAAGCCCATAGGATTCTGAATGATACATGATTAGATAGTAACATCCCAAGTTTCCCATAGAGAATTTGTTTCCAGTTGTTAAATCTAAGGTAGCACTGAGTCTGAGTTTCTGTAAAACAGATTTGGGGAGCTGGGAGGAAAAGAAAGATAGTAAGTTAGATATTTTGTTTTATTCACTTTATTCTCAATTTAGAAATATCAAAATAACTGGAATATCAAACTTTGCTCTCATAGTTGTAGTGGATAAAATATATAAAGCAAAGCACTTTGGAAGAAAATATTCAAAGTCAGATAGATTTTTAAAAATTCTAAGGCCTACACTAATAAATGTGTTTTATAATGAAATAATATCTTATTGTAATAGAAAGTGATGGAAAAGTCCTTTGAACTACTGCAAATTGAAATCAGGAATCAATTATTGGGAAATGAAAACTTGACTTACACGGGACAGGAGAATTTGGGAAGCACAGTTTAGGAGCTGTAGAATTTATGTAACTCTTGAAGATCAGCATCTAGATGGTTCCCTAGCAATGTTTCTTAAAGGTTTTTCACAATTGCTTAGTAATAGATAATTGGAAATTAATACTAGAACTTAAAATTCTAGCACCAATAGCTATAAAAAACTGTGATTAATTTTTAGTGTACAGTCAAATATATAGGATTCTTATATGTGGAACTAGTAATTCTTGATTTATCACTTACTATTTATTCTTCTTATGCTCCTCACAAAACGAAAGGATAGCCCTTGTCAGTATGTTAGCTTAACCAAGAGAGCCCTACCGTTCAATTACAGTCAAAATTATGGAACTTAAAATATGTTAGATGTCAAGTATAGTCATCACTCAATATTTGAGGTTCATTTCAGGAATCCCTGCTGATACTGAAATCTGTAGATGTTCAAGTCCCGTATATGAAATAGCATAGTATTTGCATATATATACTACACACATACTCCTGGATACTTTAAATCATTTCTAGATCATTTATAGTACCTAATACAATGTAAACACCGTGTAAATGGTTGCTGCTGCTGCTGCTGCTGCTAAGTCGTTTCAGTCGTGTTCGACTCTGTATGACCCCATAGACAGCTAGATCAGGACAAATTCAAGTTTCACTTTTTGGAACTTTCTGGAATTTCTAATTGAGTATTTTCCAATCCTTAGTTGATTCTGAGGACGTAGAACCCATGGATACAGAGAGCCAACTATATATATTAGATATGCAGCTGGTCTCATACGTAATACTGCCTCAGCTGGGTTTGTTCCTAAGAAATTAAGATGGTGTTTGCAAGGCATCAGAGCAACTCATAAAAGTTTGAAATGTTGCCAGCCATTTCTTATGGAATCTATGCAGTAAGATTCAATTTGACTGATTCTTCTTAACTATCCTGCCTGGCTGTATTCATGTCATGTAAACATAGTTGGACATTTTTATAGATAAAGAGATTGAATAGATTTTTCCCTATACACTGATATACTTGATGGACATATTATTAGCTGTTCATTCACTATCAAATTAAGGCTGATATATACCAAAATCCATGCTTAAATCCTCTCTCCTGGACCTCAGAAAGTCCGACTCGAGTTGGCTCGGTCACTCTCATCCCTCCTCACCTCAGTTTTACCTCATGCTTCAACACTCACTGTTTCTCTTAGACAACCTGCACTTCATCCCTTCATTCTTTTTTTTTTTTTTTTCTCATCTTTGGCTGCACTGGGCCTCCGTTGCTGTGTGCAGGCTTTCTCTAGCTGCGGTGAGTGGGGGCTCCTCTCTAGATGCGGCGAGCAGGCTTCTCATTGTGGTGCTTTCTCTTGCGCAGCATGGGCGCTAGAGCACCGGTTCCATCGTTGTCGTGCACCGGCATGCGGTGCCCTGTGGCGTGTGGAATCTTCCCAGACCAGGGATCGAACTCGTGTACCCTGCATTGGCAGGCAGATTCTTAACCACTGGCAGTCCCATCCCTTCATTCTTATTTATTAGCCCATCCACTTCTCTAAACCCTTTGCCTCCTTCAAGGCTAAATCAACATTAAAGAGCTATTGTAGATACTCATTCCCATTCAGCTCTGCTATGGCCCTTTCCTCTCTGTGATGTGTGCATGTCTAAGCTCTCTTTCTTGGCCTTGAACTCCTTGAGGGCAGGAATCAGATCATTTCTTGCAGTTGCCACAGAATCTCGCAGAGCACCTGGTACGAAGCAGTTTGTTTCTGCTCATAGAATAAATGAACAAATTAATACTGAAACAAGTTCCTCTTTGGATATTAGCCAGCAAAAGAGTAATTGGAATTTGAGGGGAGGAAAGAAGAAAATAATATAATAGAATCCAAATAATGCAATATTAGTAAAGCCAAATTAAAAGGGTCAGTAAATGCTTTATGAACCAGGTCATTCCATCAAAGAAATCCACTATACTCTGTCTCTTCTAAGTGTGCACATGGAGGTCAGGTCAGTCAGGTCAGAAAGTTTTCTCAATTCCCCTCCCCATCATATAGTAATTAGTAGCTTTGAGATTAATCCTGCATGTGTACTAAGTCATGCCCACCTCTTTGCGAGCCTATGGACTGTAGTCTGCCAGGCTCCTCTGTCCATGGGGTTTCCCAGGCAAGAATACTGGAGTGGGTTGCCATTTCCTACTCCAGTGGATCTTCCCAACCCAGGGATCAAACCCCGCATCCCCTACATTGGCAGGTGGATTCTTTACCTCTGAGCCACCTGGGAAGCTCTTGACATTAATCAAGACACTTCTTTTCCAGAGAAGAGCAAACTCTTCAAGAGAGCATTGTGTAATAGAAATATAATACGAGCTAGTTCAGTTCAGTTCAGTTCAGTCGCTCAGTCGTGTCCGACTCTTTGCGACCCCATGAATCGCAGCACGCCAGGCCTCCCTGTCCATCACCAACTCCCAGAGTTCACTCAGGCTCACATCCATCGAGTCCGTGATGCCATCCAGCCATCTCATCCTCGGTCATCCCCTTCTCCTCCTGCCCCCAATCCCTCCCAGCATCAGAGTCTTTTCCAATGAGTCAACTCTTCGCATGAGGTGGCCAAAGTACTGGAGTTTCAGCTTTAGCATCATTCCTTCCAAAAAATCCCAGGGTTGATCTCCTTCAGAATGGACTGGTTGGATCTCCNGTCCATTTTAAATTCCTTCCATCAATGTACAGTGGTTCCAGTTCCTCCACCTACTTGCCAATACTCGTTACCTATTTATTTTAAATAGGCATCCTGAACTTGTTTTCATTTCCATTTGTTTAATGACATGAGGAATATTTGGTAAAAACGAGGCCAGCTTGGATCTAGATTAATATATGGAAATAACTTTAAAATTATCTGGTATAAGACAATTATTTGCACTACTTATTTGACTAGTTGTTTTTGTGCTTTTATTAAGAAATTTTGATTAGGACTTTGAAATCCTACACCCTCATTTGGCTCTGCTACTATTCACCATCTGATTTTAGGGAAGTCACTTAGTTTCTTTTATATTTAAAAAATGAGGATAGGAATTTCTCACCTACTTTATTCACCTGGTTATCATATTTAGTTGGTCAATTTAAAATGGCTTTGAACCTGGACAGGTTTTGGCACTCCTCAGCAAGATCCAGGAAAATCTTCACAATCAAATGCCAGCTTGGGTTCTGTATGAGAATCTCATCCCTCTCTGATCATTCAGACTGAAAGTCAGTTAATCCTAGTTAGGGTTAAATGTAAAATTCTGTCTGTTGTTACAATTCATTTAAAGACAGTTTGACTATGAAAATAAATAAATGGCTTTGAAGACTCTGAAATAATAGATTTATTGAAGGGATTAATCCCATGAACAGAGGAGCCTGGTGGGCTACAGTCTACGTGGTTGCAAAGAGTCAGACCTGACTTCTTGTTCAGTCACCAAGTTGTGTCTGACTCTTTGCATCCCATGGACGGCAGCACACCAGGCTTCCTTGTCCCTCACCATCTCCCGGAGCTTGCCCAAATTCACGTCCATTGAATTGGTGATGACTTCCAAGTATCTCATCATTGTCGCCCTCTTCTCCTTCTGCCTTCACTCTTTCCCACATCAGGGTCTTTTCCACTGAGTCAGCTCTTCGCATCAGGTGGCCAAAAGTATTGGAGCTTTAACTTCAGCATCAGTCACGGTTGATTTCCTTTAAGATTGGCTAGTTTGATCTCCTTGCTTTCCAAGGGACTTTGAAGAGTCTTCTCCAGCACCACAGTTTGAAAGCGTCAGTTCTTCAGCACTCTGCTCTCTTCACTGTCCAGCTCTCACATTTGTACATGACTACTGGAAAGACTATAGCCTTGACTATGTGGACATTTGTCAGCAAAGTGATGTCTTTGCTTTTTAACACACTGTCTAGGTTTGTCATAGCTTTCCTGCCAAGAAGCAATCATCTTCTAATACCATGGCTACAGTCACCATCTGCAGTGATCCCAAGAAGAGGAAATCTGTTACTGCTTCCACCTTTTCCCCTTCTATTTGCCACAAAGTGATGGGATTGGATGCTGAGATCTTAGTTTTTTCTTAATATTGAGTTTTAAACCGGCTTTTTCACTCTCTTCCTTCACCCTCATCAAGAGGCTCTTTAGTTTCTCTTTGTTTTCTGCCATTAGAGTGGTATCATCTACATATCTGAGGTTGTTGATATTTCTCCCAGCAATCTACGTTCCAGTTTTTAACTCACCCAGCCAGCATATGGCATGATGTGCCCTGCATATATGTTAAATAAACAGGGTGACAATAAACAGCCCACTCGGAGAAAGCGATGGCACCCCACTCCAGTACTCTTGCTTGGAAAATCCCATGGATGGAGGAGCCTGGTAGGCTGCAGTCCATGGGGTCGCTAAGAGTTGGACATGACTGAGTGACTTCACTTTCACTTTTCACTTTCATGCCTTGGAGAAGGAAATGGCAACCCACTCCAGTGTTCTTGCCTGGAGAATCCCAGGGACGGGGGAGCCTGGTGGGCTGCCGTCTCTGGGGTCGCACAGAGTCGGACACGACTGAAGCGACTTAGCAGCAGTAGCAGCAGCAGTACTCCTTTCTCAACCCTGAACCAGTCATTTCCATACAGGGTTCTAACTGTTGCTTTTTGACCCACATACAGATTTCTCAGGAGACAAGTAAGATGGTCTGGTATTCCCATCTCTTTTAAGAGTTTTCCACAGTTTGTTTTGATCCACACAGTCAAAGGCTTTAGTGTAGTCAATGAAACAGAGGTAGATGTTTTTCTGGAATTCCCTTGCTTTCACTGTGATCCAGCAAATACTGGCAATTTGATCTCTGGTTCCTCTGCCTTTTGTAAACCCAGCGTGAACATCTGGAAGTTCTCTTCATGTAATCCTGAAGCCTAGCTTGGAGGATTTTGAGCATAACCATACTAGCATGGGAGATGAATGCAATTGTCTGGTGGTCTGAACATTCTTTAGTACTGCCCTTCATGGGAATTGGGATGAGGATTGACCTTTTCCAGCCTTGTGGCCACTGCTGGGCTTTCCAAATTTGCATATTTGATAGCATCATCTTTTAGGATTTTAAATAGCCCTGCTGGAATTTCATCACCTGAATATGGACTGGTAAATCAGTTTGAAAGTATTAAAAAAAATCTAAAAAAATAAATACAATGTATTTTTGGCATGCAAATTTTAGAGATTACCATTGTGGTTATTGTGTATATTATAGTAATTTTGGTTTATATTTTGGACATATAATGCACTTTATAGTACAGTTATGCTTTGTTTTCTTCTTGTATCCTGTGTCATCATTTTGTTATGTACCTTTCGGGTAGAATAGCACAGTTATGGAGTGTTGATACAACTATCAAAGGAAGTTATACTGGGAGAAGTATTTTGTCTTTTCTTTCCTGGCTTTCTAATTAGATCATATTCTTTTAATTACCTTTTAATTCTGAAATTTGACTGACATTTATACCCCTTGTTTGGCATCTGAGAGCCTCAAAGTAGTGAAAATTGAAGCCCAAGAAATTAACTTAAATCTATTTGTTTAATTACTCTTAATTTTCCAGCTAGTTTGAACAGTTTTTTTCAAACCTGGAATTTTACTACTCCATTTAATGGAAAAATAGGAAAATTTATGATTGAATTGTCCTTAAAAAAGAGCAAGTTGCACACTTTGCTATGCCACTGGTGACTTTTACTGTTTCAGAAACACTGAAAAAGTTTAGATGCCAACTTGGAAAACTCTGGGGACTTGTTACTTGGATGGCCAGCAGGATTACATTATTAGTAAAGTTATCTGCAGTGATAATTATAATGGCAACCTTTTGTGTTGTCACAACTTAGGTGTTTTATATGTAAGTGGGAAATAGCAAAAAAAAAGATATAAGTTAAAAACAAATGTCTTGGGTAGAATCTATGACAGAAGGAAACTTTAAAAAGAAATTGCAACACTAATAAATTCAAGCACAAAAATTGTAAAATATGTTATTTAATGGAAATTAAGAGTAATATTCTTTGTGTCTCTAAACTGAAGTTTAGAAATTTGCATGCCAAAAATCTATTGTTTATAATTTATTAGATTTTATTTTCATTCTTTGAGACTGATTTAGCAGTCCATAGTTAGCAGTCCATAGTCTTTGTGACCCCATGGACTATAGGCCACCAGGCTCCTCTGTCCATGGAATTTTCTGGGCAGGAAATACTGGAGTGGATTCCCATTTGCTTCTCCAGGATCTTTCTGACCCAGGGATCAATTGCGTCTCCTGCATTACCTGTGCTGTGTGCTTAGTCACTCAGTTGTGTCTGACTCATTGTGACCCTATGGACTGTACCCCGCCAGGCTCCTCTGTCCATGGGAATTCTCCAGGCAAGAATACTGGAGTGGGTTGCCGTTTCCTTCTCAGGGGATCTTCCCAACCCAGGGATCAAACCCATGTTTCCCGAATTACAGGAGGATTCTTTACCATCTGAGCCACCAGGGAAGCATTAGTAGGTGGTACTTTACCACTTCCACCACCTGGGAAGCCCCAGGTCAGGTTTGGGGGTTTTCACAGCTGATTAGGTGACAGAGTAGGGAAAAACTGCTTTATGGCATCATATAAATTTCTTTCCAGTCCAATCTCTTCATTACATCTTCTGGGTTCCCATGTGCACTAACCAGTTATAAACACACGGTTATATATTTTACACACATAAACATATTTAGTCTGGGGAATTTTGACACTTTCCCTATAACAGAAATATATGCAAGAGACATTAGGCTTGAAGAATTTCAAGATTTCAATAAAATCTTACACAAGGATCTTCTGCCTTTTGTAAAAGAAAAGCAGACCCTTGAATTACCTACTGGTACTATCTGAAAATCATAGGATCTATTCTTTCTAAACTAATTTCCTCTGTACACTTTGCTAGTGAGGCCAAAGGTAGTTAGTCCTTTGAGGATATTGGAGGGGTCATTCAGTACAATAACTGAAATATTTTAAAATCTCATTCTAAAATCTATATAATACCTGTACATGAAATACTGAATCAACATGCTTTTATATATATTATATACTAACCACAGCGTGGTTCAGATTTTGCTAGCATCAGCATCACCTGGGCACTTACTAAAAATGCAGAATCTAAGCCCACTATAGATCTTCTGAATCAGAATTTGCATTTTAATAATACCCCTATGTGATTCAAATGCACATGAACATTTAAGAAGCCCTCCTACTGAGATGTTGTGAGAAATCTGTCTCCTCATCACTGAACTAGTCTGAAGAGAAACTTACTTGTCTCTTAACTCTCTTAATTTAGTTTTGGATTTAGAATGTATCTTCAGTAAAAACTGTTTATCACTGTGTTCTTTGAAATCTTTTATTCAGACTTTTGATGAGAGCAGCTTCTTCATTTTTCTTATACATCTTTAGATGCTTACTGGGTGTCCAGTTGGACAGAGCTAGAAAGTGGCTGAATGTGGAAGTGGACCAGTCAGTGTGTCTCCCAAACTGGTGCTCTTAACCACCATACAACATCTATTTATTCATGGCCATGCTCAGGTTTCTATTCCCAGGGCAAAGCCTATAGGAAGAAGCAATTTGATTGGAAATAACATTCAGATTGCCAAGGTATTGTAGTGATTATTCAACAGATAGGGGTATGCAATTGTTTATTTTTCAGTCAAGGATGAAACTATCTCTTGATATTTAAGTAAATATTTCATATGCTCATATACAGTCACATTTGTCTCACGACAGTAAAATGAATTTGTTTTAATGTACTCAATATGCTGATAGATGCTATCTTACACAGAGTAACTGTGAATAGAAAAACATTGTTCTTTCTATGCAGTAATCTAGCAAGAGCTGCGATAATTCACAGATGACTGAGCTTTAGAGCCAGACAAAACAATAGAAGATAAAAAGAACTGTTTATATAGATGCAAACTGAAATCTCAAGGTTGCATAATCACATTTCCTATAGATGAATAACTAAGAAGCCATAGACTGTTCATTACCTTAGGTGAGGGAAATATGAAGAAATTGGAAAAACTGTGTTTTTTCCTTCTCTGCTTTCTCTCCTATTATCATTTCTTATATAGGATACCCTGAAACTTGGCACTAAAATTTCAATTGATACAACAGTATCATATTTTTTGTAGTAAAGTAAAGATTAAAAGATCACATAAATAGTTTTTTTTTTTTCCCCCTACCGGAACTAGATTGCAGACTAAAGTCTGAAAAACAAGATATCTCTTTCCTCCCTTTAAATGTTGTACTCCCGATGTCTCCTCTCACTCTAGATAAACATCCTGTTACATAGGTTAGTAGACAGCAAAAACTTATTAAGCCTTATCTATAAGGCAACAGAAACCACTTACATGTCTGCAGCTCAGGAAGACTTAAAAGGGTATGACTGATAGAACTAGAAGAAAATTGTGTATCCATTAAATATCTTAAGACTTGTTTTCATGGTAGGAAAAAGAGCTAGTGATGAGAATGAATGCTAAATAAAATCAAATCTGAGATGTTTATTGAGGCTGAATTTGATGTCCACTATTGTTGTGAGTAATTAATGTGATTTTTGCCTTCTAGTGTGTATGTACAGAGAGCCATCACTACATGAAATTGGAGAAAAACAAGGGCGTTCAAGGAAAAGTTCTGGAACACCGACCATGAATGGAGGCAAAGTTGTGAATCAAGAGTCAACATAGCTGAGAACTCTTCCCTTCGTCCCTCTCTCATCCCTTCCCTTTCTCCCCCTGCCCTTTACCTATTTCCTTCCAATAAATCCACCCAAGGAGAGGAAAATAAAATGGCAACCCAGGACCTAGTGGCTAAGATTCTGCACTCAAAATCTTCCTTTGTGTAGGACAAGAAAATTGAACCAAAGCTTGCCTGTTGCAATGTGGTAGAAAACGCACATGCACAAGATTAGCACACCTAAAAGCAGAGGAAAAAATAAATCAAGACTCCACAAGCATTACAATAAACTGTGTTGTTATTAATAGAGGACTAATTGTAATGAGGACATAAATATAATAAAGATGAAATAAAGTCACTACCTTAAAGAAAAGGGTTTTGGAGAATTGAACTTACAAATCGATGTAACATCCTAAATGGCTTAAACTCTGGATAATGCTGTGATGTGTGTTTTGAATTTGTATTTTCTTTGGGCATTTGGAAATGACACAAAATTGCAGCCTGTTTCCAGGATTTTTTTTACCATAATATTGAACATGTATGAAGTACAGATTCTAGTGCCTATAAGGTATATAGCCAGGAATCATTTAACATCAAGAAAAATTTTATTTTAAAATTTTATTCCTGAAATCAATATTTAAGATTGTTTTATGCGAAGGATTGTCATATGTTGAGTTTAGTGCTATTAGCTGATTTCATTCCTTCCTAACAAGAGTTTCAGATTCTCCTAGAATAATATCACATTTTTTAAAAAAGTATTAATTCAGGAGCTCTATTTTTTTTTTCTTTAGTCACTTAGAAAAAAATTTCTTGTTTTAAGATTGAAGTCACTTTTAGGAAATTCTTTGTTGTTGCCATGCCTTGGCAGTGATAGGTAACTTACGTAGTTTTACCATTTGATCTGATTTTTTTTTTGTTTTATTTTGTGGACACCTTTAAGAGTATAGGTAAATGTCTAGCTGTCTTAGAAGAGAGTTTTATACCATTTCTTGCAGCAGAAAAGAAAGAGAAGGTGTTTTACATAAGGAAATAAATCCTAAGAAGTTGGTGCAAGCAAGCTGTATCAATATTTGCCTTCGTACCTTACTAAGTTTTCTGTATGTAGCATTTTCCAAACTTCACCAAGGAATTGGGAGGCATGGCTGTGAAATTCGTAACCTTACTATCTTATGAAGCCAGTAAATTGTTTGTTGCTAGATAGCCTCATTTATAAATCTAATTGAAAATAAGTCTGTCTCCTAGAACACAGAAGGAAATTGTTATACCCTGGATTTTCAAGGAGCATTGAGAACTAATACTGAATTAACAGCCATGGTCCAACAGAAGCTCCTGTTGTGGCTCACACAACAGGGTTGTGTGAGTGACTTAAAGTAATAAAAAAAAGTATAAGACTAGGCAAATGCATATTTAGGAATACTGAAATGTTAGAGAAGAAATGAATACAATTGCCTTGGGGAAAAAATAGATCTTCTTGGTCCTACAAATCAGGAATGGTGTAGAGACATCCAAATCAAAACAAAACAAAACAGAATGTTAAAAAAATATATGCAGATTTATGGATGTTATCAATGAGAAGACTTAGCATGTTACTTCTCCTATAGCTCTTCCGTCCAGCATGTATTGTTCCAAATACTCCCTAAAATATACACTTTGCAGAAACTCTAGGCCCTCACTTTAATGACCTTGTCATTGGTTGCTGTATTCTTTCAAAGTCACTGTAATTTCCCTCACTCCACACAATCATTAGTGGTTGGTGTCCTTCACCAAGTATTCTATTTCTCTTATCAGGAGGTGAGCAGAAAATGAAGGAATTCGTGTAATCAGTTGCAAAGAATAAAAGTTATGCATCTCGGCAAGGATTTTGAATGCACATCTGCAAGGGATATTTGTTTAATCAAAATATTTGGAAAGTAAGAAATAAAGACATCTAAATTAAAGAAAAGAATGTTATTCTTCTAGGAAAAGAATGCCCTTGTAAAAAGAAATACAACTCTAGTTCTCTTTCTCCTTGTCACTCTTGATTCAACTTGATTATAAACGCACCTGTCACTTCCAGGACCAATCAAATTATAAGCACAAAGCCTTATTATTTTTTTTTTGAAAAAATAAAAAGGAAGCTTCTACAAAATGGCTCCCAGGCTCCTTTAGCATAAAATAACTTGAGCTTTTTGGTCATACACACATCCACACATATACATACATCACAAGCTCACAAGTGACACAGTTGACAGTTTCACAAGTATTCTGAATTATACTGATGATTTCATGAGAGAATATATCTTATCTAGTTCAATATTATGGAAAATATGATAGAGATATGAATCTCCAGCAGAATTTTTCCCCTTATTTACAATGGCTGTTTGTCATTTCACATCTAGACGTACATCTTCCCCCTTTCTGAAAGTCCTGAAGACAGTTCTAACTACCCAGTTTGTTTTTTCTCCATATCATTTAAGCGAATGTTCACCATGGTGAAACATTTGGAAATTGGCTTTGTTAAGTTATACTTAATTTCTGAAAATAAATTATTGAAAATCTCAAGTTCTTTAACAGATTAACCTGACAAAAGCTGTGGTTTAGAGCACAGGGTGAACTTTTGCCTAACTGCTGCTTATTTTTTAAGTACATAAAGCCTTTAATAGAAGATTTCAGTATTCACTATCTAGGTTTTTAAAATATTACCAAATATATACATATTATTATTATATTCCCTCCAAAAATAGGAGCCATTTTAAATGGTTTGCTTTTCAGGTTTATGCAGAATATCTTGATTTTCATCATCCAATTTCTGGGTCTCAATTNTTCACACATTACTTATTCTCCTATAAGTAAACTTTTTTTTTTTCTTCTTAAATGCATTGGGATAATCTCAGGAAAATTATGATTTTCAGTAAATCTTTGTAATTGACTATGTAAGTATAAGGTAAAATGTGCTTATTCTAAGAGTCCTTATTGTATTGATAACATGTTTCAAAATCAGTGGGCTTAAGAATGAAAATGAAATTTTGAGAATCTCAGAAAGTAGTTTTCTGGCCAATATACCTTACTAATGATTAAGCTAGAAGTCTGAGCTATAGAAACAAAATGGTGCTGAAGTTCCCTTGGCTAACTCAGAGACTTTATGCTTCAGGAAACTGGAGGACAGCAAGTCAACTTATCCTTGATCATGGTAATAGTTTGAGTTTTGAATTTTGCATATGAATTTCATAGCACATTTTCAGTTATTATGGATTAGCACAATAAAAAGACATTAATTTGACACAAATAATGATGGTTTATGGGCCTCATTCTAATCCAGATAGCTGTTAGAAAAAATTCTTATACTGAAGAAAATGACAATGCTGTTGATAGGTATTCTATGTAGATGAGTGGTTCTGCGGTACCACTACAAGAGATGAGAGTATTAAGACAAAAGTAAAGGATGAAGAATCTTACTGTGAGTTGAAAAGTTTGGGACCAATAATTCCCTAGTGGAGAAGCATGACTACTTCAACAGTAATTTTTTTTTTTCAACGTGAACCCAGAAATAGCAAATCTATTATTTCACCTTCAAGGCTTCGTCTCTAAGGTCACGCTTCAAGAAGGTTTTCCATGATGTTGCTCAGTTTCATCTGCACCAGGTGAAACACACTCCAACATAAAAATCCCTTGCTTATTTTAATATCATAAAAGGCTGAGATTATTTCTCTGTCATAAACCTGTAAATAGCATTTTATAAATCAAAATCACCTTCAAAACAGTGAATTGTTCCACAAATATATATGTGTATATGTACACATGCTTCTGAAATAAGGATATATTCTATAGAGTTTTATTTGATCTGTGTTCTTTCGTTGTCAGTAATTACAGATAAAGAGGTTTGAATGCAAAACTTTACATATATATACATATATATAAGTGTATATTTCTAAGTTGCCACTTTATAATAAAAAAGAAACAGGTGGGAACAATAATCAAAGCACACACTCCTTCAGAATGTCAGTAATTCTGAATC
>SJYQ01002136.1:29642-162192 GCA_006410935.1 Redunca redunca
TCCTGACAGATTCCCTGGTAAGTCATAAAATTTATAGTTGAGGGCAAGAAAAAAAACGTGCTAAATGCAAATATTCATTTTTCTGGAATTTTTCTGGAACCCAAGTTAAAAATCAACATTTAAAATCTAAATTAAGTGAAAATAACTAATGTTCACAGATGATATATTGAGCTTCAGTAACAGAAGCAAAAATATATTTAACACTATGATGATAAATTTAAAATAATGTCATAGTAGAAACTGCATCATTAGACATTTTATTAGTTGGAAAGAATGAGTGGATGTTTTTTGTCTTTGCTCTAAGCACAACCTAAAGACTGTGGCATTATTTTTTCTTCAAGTTGTTCAAAAGCCCAAAATATACTCCCATGAATAGAGCGGGTTTTAGGCTCCATTAAATGTTAACATCTTAAGAAATTATTGAGAGTGAAATGTTTAATAAATGCATTGTATGAGAAACCAAACAAATTAATGTTTTGTTTTACATTAAACACAGATTACTCAAATCATTGGTTTTTTGAGATCGAATTTGTAAAATGTTTATACATCACAACGTTCCTGAAGTAAAAAGCAATTAAAATCTTGAGATGCGTACACATGCAGAGAAAATACTTGCACATTTTTTTCTAACATTAAATTTATTTGGGAAGTCTCTTTCCTTTTAAAATGTATCCTATAATATGTCACTGAAAAATTGTCTTATAAAAAAATCAAAACTGGATTTATGGATGGAAAATGAGTCAAAATTTTTATTGAACACTGTGGTTAAAAGTAGAAATAACCTTCTAAGTTTGAAGCTACTTGTGGTAAACCTAATATTTTCTTTTTGAGAATTAAGAACTAGAGCACATCCATTTAGAGCATATTCATTTATTCATAATTTAATAACTAGACCCTTAGTTGAGTTTAGGGATCATCAACTAAATTATGGTCTAAAAAAATCCAAGAAAGGCAGATATAAATAATGTAATACCCAAATGTAAGTACTACAATAGTTATTAAGATTTTATGTACAACTGATGTTGCAACAATCTAGCCTAGATGAAAGACATGGGTTGAAAAGGGGATAGATACAGAGTAATGAAAGACATCAAAGGGCTCCACCAATAGAGGAAGTCATTTGAAAAAAAAGTTATAGAGAAGCAAAAACACAACTTATCTCGGAAATCCTTGTGAATGAAACAAAGAATGCATGTTCAGAGAGATGTGGGGGGACTGAGTTGAAAGAAGTAAAAATGAAAAGGTTTTCAATGTTTCATCACTGTACTCTTTGGGTCTGTTAGGACAGTTCTGCTCGCTCACAGCAGAAGGCCCAAACCACACCAGTCCTTTGTCTAGAGATCACAACATCATTACCACAAATGCTGAATTTGTCTGCAGTTCTCTTAACTCTGCCCACTCCATGTTTAGTAACTTCCTTCTTCGAGTTCAGAGATAAAGAATTTGGTAAAGAACCTGCCTGCAATGCAGGACACCGAGGTTCCACCCCTGGATCAGGAAGATCCCCTGGAGAAGGGAATGGCTACCCACTCCAGTATTCTTGCCTGGAGAATTCCATGGACAGAGGAGCCTGGTAGGCTATCCCATGGGATCGTAAAGAGTTGCACATGACCGAGCGACTAACACACACACAGAGTTCAGAATTCTTTATACACGTTGCAAGATACAAAATATTTATATCACCTATTCTCTCACAGTTCCCCAGGAAACATCTCCCTGAATCTGACTGGCCCAGTTTAAGCCATGGGTCCCCATACAATAAGCCACTGTGGTGTGGAATTTGAGGCATGTTGACTGGTTTAAATCAACCAGAGCCTTTTTCTAGACTTTTAGGTTGGATGTACTTGTCCAAAGATACAGGTCTGCATAGATCAGGGGTGACTACTTGAATGAAATTCAGAGTCCATTTAGCAAAAAGATGGCGGAAATGTATGCTATGTAGCAAACTTTCTATTATCTGTTAATGAATGTATATCCTATCACAGCTCATTGGCTATTCTAAAAACTGGCAGAGAAATGCAAGTACTAATGAATTAAAAGCTGCAGCCATAAACCATAGGGAAGACAAAGGCAACTGAAGCTTCAGTTCCCAAAACATTATTAAATGTCTGCTATGCAAAAGGCACTGTGTGAGTCACTGAGGAAGATATAAAAGAGCTGCAATTTTAGATTATGAGACTGACACGTTGCCTACTGCCTTAAGAAGGCAGACAAGAGCTGCAATTTTAAAGAAAAGTGGCCCACTTGACAACTCAGTTTGCCTGGTCCTGGCTTCCCCAGTGGCTCGGCTGGTAAAGAGTCTTCCTGCCAATGCAGGAGACACAGAGCCACAGGTCCGATCCTTGCGTTGGGAAGATCCCCTGGAGGAGGGCATGGCAACCCACTCCAGGACTCTTGCTCAGAGAATCCCATGGACAGAAGAGCCTCATAGGGTACAGTCCATGGGCTCACAAAGAGTCGGACATGACCGAGTGTACGTGTGCATACACACACACACACACACACACACACACACACACACACTATACCTGGTATGTCCAATGCTTTTAGATGACTGTCAGAGGACTAGAAAAAGCAGTTTGGCTATTGTAAACCAGAGGTCTATATCATATCTACTTTTCTGTTTCTGTAAAAACACTGTTTAGATGAGGCCATTAAAAAATTCATCTTAAAATATCTCTGAATACTCAGTCTAGGTCATAAACTCAGGACTATTTGCTATTTCAGAATCACCTGGGGTAGCCATGCATAACATTCTTGAATCCTCTGTGCAGATAATAGCCTATGTTTGAACACTCTGAATGACAGTTAAATATATTAATCTCTCAAGCATCATATTCCATTTGGGGACAGTACTGGTTTTATAAAGTTCTTTCTCATATGAAGTAACTTGTTCTGTAGTGTCTACTATTCTTTTCAATTTCACTCTCTAGGGCTACTCTGGTGGCTCAGTGGGTAAAGAATCTGCCACAAATGCAAGGAGACATAGGAGATGCAGGTTCAATCCCTGAGTCGGAAAGATCACCTGAAGAAGGAAAGGGCAACCCACTCCAGTATTCTTGCCTGAAAAATCCCTTGAACAGAGGAACTTGGCAAGCTACAGTCCCTGGGGTCCCTAAAGAGTCAGCCACAACTGCGCAGCTAAGCACTCAGGCACTCAGGGCTACTCAGTTTATTCCTCCACCTACAAGAAAGGCTATAGATATTTGAAGGTTATTGGCATTTCTTTGTGCTTTCCTGGTGGCTCAGATAGTAAAGAATCTGCCTGCAAAGTGGGAGACGTGAATTTGATCCCTGGGTTGAGAAGATCCCCTGGAGAAGGGAATGGCAACCCACTCCAGTAATCTTGCCTGGAGAATTTCATGGACAGAGGAACCTGGTGGGCTCCAGTCCATGGGGTCGCAAAGAGTTGAACACGACTGAGTGACATTCTTCAACTATTCTCTACTTGCGAAAGATTTTCAGAAGTTTAAATGTTTTGCTTCTGTAGTATTCTGTTTTACTCAAAACAAATTTTATTAATATGGAATGCTTAATACAACATGGTATTCCTTATATAATTTAACTAGTCAAGAGACATTCCCTCATTCTTGATAGTCTAACAATCATATTAAAACTGCATGTATTTTTTGATGACCTCATCAAAAATTTTTTCACATTCCAGTTCATTTCTGTCAAAACACCTAAATATTTTCTTCACCTTTTCATCTGTATGACTTAAACTGAGATGGAGCCTTGTCAATAGACTAATTCTAACTTTATTAAATCATTGAGAAGCATTAACTCCAAAGATACAAGCTCAGAATTGTCCAGATACACTACAAAGTTTCCATTCAATGATTACCTGTCAATCCTCTACTTCGTGTAATTATACCTAACTTTGTGTGATCAGATCAGACTGTTTTCAGGAATAAAACACAATTCACTTTATCTCATATCATCTGGGGTGAGATATTAGAGCTGATCATTCTGATGAAAAGTCTTTATCTTAGGAAATATATGCTATTACAAAAGGTACACGGTTTTGCTCTATTTTAAATTCTCTATCTTCTTTGAGTCTCCATTAATTTTATCATTATTCTCTACAATAATTACATTAATTACACTTATCAGAATCAATAGTTTCTCACTAGTTTCATTGTTTCACTCTAAAAATTTAAATATTTACTTGTTTCAATAATAATTTCCAGATCTCTTCAAATTTCTATCCAATGTTTTCTTCTCTAAGTCAACTTGGAGTGAGTGTCCGGTAACATTCTAAAAGGTTTTTAATAAACTGATAAATCTGATAAACCTCTGAGGTTTTAAGAACCTGAGAGTGTTTTTTGTTTGCCTTTGCCTAGTAATAGCAATTGGGTATGCATCAAATATTTGGTGTATCTTCTTTCATAAAATTCTCCTGATTTTCCAGTAGCTTCCAGCTTTTTTTTTTTTTGCAGAGGAGCGGATATACTTTGTTTGACGTTACATGAACTCTCTGAGCATCAGCTTTCACAATTGCATTTCTTGGGAATTTAAAATATTATTGGTATTGTTGTTATTTTTCTAATCATTTTGACAAGCTTATCTAGAAGATAATATATCTTAATCACTGTACTATATCTCTTACAATTACACTCATGTACTAACCTTGCCATTCCATTCTAATTTGTTGTCTTCAAAAATATGTCCATGACCCAGAGAAGCACACAGAGACATCCACAAAATCACAGTAAGAGGAGGTCCTTAATATATGAATTATATGTCAGTGCTTTGGCTTGTCTCTATCACCCACGTTTTTACACACTTGCATAATAATTTTCCTCCTTCTGTCCATTTTCAAATTATCTTACCACTTGGATGACTGCCTTAGCTCTGAACTAGGTTACTTTTTAAAAAGTTAAGTAATTAATATAACCCCTTAGGATAGTATTTGGCACATAGTAGGCCTATAATTGATTCACTGTTGTTATTTTTATTAGCCATGCTGCACAGCATACAGGATTTTAGCTCCCCTGTCAGGGGTTGAACCCATGGAAATGCATTTCCTTGCGGTGGAAATGCAGAGTCCTAACCACTGGACCATTAGGGAAGTCCCATAGTTTACATTTCTTCCCCTAAGTTTTTGAGTGTTTATTTTCCTCTATCAGGTAACCCTGGAATGCACTGTCATAGATTCTACTGGCCCAGCATATCTGGTTAAATAGGAAAACAGCCATCACAATACCCTTCCTTAAAAGTCTTACCGAGGTACAGCCCCATTCAGCCTGTACTGGCACATCGCAGCACATGTGCAAACTAAGCATGAAATCAGGGACTAGAATGAGCCTGGCCTGCTTGACTATCCTGTTCTCCACCATGAAACGTTAGAACTATTTCTCACCTGGCTGAAAAAACAATGACTGTTGTCTGTTCGAACACAATGTCTGTGGCCATTGGACTTGCAGGTGGGTATCCACCTGTTGGATGCACACTGTGAGTTATCTGGAACTTGGTTCTAAAAGCAGGAACCGGAGTGGTTATCTCCCCGCCTCTTCCTGCCTCTCCCAACCACTGTCTCTACAACTATATCTAAGCTCTAGTCAAATGTATGCACCTGGATTCCAGGTGAAGGAGTCCAACAATTAAATCATCAGTCAGAATACATAAAGTGATTCCGTTTTCTTTTCTTTTTTTTTTTATTTTAACTTTAGTTTACTTTACAATACTGTATTGGTTTTGCCAAACATTGACATGAATTCACCACGAGTGTACATGCGTTCCCAAACATGAATCCCCTCCCACCTCCCACCCCATACCATCTCTCTGGGTCCTCTCCATGCACCAGCCCCAAGCATCCTGCATCCTGCATCGGACATAGACTGGCGATTCGTTTCTTACATGATAGTATACATGTTTCAAGGCTATTCTCCCAACTCATCCCACCCTCTCCCTCTGTCTCTCCCCCAGAGTCCAAAAGTTCACTCTATAGATCTGAGTCTCCTTTGTTGTCTCGCATACAGGGTCATCATCCCCATCTTTCTAAATTCCATATATATGCGTTAGTATACTGTATTGGTGTTTTTCTTTCTGGCTTACTTCACTCTGTATAATTGGCTCCAGTTCCACCCACCTCTGTTGAAGGACCTATTCAGTGGTTCTTTAATCTTGACTGCATATTAGAATAATCTAAGCCCCCCAGTCTTAGAGGGACAACTGCCAGTAGATACAATGTTGTTGTTTAGTCCCCAAGTCTTGTCTGAATCTCTTATGACACCACAGACTGTAGAGCACCAGACTCCCCTGTCCCTGGGATTTCCCAGGCAAGAATGCTGAAGTAGGTTGCCTTTTCCTTCCCTGTGTATCTTTCCAACCCAGGGATCATCTCCTGCATTGGCAGAAAGACTCTTTACCACTGAGCCACTTGGAAAGCTCAATCTAGGCTCACACCCCCTCAAAATCTAGGCTCACCGACCCTCAAAATCTTGATGTCATTGGTTTGGAATATAGACAAGTGATTTTCATCTGTATAGGTTGATGAGATAAACTACTAAATAAACTCCTAAAAAAATAGCTAATATTTATTAAGCACCTATTCAAGGCTGAATGAATCTGGATTTCTAGACAACTTGTAAGTTGTAAATATCCATAAGTGTTATGAGCAGAAGACACTCTTTTTGAGAAGTTTAGACAATCTGAAATGCAGGTGCTGTTAGATGCCAAGCCACTGCTATATCCCTGCCATTTTCTGAAACAGCCTAATTTCAGAGTTGGTGTTGTGATATATTTAGAGATTTCTTGATAAGGCACTTGGCCTTATATTTCATACTGTTGTTGTTAAGCCACTAAGTCATATCCAACTCTGTTGTGACTCCATGGACTGTGGCCCTCAGGCTCCTCTGTCTGTGGGATTCTCCAGGCAAGAATAATGGAGTGGTTAGCCATTTCCTTCTCCAGAGGATCTTCCCAGCCCAGGGATAGAACCTGAGTCTCCTGCATTGGCAGATAGATTCTTTGCCTCTGAGCCACCAGGGAATCCATTTATATTAATTACTTTACTGTATATCTGGGGTTTCCCAGGTGTCATGGTTAGAATACGCCTGCCAATGCAGGAGACACAAATGTCAGTTTGATCCCTGGGTTGGGAAGGTACCCTGGAGTAAGAAATAGCAACCCACTCCAGCATTCTTGCCTGGAGAATTAATGGACAGAGGAGGCTGGTGGGCTACATTCTGTGGGGTTGCAAAGAGTCAGACATGACTGAATGACTAAGCACACTATATATCTGGAGTTGATTCAAGGATAGTTAGCTCTGTCTGAGTCCGAGAAATGCTTATTTAAACAGTCCCATTTAATGGGTGCTTATTTCTACACGAGATACTCGAATCTGGGTAAGGTCAGTAAGTATGGCTGCTGTCTTGAAAAAGTAACCTCTAAGGATGTCAAGGACATCGGTAAAATACCTAGACTTGATGGAAAACTGGCTTTACTTGCTTCTCCAATGCCATTTTATTTACACAACATCCCAAGACAGGCTTCACTGTTTACTTGGAAAGAAGTTCACTTTTCTCTGACAGTGTAGTCCTGGCTATAAGATATCTCTTAGTGTCGTACTCTGTCTTTTCTGGATCAGATCATCAATTCCCAGGACAGAATTAAGTTATAATAGCTTTTCCCCTGCTTTCACTCAGAGCACTCCGTCCCCTAAAAAAAAAAAAAAAGGTCACCTCTGATATTTTCTTCTCTTCCCAGCACTACATTTCAGAAACCGAGTAAGAAGTAACACATGAATTTTCCTCTACTACATGTACAAGGACTGACTCTGTCGCAAGAGTTCTCTGTATCCATTCCAGGAAGCTAAGTATCTCCGTGGTGTTTGTTTCTGTGTGTTACTATGTAGCCAGTCTTCTCTATGCTTCATCCGTCCTTACCTTTATCATTTCCATCAAAAACATGACTCATCAAGGCTCATAAGCCCCTTTGACTTTGCCCCGGTGATCAGAAAAGGAGAGTCAGAAATTCATATCAGGTTGTCCTGAGGTCCAGTACTTAGAGCCTGCTGAACACTAGAAGTGCACATCAAAAGAATACACCTGGGAATCAGCTCACTTTCTCTGCCTCTGCTGGAGTGCCAGCCAACTCTTTTCAGGAAAAGCCTGGGGAAACTAGGTCCTTTATTTTCCAACAGTAGGAGTCTGGAAATTGGGTCAGACCTGGTAGGATCACTATACAGCTTAATGCCAGTTCATCCATCTTGGATTCTCTCCTGGTATGATTACTGGTTAATTCCAGTGGATCTCTGAGTGGCAACCTCCCCTGGCTCAGGCTCAGGAACTCCATTCCAGTGAGCTCTGAATTCAGTGCTGACAGAATACAGCCAAGTTGTCTCCATTTTGTCTTTGTCTCTCTCCCTTCCTCTCCCCCTCCTCTTTCTTCTTCAGAAATTCTTGCTCTGTCTCTCTCTCTCTCTCTTTCTTTTCTAATCTCAGCAGTATCCTAGAGGGCTGGAATACAGTATTTGGTAAACTAGTAGGTGATAATACCTAGAAAGCTAGAAAAACTCTCACCTCAATCTGATTGCTATAGGATCTTTAACAAGCTAACTCCCCTCGATACCTGTTTCCCCACTGTAAAATGGAGATAGTTTGCAGAGCAGGGATTAATTTCATTGTCTAATAGTCCTTATCTGTATTGAAAATCTGTGTCTCTCTTTATACTGTGGTTCTAGACACACGTCAAAATCCCTATCAGACAACATTAGAATTTCTGTTTACTGTGCACAAATGTATTTAAAAGAACTAAATATAATAATCAAGTATCTGTGTGTGTTTCAAAATGTGTTAGTCTATCAGTCATCCTGACTCTGTGACCCCATGGGCTGTAGTCTACCAGGCTTCTTGTTCATGGAGTTATCCAGGCCAGAATACTGGAGTGGGTAGCCATTCCCTTCTCCAGGGGATCTTCCTGACCCGAGGGTCTAACCCTAGACTCCTGTATTTCAGGCAGATTCTTTACCAGCTGAGCCACCAGGGAAGCGCAAGTCAAGAATGTGTGCTTGTGCTTAGTCACTCAGTCGTGTCCAGCTCTTTGTGACCCAATGGACTGTAGCCCGCCAGGCTCCTCGGTCACCTCTTTTCTGGTACTGAGCATAGGGATTCTCTAGGCAAGAATACTGGAGTGGTTGCCATGCCCTCCTCCAGGGGACCTTCCTGATCCAGGGATCGAACCCGGGTCTCCTGCATTGCAGGTGGAATCTTTACCATCTGAGCCACCAGGGAAGCAACCAAGCATATTTACACCCAAAGTTTGCCATTTTGCTGTCCTTTCTTCACTTCTAATGCTCTGGGCTTCCTTCTGATATTATTTCTCTCCAATCTAAAGAACTTTCTCACAGTATATTTAGAGCAGGCCTACTGGCAATGGATTACCTAATCAGGAAAACTCACCAGGAATTATCTGAAAGTTTTTAATTTCACCTGTAAGACTCTTGAGAGTCCCTTGGACTGCAAGGAGAACCAACCAGTCCATTCTGAAGGAGATCAACACTGGGATTTCTTTGGAAGGAATAATGCTAAGGCTGAAACTCCAGTACTTTGGCCACTTCATGCGAAGAGTTGACTCATTGGAAAAGACTCTGGTGGTGGGAGGGATTGGGGGCAGGAGGAGAAGGGGACGACCGAGGATGAGATGGCTGCATGGCATCACTGACTGGATGGATGTGAGTCTGGGTGAACTCCGGGAGTTGGTGATGGACAGGGAGGCTTGGCATGCTGCGATTCATGGGGTTGCGAAGAGTCGGACACGACTGAGACTGAAATGAACTGAACTGTATTGCTGAGGCACATGTTCATTGGATATGGCATTCTGAGTTGACAGCATCTTCTCTTTCAGCCACTGAAAACTGTAACGTCACTTCTTTCTGGCTCTTGTGGCTGTTCTCCTATTGAGAAGGCAGCATTTTTCTCTGGCTGTTTTTAGGAGTTTTTTCCTCTCTCTTGAATTTTCAGCAGTTTGATTATGATATGTCACGAAGTGGAATTGTTTGTTTATTCTGTTTGAAATCCACTGAACTTCTTGAATTTGTATGTGTAGTTCTTTTGTCAAATTTGGGATATTTCCAACCATTATTTCTTCAAATATTTTTCTTGCACTACATTTTTTCTCTTCTCTATCTGAGGCTCCAGTGATAAATGCTAGATTTTTTGGTTATTATCCCACAGATCTCTAAGGCTCTTTTCACTTTTCCAATTTATTTTCCTCTCTGATGTTCAGATTGAATCAATTTCATTGGTTAACCCTCCAGCTCATTGATTATTTCCTCTGTCTCCTCTATTCTGGTACTGAGCTGGTCAACGGAGGCTTTGTTTTTGGTTTCAATTATTATGTTTCCCAGGTGGCGCTAGTGATAAAGAACCTGCCTCCAAGGCAGAAAACATAAGAGATACAGGTTTGAGCCCTGGGTCAGGAAGATCCCCTGGAGAAGGAAATGCCAACCCACTCCAGTATTCTTGCCTGGAGAATCCCATGGACGAAGAAGCCTGGCAGGCTACACAGTCGTGTCTAAAGAGTCGGACATGACTGAAGCAACTTAGCACATTGTGTTTATAGGTTTAAAATTTCCATTTGGTTCTTTTTTATATCTTCTATTTATTTGGCATGCTTTCTAGTTTTCCTTTTGTTTCAAGAGTCATTTAATTCCAACATCTTTGTCATCCCACCATTGGCATCTTGATTTTCATTTTCCCGTGCAAGTTGAGATTTCCCTAGTAGTACATATGCCAAGTAATTTTTAAATTATACCTTGGATATTTTGAATATTATATCATATATGAGACCCCGGCTCTACTTTCAATCATATGGAGAATATTGAAATTTTTATTTTTGTATGTAGTCAAACTAGTTCGATTTAGACCTTAAGTTTGAACCAGCCTCCTGAATTCCTGGTTCCAATACCAGTAAACTTTTCAAAACATTCATATGCCATTTGGATCTTCCTGGTGTATATGCCACCTAGTGGTCAGTCTTGGAAATGGACAGTGGTGAATATGCTCAGTTCTCAAAAGTCTTTTGCATGCTAAATGGTATCAGACCTTCGTGTGTGCACTGTTTGGGAATGAGTTGGATGCTTATAAACAATGATTTGGGATTGATTTCCTGCGTTCCTTCCTCTACATAATCTGAGTCCATACTTTCTGGTTCTTTGGAATTTTTCTATTTCATCCTTCACGTAGAGAGCTGTGATTTTAGTTATTCTGCTCTTCAGCGCACTTCTGAAGGGAGTCCATCTCTCCAGTTAAACAGTGGTTCAGTTCAGTTCAGTTCTGTTCAGTCGCTCAGTCGTGTCCGACTCTTTGCGACCCCATGAATCGCAGCACGCCAGGCCGCCCAGTCCATCACCAACTCCCGGAGTTCACTCAGACTCATGTCCATAGAGTCAGTGATGCCAAGCAGCCATCTCATCCTCTGTCGTCCCTTTCTCCTCCTGCCCCCAATCCCTCCCAGCATCAGAGTCTTTCCAATGAGTCAACTCTTCACATGAGGTGGCCAAAGTACTGGAGTTTCAGCTTCAGCATCATTCCTTCCAAAGAAATCCCAGGGCTGATCTCCTTCAGAATGGACTGGTTGGATCTCCTTGCAGTCCAAGGGACTCTCAAGAGTCTTCTCCAACACCACAGTTCAAACGCATCAATTTTTTGGTGCTCAGCCTTCTTCACAGTCCAACTCTCACATCCATACATGACCACAGGAAAAACCATAGCCTTGACTAGATGGACCTTAGTCGGCAAGGTAATGTCTCTGCTTTTGAATATGCTGCCTAGGTTGGTCATAACTTTCCTTCCAAGGAGTGTCTTTTAATTTCATGGCTGCAGTCACCATCTGCAATGATTTTGGAGCCCCCCAAAAATAAAGTCTGACACTGTTTCCCCTGTTTCCCCATCTACTTCCCATGATGAGGAAACGTAAAAAAATAACAATGGTTGGCCCGGCCTTCCTGGAACTACAGCTCCTCTGCTGAAAGTAGAGGCAGGCTCTCTTACTCTGAGCTTTGGCTTCTGTGGGCTCCCACTATAACACACAGTTGTTTAGGAGTCAGGTCCTGGGAGAACAGAAAAAAGAGACAGGACTGCAGTAGGGCATTTCCAGACTCTCTCTAAAAACTGTTTCCTTTCTGTTCCTTGAGTGAGTACTATAGGGCTTCTGCTGAGCTCTCTGCCTAATCCTTTGCTCTTGCTGCAGTGCTGGTTGAGAAATATTGGAGAAAAAAATGGGAAAGTCGTCATCAATTCATCAGTAAATCAGAGATCTCTCCCAGATTTGCCTGCTATCTTTAAGACTCCTCAGTGAGCTTTTTGATGCATCTTGTCCAGGTTTTATTTGATGCCAAACGCAAATGGACTGATACTCTATCATATCCAGACTGGACAACTGACAGTCTTTAAAACTCCAAAAATTTAATGATGCCTAGATCCAACCAGTCCGTTCTGAAGGAGATCAGCCCTGGGATTTCTTTGGAGAGAATGATGCTAAAGCTGAAGCTCCAGTACTTTGGCCACCTCATGCGAAGAGTTGACTCATTGGAAAAGACTCTGATGCTGGGAGGGACTGGGGACAGGAGAAGGGACAACCCAGGATGAGATGGCTGGATGGCATCACCGACTCGATGGACGTGAGTCTGAGTGAACTCTGGGAGTTGGTGATGGACAGGGAGGCCTGGAGTGTTGCAATTCATGGAGTCGCAGAGTCGGACACGACTGAGCGACTGAACTGAACTTGTATGTTAATTATCCTACTTCATCAGTTTACCAAAAGTCCTTCCCTTTTCCTCAAAGTCCATGCACCAATTAAAAATGTAAAATCCAGGAGAAATGAAAAGCAAATATTAAATATCCCAATACTCTACCAATCCCGGATAATGTGAAGAAGAATACATGTCCCCATCCAACCTAGTTGCTACCTGAATATAAAAAACATAACATGGTATGGCTTTCAAAATATGATTTTCAAAATAGTATTTTTTAAAGAGAGAAGATAGCTGAGCTTTCCTGGCTGTCTAGTGGTTAAGAATTTGTCTTCCAATGCAAGGGACACCAGTTCAATCCCTGGTATAGGAAGATGCCACAAGTCATGGAGCAACTAAGCCCATGAGCCACAACTATTGAATTCATGTGTCACAACTACTGAAGCCTGCCCACCCTAGAGCTTGTGACCCACAACAACCTGCAATGAGAAGCCATGCAGAGGAACAAAGAATAGTCCTTGCTCTCCGCAACTAGACAAAGCCCTTGCACGTATCGAAGACTCAGCACAGCCAAAATAATAAATAAATAAAATTATTTTAAAAAGCAGGTAGTGATTTACAGCCTTTCTGTTTAGTCCACTAAACAGAAATGTTGGAGAAAATGGTCCTTAATTCAACATTATTCTACAAGCCATAGACATAGCTTAGTGATTTGAAAGAAATATAAAAGCTGACCATCAGTATAAAAGAGGTTCATGAAGTCAAACCTCTGGCCTCCTTTTCTCCAGCAAAATATACAGTGTGGCTTAGAGCAGGTGGGCCCTGAGGGGTGCATTTGCAGTGTCTGCCACTCACGGTGCATTTCTTCTGTAAATCAATACATTCATTACACTTGATTATGTCAGAGTCACAGTGACTAGAAAAGTCTATAGAATATTCTTTTCCAGAAGACTTAAAAACATTGGAAAAAATCCGACTTCCTTGTGGCCATTATGAAGAATAAAGTGCCAGTAAAAACACATGCATTATACCATTCTGGACAGACCCTCCAAAGAAAATATTAGCTTATTAATTAAGGCTCAGTTCCTTAAGATAACTGAGAGTTTTTAAAAGTAGCTAAAGATTTTCTGAACTATAAGCAGTCATCTGATTCTTAAGAAAAACATAGACAGTATAGGTAAATATACGATTTTTCTCAGAATCTGGTTTCATATGTACCTTTAGATGTAATTTGATTATTCAACCTTTTACACTATTCTATTTCTTTGTGTAGAAATCTCTTATGTTGGACTATGAGATCTTTGAAGGGCAGAATGAGGTATGTTCAGCTATTTGGCACAAAGCTAAATTTAATGTGTTCTCCAAATTGTTTCAAATATGCAAAAGATCAATCATAAAACTTCAGTAGGATGTAATGGATTTTTTAAGCTGGCCACATCAAAGAAAAAAATCCTGGCAAGATATTTTTTAAAGAACACTCATGAAAAATTCATTTTCTCTAAAACAATCCTTGCCATTTAGCTACAGTATGTGGCAGTCACTGTACTAGGCTAGTTTTTTTTTCCCCTTGTTTATTTAAAGTGATTTTATTGGTGGAAAAATTTAAACCAGTATTCTAAGTGGTGTGTAGGAGTCTTCTCTGAGCACGTATCTTGTTGATACACAATAGGCTATGTGCATATATTTTTAATTCCCACATAATTTTCTAAACTTCTCTCCTGAAGTCTGTACAGCATATAACCTAGTTAGATGGTTTCTGTCTCAGATACTGGTGGGTATCATCTCAGGGATAAATGTAACCTTCTGTAGTATTCTGATTTACTAGAAAGAAAATTTCCCCTTTTGGCCAGCAAAAACTCTAGAAGAATCATCAGCATTCTGTGGTTACCCGGGGAGCAAATGATTTAGAGCAGCACTGACAATAGATAAATGATGAGACTTGCATATGTAATTTTAAATTTGCTAGTAACTACATTAAACATATATAAAGAAGAAGTGAAAAATAATTTTTGCAATATAATATAGGCAACCCAATATATCTAAAACATTTAAATCTCAACATAGAATCAATATAAGATATATTAATAATATAGTTACATTTTTTATGCTAAAGCTACACAATCTGGTGTGTATTTTTTACTTACAGTACATCTCAGCTCAGACCAGCTACATTGCAAGTGCTCAGTAGCCACATCTCACTTATTAGAAGCAATATTTAGAAGAACAGAATGAAAGGGTTAGAAGAGATTATTGAAATTCTCACCCTGCCTCTTACCTTTTATTTGAATATTTTCATACTATCTATAGAGAATTTTCTCTAGTGCAAAACACTGTTGAAGTCCTGCAGCTTCCCACATGGTCAGGCACCACTTTTCCATTTCTCTGAGACTCCTGCTGATGCCATTGTCTCTTTTTTTCTTCTATGGCATTTCTTTCCATTACTGGATCTCAGCTTGGGGAAGATGAAATGTTTCCCAATGTCTGCTGAGCTCATTGATTACTCTATGCAAAACACATTTTTATTTTTACCATTCTCAACTCAGCAATTATCTCTTTTCCTCACTTTTAGTCTCTACTTTTTTTGACTAAGTAATTACTTTCAGGTCTCTAATTAATTTTATCTTTCTCAGGGGAGACTTCCCCGAATCTTCAAGAACTCTCTGAGATCTAGGATAGCAAAGCATACTGACTGTCTTCATAGCACCAACTGTGGAGGAGCCCTTCTAGTGAAGAAACATATGTATTGGGTAATACAATAAAAATTCAAGTAGATAGTTGGTTGTTGTTATGCAGTCACAAAGTTGTGTCCAACTCTTTGCTACCCCATGAACTGTGGCAGGCCATGCTGCTTGAATGAATGCATAAATGATTAAGTGAACAAAGAATAGAAAGATCAGAAAGAGAAAGTGACTTGCTAAAGCTCTCATAGTTGATAAAGGGTAGTCTCTGGTTCAACTGAGCTCACACAATCCATATATTTAAAGAAGTGAAGTGAACTGAAAGTCGCTCAGTCATAAATCCAGATGAATTGACATTGCCACTCACTGCTCTTGGATAAGTTTCATCTTGGAACTCTGGCTATTTTAGGGGCCATTTGTTTCGTTACCATGGTGAAAATTCAGAAAGCTGCTCTGTGGTGAAAACTGATTCTTGGTTATGGATAAACTGAACTATAATATTAGTCCAAATGTGACAAACTGAGAAAGTCAACATATCATAGGATTCAAACAATTGTTTTTCTATAACCATATGTGTTAGTCGCTCAGTCATGTCTGACTCTTTGCAACCCCATGGACTGTAGCCTGCCAGGCTCCTCTGTCCATGGGGTTTTCCAAGCAAGAATATTGGAGTGGGTTGCCATTTCCTTCTCCAGGGGATCTTCCTGACCCAGGGATCAAACCCATATTGCAAGCACACTCTTTGCCATCTGAGCCACCAGACCATGGTGTCTTACTTAATATGGATTCTCCTTATACCGATGTATTATGCAAGATCTTTGAGGAAATCTTCCTCTCTGATTATTATTGACAATTCTATCCAATGTTTACTTTAAATTTCCCTTTACTTTAGAAAGTATATTCCATCCAAAAGACTTTAAAATCAGAATCTCTCTAGAACATACATTCGATCTACTTGATAGCTTTAATACACTAACACTTAAAAGAAATTTGAACATGAAAAGCTGGTGATTTTTTCTTTTTTTTCCGAGTTAATTGGAAAAGCTAAAACTACAGTTTCTAGGACTCATTTCCTGACAGAGTTGACCAAAACTAAAATTTTGCAAGATGTGGTGGAAGGCAGAAGTGAAGCAGGAGTTACTTGGCTCTGAAGGTTATTGTGGTTAATAGACCTGGAGGGTATCTGTGTGTCTTCACTAACTCAGGCTTTATGCCCAGTTCTGCTGGCACTGATGACCAACTGCAATCCTAGACTCACTATAAGATCCAGAGGCAGAACCATTTCATAGATTTTTCCCATCAACTCTCTGTCATAGTCACACATCAGCAGACAGGTTTGACTGGCTTCCCAGATTCCCGTGCAAGCCCTAATATTTCCATCATTGCCAGTGCTTCAGGAAGGCTGCTTACTAACTTTATTCTGATCTTCCAGCTTCTTCATTCTAAACTTAATTTCTAGCTTATCCCACGGTTGGGTAATATCCAACTGCTATAATAAAACCACAGTACTCCTAGTGTTTCTGCTTCCTGGATTGAACTCTGTCTGCTATATTACTTGAGTTATTTCATTCTAGCTTTTAGTAAAGAAAAGGCAATAGTTTTCTCTTTTTTTTTCTGAGAACTTTCCTTTTTCTTTCTTTGATTTATGATCTTTTTGACAATTTTGGCTTAGAAGAAACTTATTCAGTTCAATGAGAACTTACTTCATCTATGCAGTGTAGAAAAAAAGAGAGTGTTGCACACATATCCTATGAAATATCCTGGAAATTTTCTTCAGTAATTAGGTTTTTTGGGGAAAAAAAAGTAGACGTTCATATATCAAGTGCTTAGAATTAATCCTTAGTCCTCAAAACAATTTTCCAGATCATATCCAAATCTGTTTATTAAAGGGAATATGCATACATAATATGTGTATAATTTAAATGCATATCTAAAGCATTTAATTAAAAAAATTACTCTAACATAATTTTAAAAGTTAATTTCCTCTAGTGAATTACATGTTTGGCCAAGTGGAAGGTCTGATGGAACAACTTTATAAGTAGAATATGTTACCCATGTGTACAACTGGTCTTCATCTTGATATAAAATTTGATCTAAAATAGTTATGATTTATGAATTAAGAAAATAACATAAAACTGAACATCTACAAAATAAAGAAGGCACGGAGGCAGGGATGCAGGTTGGTACTTTATTTTCACTTCTATTTTTTATCATTTTAGTGGATTATGAGAATTACAATAATAATACCACCACTGTGGGGCTTCCCTGGTGGCTCAATGATAAAGAATCTGACTGCCAACGCAGGATATACAGGCGCCATCCCTGGGTTGGGAAGATCCCTGGGAGAAGGGAATATCACAACCCACTCCAGGATTCTTTCTGGGAAAATCTCATGGAGAGAGGAACCTGGCGGGCTACATTCCATGGAGTCAGAAGCAGTCAACGACAACAAAAACAAATACTATCATTAATAATAATAATAATAATACCTATCATGTGATAGAAATCGGAGGTGAAGAAAGTGTAAGGAAATGGTAAAATTCTATACAAATGACCATCGAGATTATGATGATTTTCTCTTTCCTCTTCTCTCTCTTTTTCTTTCCCATGCTCATAGAGGTTTTTTGCTGATATGAGCTAACCTGATAAGATAATCCATAAAACTGTTGGGAGGACTTGCTCTGTTCCCAGGCAACGGATGCTTATTTTAAATATGGTCTTTCAGAAGCCATGATTCATCACTGCTGTCTAAGTCTGAAGTGACATTTAACAACGGATACTTGAGGGAGCTCAATTTTTCAGTGGCCTAATCAAGTCAATTCAGCAAATAGAAACTAAACACCGACACTGTACTTTCTCATTCATTCACCCATTGGGAAGCGTGAGCCAGGCCTTCTGCTCAGAATAGACAACCAGGAATACATCCCATATTAGTCTTCCTTTCATGGAGTTCCCAGCACAGCAGACATGATAACTATACCAAAAACTATTTTAATATATACTAGAGTATATATTGGAGACGGCAATGGCAACCCACTCCAGTATTCTTGCCTGGAAAATCCCATGGATAGAGGAGCCTTATAGGCTCCAGTCCATGGGGTCGCTAGGAGTTGGACAGGACTGAGCAGCTTCACTTTCACTTTTCACTTTCATGCATTGGAGAAGGAAATGGCAACCCACTCCAGTGTTCTTGCCTGGAGAATCCCAGGGACGGGGGAGCCTGGTGGGCTGCCGTCTCTGGGGTCGCACAGAGTCGGACACGACTGAAGCAACTTAGCAGTAGCAGCAGAGTATATATTAAATTCTATAGCAAAAGATACAAACTAGGTGTTGTATAAAGGCTCAATGAACATGAACTTGAGCAAACTCCGGGAGAGAGTGGAGGACAATGGAGCTTGGTGTGCTGCAGTCCATGGGGTTGCAAAGAGTCTGACACAACTTAGTGACTGCACAACAACAACAAAGTGAATACAAGAAACCAGCATTCAAGACAAGAAGTGGCCTGAGGAAAGACACAAGGCCATGAAAATGCAAGATATGGCCAAGGTTTCTTGAAGTGTTATCAAGTGGTGTTTGATAGTTAATATTGTAAGGCCACGTATTACAATGGAATTTTCCAAACTTCAGTGATTTAATGATATTTGCATCTTTGTTCTATCCAAGCTTTTGGCCAAATATACCAAAATATAATGATTTATTTTTTATTTAAATAACTGTACATTGAATTTTACTTTTTAAAGTTGTTCTAAGCTTTGGAGCTTGATATACTAGTGATATTTTTTACTAATGGACCTTAACTATTTTCAAAACCATTACTATTAAAAATGTCTGTTGTTCTAAAATAATCTTGAGCAACAGTGGTATATTACTGTACAATGATTGGGGACAGGAGGAGAAGGGGATGACCCAGGATGAGATGGCTGGATGGCATCACGGACACGATGGACATGAGTCTGAGTGAACTCCAGGAGATGGTGATGGACAGGGAGCCTGGCGTGCTGCGATTCATGGGGTCGCAAAGAGTCGGACACGACTGAGCGACTGAACTGAACTGAACTGAACTGAGAATTTCCATGGTAAAAATGAAGCAGGAACAGGAAAGCAGCATCATGCCAATGGCGTTGGGTTGCATAATATGGACTGGACCTCTTGCTTAGATACTGAAGGGAAGATATTTTCACAGTGATGAGAACTGCATTTTAAGAACTTAATTCAAGGAGCACTGATGTTAAGAGATGAAAAAAATCTGGATAAAGACTGCATTTCATTCCAGCTTCCTTTTTTAAGAGCCAACTCAAATGTTACCATTTTTATGAAACTTGCCCTCACTCCTCCAGGAGTTTAGTGAATTAATTATGAGACTTCTTTATTAAGCATTTTATGAGTAGTTAGCTATGCAGCATTAAATCTACGTTTTAAACATATCTCCTGCTTCTCTGTGAATATCCTGAAGAATTTTCTTCTTCATAACTGAGTCTTCAAACTCCCCAGTGTGCGAAAGCTACTGAGGGCTAAAATTTTATAAACTGGAAGAAATAGAAATGCTAGATAAAAGCTAGATAACTCAAAAGTTAACTAGCAACAGTGTAAAATGTGAAGGAATGAGTTTCAGAGGTTCTTATGGTTAGGTGATTGGAGACATGATGGAATTAAAGATGGTTATGAAATTGCAATCAAGATCATGACAGGAGGAAAAGAGTTTCAAGTCCAGATCCATCCACTGAGAAATGTCGGTCTCTGAGCCAGAAATGTAGGTCCACTCTTCTAAGATAAAACTAACGTTTCTGCACTTTTGTGAGATCAATTATGTGCACAGAGCTTAATGCACTTGGTGGCTATTTGGATGAGCATATTCATACCTGCCTACTGAAATGAAGCAGTAGTATCAGAAGAACTAATAAACTGTACTCTTGTTTTGCCTCTGTCACTAGTCAGTGTTTATTCATAAACTGAATGTGCTATGTCAGTGAATTTCAATAACAGAATGAACCCTACAATACCTCCTTGTCTCCTTTGCATGTTCCAATGAAGGAATGATTGTGGAAATGGTTTGGAATTGCTTTCACTCTTGTATCCACAATAGTACATTATGGATAAAATAAAGTGTGAGTTTTAGAAAACATAAACCAAATTATATTACTTTCTGCTGAAAAGTTTCAGTGATTTCCTCTCTCAGTTTAAAATCCAAACAGCTTATTAGGACTATTGGCAGAGCCCTTGCACATAATGTGGTCTTTATTTGTTTATCACTGAATTGCTAGCACCTAGAGCATTGCCTAGCACATACTATATACTAAGAATTATGTAATAAGTATATGGATCCATGATAGAATGAAAAAGAAAATGAATGCATGGATTCTGACTTCCTAGCTAATTCATGGTGAAGTTGGGGCTAGAAGATAGGTGTCTTGATTCAAAGACCCTTTATTTCCAATGGCCCCAAATTGTTCTCATTCATAAAATTCTCTACTGTGACCATCATTGGACCTATAGAAAAGGTATTAATTTTTGAGGGGTTTACCAAGAGTTAAATGTGTGGTCCCTGGCTAAGGACCAATTTACAAGTTTCGGCTGTGTACGAGGGCATGCAGTTGCAGCCTTTTGACCTTGTGTGTTTACCAGCTGATCTACATAGTTCACAGAAGATGTTGTCATATTTTCATTTCACAAAACAGCAATGTATATTTATCTGCTTCTTATTCATACATTTTGTGAGACACTTCGATTTCAAATTTATTTATTTCAACAAAGTACAATACCATTCAAGCATTTTATAATTGATAAAAGGTGAAGTGGGAGAGGCTTGACTTCATCATGTAAAGGTTAAATAATTCTGATTTTCAGCAATGAGTATCGATTGCTCTTTCAAGTTGTGTTTGTAGATTTGTTGTCATTGAGGAAAGCATTGATCAAGGGTCTCTTGAAATCCATTCAGGTGCAAAGAGAAAGGTGAAGAAGTTGTGGTAAACATATGACTCTTTTGCTTGTTAAGTCTCTTGGAAATACACTACTCTTCCACAGGGATAATGGATATCTCTGACAAATGCTATAATCAAGCTATTGCAAAATTGTAGCAACTTTGTGTTAGCCTGTAATATGCAGAAAAACCATTGTTAAAATGGGGGAAAAATGTCAACCCCTTGTCCAATGAACTTCTGCCATTCCAATTCTTGAGTTCAGCTATCTCCCAATTCATAATTAAAAGCAAATGAAGAAATTCATGAAACTGTTAATTGAGTTTATAGTTGGCTTAAAGCTCAACATTCAGAAAACGAAGATCATGGCATCTGGTCCCATCACTTCACGGGAAATAGATGGGGAAACAGTGGAAACAGTGTCAGACTTTATTTTTTTGGGGCTCCAAAATCACTGCAGATGGTGACCACAGCCATGAAATTAAAAGATGCTTACTCCTTGGAAGGAAAGTTATGACCAACCTAGATAGCATATTCAAAAGCAGAGACATTACTTTGCCGACTAAGGTCTGTCTAGTCAAGGCTATTGTTTTTCCAGCGGTCATGTATGGATGTGAGAGTTGGACTGTGAAGAAGGCTGAGCGCCGAAGAATTGATGCTTTTGAACTGTGGTGTTGGAGAAGACTCTTGAGAGTCCCTTGGACTGCAAGGAGATCCAACCAGTCCATTCTGAAGGAGATCAGCCCTGGGATTTCTTTGGAAGGAATGATGCTAAAGCTGAAACTCCAATACTTTGGCCACCTCATGTGAAGAGTTGACTTATTGGAAAAGACTCTGATGTTGGGAGGGATTGGGGGCAGGAGGAGAAGGGGACGACAGAGGATGAGATGGCTGGATGGCATCACCGACTTGATGGACGTGAGTCTGAGTAAACTCCGGGAGGGGGAGGCCTGGCATGCTGCGATTCATGGGGTCGCAAAGAGTCGGACACGACTGAGTAACTGATCTGAACTGAACTGCAAACCCATACTGTTATAACTATTTCCCCAATGTTTCTTTTCTCCTCCAGTTGACTCTCTAGTTGTAAAAAAGTTTCTTTTTTTTTTCCCCACTTTTAACTGCTGTCCTTACCTTTTTGTACAAATGACTATATTAGGGAAAATGCAGACAATTGAAACTTATTTTAGTTACCTCTTCTTTTTATTATGTTTTATACATTTTTTAATAAATCTATTAATCTTTTTTCCCTCTGTCTTGATAAGAAAAACTTGTCTCTGCTTTTGGATTTTTTTCTCCTTCTATTATTTTTTACATTTTCTTTGTATTTCTGTTCTCTCTTGATCACTTAACTTATGGAAATGTTTGTATTTAACAGTCTTAAACAATGAGCAACCAATCCTCATCTCTTACAGATATTCACATTATTACGACAACTCTTTATTTTCACTAATAAACAACTAGAAATGATGTTGAAGATTTCCTGGCCCCAAGACCTCCAGCAGCTTGGCTTCATCACTTGTTCCTTTTAGATACCTAGAATGGATATTTTATGTCAAGTAAAAAGATCTTCATGACCCAGATAATCACAACAGTGTGATCACTCACCTAGAGCAAGACATGCTGGAATGTGAAGTCAAGGGGGCTTTAGGAAGCATCACGACAAACAAAGCTAGTGGAGGTGATGAAATTCCAGTAGAGCTATTTCAAATCCTGAAAGATGATGCTGTGGAAGTGCTGCACGTATTATGCCAGCAAATTTGGAAAACTCAGCAGTGGTCACAGGACTGGAAAAGGTCAGTTTTCATTCCAATCCCTAAAAAAGGCAATGCCAAAGAATGCTCAACCTACCCCACAATTGCACTCATCTCACACGCTAGTAAAGTCATGCTCAAAATTCTCCAAGACAGGCTTCAGCAATACGTGAATTGTGAACTTCCAGATGTTCAAGCTGGTTTTAGAAAAGGCAGAGGAACCAGAGATCAAATTGCCAACATCTGCTGGATCATGGAAAAAGAAAGAGAGTTCCAGAAAAACATCTACTTCTGCTTTATTGACTATGCCAAAGCCTTTGTGTAGATCACAATAAACTGTGGAAAATTCTTCAAGAGATGGGCATACTAGACCACCTGATCTGCCTCTTGAGAAACCTGTATGCAGGTCAGGAAGCAATAGTTAGAACTGGACATGGAACAACAGACTGGTTCCAAATAGGAAAAAGAGTATGTCAAGGCTGTATATTGTCATCCTGCTTATTTAACTTATATGCAGAGTACATCATGAGAAATACTAGGTTGGAGGGAACACAAGCTGGAATCAAGATTGCCGGGAGAAATATCAATAACCTCAGATATGCAGATGACACCACCCTTTTGGAAGAAAGCGAAGAAGAACTAAAGAGCCTCTTGATTAAAGAGAAAGAGGAGACTGAAAAAGTTGGCTTAAAGCTCAACATTCAGAAAATGAAGATCATGGCATCTGGTCCCATCACTTCATGGCAAATAGATGGGAAAACAGTGGAAACAGTGGCTGACTTTATTTTTCTGGACTCCAAAATCAGTGCAGATGGTGACTGCAGCCATGAAATTAAAAGATGCTTACTCCTTGGAAGGAAAATTATGACCAACCTAGACAACATATTAAAAAGCAGAGACATTACTTTACCAACAAATGTCCGTCTGGTCAAGGCTATGGTTTTTCTAGTAGTCATGTATGGATGTGAGAGAGAGTTGGACTATAAGGAAAGCTGAGCACCGAATAATTGATGCTTTGGAATTTTGGTGTTGGAGAAGGCTCTTGAGAGTCCTTTGGACTGCAAGGAGATCCAACCAGTCCATCCTAAAGGAGATCCGTCCTGGGAGTTCATTGGTAGGACTGATATTGAAGCTAAAACTCCAATACTTCAGCCACCTGATGCGAAGAACTGACTCATTTGAAAAGACCCTGATGCTGGGAAAGATTGAGGGCAGGAGGAGGAGACCACAGAGGATGAGATGGTTGGATGGCATCACTGACTCAGTGGACATGGGTTTGGGTGGACTCTGGAAGTTGGTTATGGACAGGGAGGCCTGGAGTGCTGCAGTTCATGGGGTCGCAAAGAGTCAGACATGACTGGGCGACTGAACTGAACTGAACTGATTATATTTCTTTCAGTCTGCCTACATTTCTCCAAGACACTCTTGCTAGGTCATTGGTGATCACTACTAAGCTTGCTCTTGCTAAGCATACTAATGTACAGCTAAATCAATTTTTTTTGCTTGTTTTTCAAACTCCATTTAACAAATTCCTTGTAAATTTTATCATGTGACTGCTGTGCAATTTTCAATTTTCAAATATTTCATTTCTTTGGTCATATACACTCCTTGTGTTGTTTCTTTTCCTACCCATTCAAAATTTTTTTGGTTCTTCTCCATTCACTCTTCTCATCCTCCCTGCACATGGAAATATGGACATTTACCAAGAATACGCCTATGATACCCATCTTACATGTCTCTTCATTGTCCTAGTGATCTTACCTACTTCTATCTTTGTTGCTACTGTGGCTGTTTAGTCTCAGTCACGTCCGACTCTTTGCAACCCCATGGACCATAGCTCACCACCATCCTTTCTTCCCTCTCTCTGCTAATGGCACCTCCAACATCTATTTCATTTTTTCTTAATTTTTCCTTCAGGTACTGTCTCAAAGATTTTTACTCAGGGGAAGTCTTTCCTAACCGCTATTCCTAAATTACATCAATCCACCCTCGTTTATCACATTTTGAATGTTCTAGAAACAAACATGAAAGTAATTTAATGCAGGAGTCAAAACGACTCTTAGTGTGTCCCAAGAAAAAGACACAGAAGCCAGGGACATCAGTTCTGAGAGACTGTGAAAAGAACTCCCCAAGGAGTCAGTTTTCCAAGTTATGAACCACTATCTGCTTTACTCAGACTCCTTAAACCGGCTTTTAAAAATTGCTCCTCTCAGGATGACTCTGGTCTGGAATCTGACCTGGCCCTCCTCATTTCTCTTCTCCTGGTCTAGGGTTTTCTGGATGGACAAGAAAGGGAATACTGTCTTCCCTTTCAGTGATAGTATTAGTAATGAGTAATCAAAATGCTGGCAAGTTCTGGGAAAATCAGAGTGTTGCATAACAATGTTGATGGCCCAACTTCCCTGGAGTCGTCTGAAAATGAAATAAAAAAAAAAAATCGAAAAAAAATGTACACAAACACAATTTACTCCAGGAAAGTTCACTAATTGTTATTGCTTTATTTTGTGGCAGCTAAAGAACCTCTTGATGAGGGTGAAAGAAGAGAGTGAATAAGCTGGCTTAAAACTCAACATTCAAATAACTACGATCATGGCATCTGGTCCCATCACTTTATGGCAAACAAAAGGGGGAAAAGTAGAAGCAGTGACAGATTTTATTTTATTGGGCTCCAAAATCACTGCAGAGAATGACTGAAGCCATGAAATTAAAAGACATTTACTTCTTGAAAGGAAAGCTATTACGAACCTAGGTAGTGAATTAAAGAGCAGAGACATCACTTTGGTGACAAAGGTCCAAATCTACGGCTTTTCTAGAAGTCATGTATTGATGTGAGAGTTGGACCATAAAGAAAGTTAGTGCCAAAGAATTGATGCTTTCAAACTGTGGTGTTGGAGAAGACTCTTAAGTGCCTCTTGGACCGCAAGGAGATCAAACCAATCAATCCTAAAGGAAATCAACCCTGAATATTCATTGGAAGGACTGGTGCTGAAGCTGAAGCTCCAATACTCTGGCCACCTGATGCGAAGAGCCAACATATTGGAAAAGACCCCCATGCTGGGAAAGATTGAGAGCAGGAGGAGAAGGGGGTGACAAAAGATGAGATGGTTAGAGAGCATCACCAACTCAATGGACATGAATCTGAGAAAAACTAGGAAATATTGAAGGACGGGGAGCCTGCTCTGCTACAGTCGATGGAGTGGCAGAGAGCTGGACATGACTCAGCAACTGAACAGCACAGCCACAAGCTTCACAAAGGACCCATTATTTTTAAGCCTATATTTGTACCCTTCCAGACAAGGAAAAGGCGGGGGGAGGCCATGTATATCCATAATCTGAGTCTGTCTTATTAATCACCACCATACACGTGAGTAATTCCATCTGATGGCGAAAACCTTCCATTCAACTTCTTGGATATTTTCATATGACCTTCTGAAAATGCTTCATCCAAAATGATAGCCACTAGTCACATGTGGCTGCTGAGCATTTAGAGGAGCCTAATTTAAATTTAGATGTTCAAAAATTATAAGATATACATCATTTTTAAAGGCATAGGACAAATTCTAGGGTAAAATACCTAATAAATTTTGTACCGATTCAGTTCAGTTCAGTTCAGTTGCTCAGTCACGCCCGACTCTTTGTGACCCCATGGACTGCAGCGTGCTAGGTTTCCCTGTCCCTCACCAACTCTCAGAGCTTACTCAAACTTAGGTCCATTGAGTCAGTGATGCCATACATATTGAAATAACAATACTTTGAATACACTGGGATACACAAAAACCATTGTGAAAATTAATGTTACCTGCTTCTTTTTACTTTTGAAAATGTGGCTAAATGCAATATTTAAAATAAATATGGGCTCACATTATACTTTGACTGGACAATGCTGTTTGAAATAATGCAAATTATTTTCTACATTCCCTCTTAAATCAGTGAGTTTACCTGATTTTTTATTTTGGATAGAAAAGCAGTTCTTTTCCTGGTCCCTGGGATTTAGTCCTGGCCTTTTTCGACATTTCTGTTTCACAGCTTTTCTCCACCACCTATGTGTGTGCTAAGTCGCTTCAGTCCTGTCTGACTCTTTGCAATCCCATGGACTATAGCCTGCCAGGCTCCTCTGTCCATAGGGTTCTCCAGGCAAGAATACTGGAGTGGGTTGCCGTGCTCTTCTCCAGGGCATCTTCCTGACCCAGGGATCGAACCTGTGTCTCTTACGTCTCCTGCACTGCAATTCCTTAAGGGCAAATATTTCCTGATTTAATCAATCGTTAAGCCTTATACTTATTTTTTCTTTAAACTTATTCTGACTCCACCTTTATTTTTGTTTTTATTCTCACTCATCTGTTCTAGACAATTTCAGGAAATAAAGTCTCTCATCAGACTCTTGTGAAAGGAAAATAGAAATGGAATTAGTATGGCTAAGAGAATGCTCTAAAATGGTGCTGGGAGACTTGTGGACATTCATTTGAACCTGGATGGAATTTGACCTTTTGACACTTAAGTGTCCTACTGAAATCATCCAGAACATCTGCTAAAACACAAGATACTTATTTGGCCCTTACCCTAAAATTATTGGTAATTCCTTAAGAGCAAATATTTCCTGATTTGCATCTGAATTAATCACAACTCTCATCAGGCAACTTTTAATAACCATCTTTTGTCTTTATAAGTCTTTACCTCTTTCTCTTTCCCAGAACATAGTCTTGGTTTTATCTGAAGCTGTGTCTCTCCAACTGTAATTCTTAAGACCTCAAATGAACTCTTTTGTGCGGCCTCCTGCATTGTTTTTTGCTTTACACTTTTTGCTCCTTCAAGAGCTATACACATATCAACTATCCTATATACTATCCCAAATAAACCTCACCAAACCTAACCTTCCTCTACTCAAAATTTTTTTAATGGTTTCTTATTATTTAGTGAGTAAAGTTCAATACCTCTAATCAAAGTTCAAAACTAGCAACCTTTCCAATTTTATCTTTGCTTCAGATAGTTGTATTTCCTTCCATTTGCTTTGCTAATTCTAGTCTAGGTTTCCAAGAAATGTCACGTCTATCTCCATTTGTTAAAATCAACCTTGTATTCAAATTCTATTTTAAATGTTATTTTTCTTATAAAGTTCCCACAAATAATCTCTCCAAAGTCTGAATCTTGTTGACACTTGGCTTTTATGACATTGCCCACATTTTAACTAGTTTGGAATTTTCCCATTCATTATTTTTTCTACTTAAAATGTCCTTGAAGAGCAGGAATTACAGCTTAATTATGTTTATACCCATCCCCAAGTGACTATCATGATGCCTACCAAGACAGGTTCTCAAAAATTATTTATTATATAAAATAAATATGTAAATGAATTAGTGTGTAATGAAATAATTATGCTTTCTAAAATTAAGGATTTCTTTTTTTTTTTTTAATTTTTTTTTTAACTTTAGTTTACTTTACATTACTGTATTGGTTTTGCCAAACATTGACATGAATTCACCACGAGTGTACAAGCGTTCCCAAACATTTGGAAAATTTCCTCCCTATAACAATAATGACTGAAGTTTTAAGTTATTGGTTTATGTGTTTTTCTTCAACTTAATATGCAAATCATTGACTTTAGCAAAACAAGCATTTCATTTGCTGGTGAAAATGCTTAAGACAACAAAAATGGGGCATATTAAGAGTCGATGGAAGCTGCTACATCTGTATCTTTTTCACACCATCTGTCTCCCAAGTTGTTAGATGAACCCAAAACCCATCCAAGTTTTGCTGGTCTGCAGCAGTAAAATGCTTCAGTGGCAATTTCAGACAGATTGAGCATATTTCAATTAGACAATTTAGTTGTAAGAGCATTGTCTTGGCAGATAACCATCCATGGATTATAAAGAAAATAGCTTAATTGGTTTATTAAATAAAATTAACAAAATCCAGGAGCTTTAGTTTCAAAACTTTTAGCCATCAGTTAAGTACAATTTTGCATATGATAAATGCAATGAGCCCTTCTATTGCAGAAGGGTTGACAAGTAATTGTACAAATTAGATGACTGTTCTATCTGAGAAGCATCACCTGTAACCACAAATACATTTTAAAATAACTAAGAAATAATAAATATGCACCTAGCACTGAAGCTGAAAATTAAGCCTCAGTGTTGTATCATGTCAAGAAATCCTGGTCTATGAGTCAGAATTCCCAGATACTAGACCTAAAGTTATAAAATATAATTAGATTTCTTATTTATTCAGCAAGTCTATAACCACAAATATTAGTATTACCCAATTCTATAAAAGAAACTTCCATATTTTCATGTATCATTAGGTATAGGAAATAAGATCTAAAGTTTAATCTTAACATAACAGTGCCTATATTCATATAATTTAAGTTTAAGACTGCCTGGAGTTAGTTGTAAATATATATGTTCTTAATATGTATTTGTTAAGATTACATATGTAATGTGTATGATGGCATAGATGCATCATAAAAGGCAATCACTTTTGTTGGAAAATAGTGTTTATATCATATATTTCTAAATTTTTCATTTAACAACTGGGGAAAGAGAGGGCCTGTAAGGACAAGAAAATCCACTACAGAGATCTCCAAAGTCAGACATCTAGATATGAGGTCACACTGGCTTCACAACTCATGTAATCAGCCTCTCAGATGGCTACCTAGGTGACTTTTATAAGTAACTAGCAAATTCATGTTTCCAAAGCTGTGACACAGTGAAGAAAATCAATAGAACCTCTAAAGGTGAAATAGTGATCTGGGAAACTGAAGAAAAACACACAGAGAAATACAGCCTAGAATTTCCTGACTCCAAAAATTTACACTCAATTGAGCAGGAAATTAACCATGATTTCCAGAAAAATCCTTTTCATTCCACTGGATAACAATAGTCATCATGAGAACCTGATATGGTTTTAAACTTAGAACTTTATTCCATAGTGTTATCAAGGAAATATAATGTGGGTAGTGTCACTATGGGAGTAAAATGTGAATTAAATTCAAATCAATATGTATTCTAATATCTTACTATATTTAAAGCATTATTCTAAGGAGTTTAGGGGAAGTAAATATGAAAATAATATCTTATATCTGTATAAATATTCTGCTTTGTAAAATTCCTGGTTATGGGTTGAATTCTGTCCCCACAAAGGAAGTGCTGAATTCTTAACCCCTAGCGCTTGTGAATGTACCCTTATTTGGAAATTAAGTATTTGCAGATGTAATCAAGTTAAAATGAAGTCATTAGGATAGGTCTTAATTCAATATCTTGGGTATCTTTATAAGAAGAGGAAAATGCCACATGAAGACATATACACACAGGGATAATGCCAGTGAACACAGGCAGAGACTGAATTGATGCAGTTGCAAGCCAAGAAGTGCCAACAATCCGTGGCCACCACTAGAAGATAGGAAAAAGCAAGGAAATGTTCTACACAGAGGCTTGGATGACCCTGACGACATCTTGATTTTGGACATCTAGCCCCAGAATTCTGAATGAATAAACTTCTGTTGTTTTAAGCTACCCAAATTTTGGTATTTTTTTCAACAGCAATCTGGAATACTGATAGTTTCTTTTTCAAATTTTACATTTGAATTAGTTACAAATAGACAATCAAACATCAAATTTGAAATCATTCAGTTAGTGTGGGCTACCCTGGTGGCTCAGATAGTAAAGAATCTGCAATGTGGGAGAGCTGGGTTCAATCCCTGGGTTGGAAAGATCTCCTGGAGAAGAGAATAAGCCTACTCTGATTTGAGCTTAGATTTCCAAAGGTGGCTCTAAGGCATTCCATAAAAAGGAACCGACATGAGGAGCCTTGCAGGGACAAGGATGAAAGGCTCGTGTGGACATACTTTGGAGTCTGGTTGTTTTGGGCACCATTCCCAGTGGGAATGGTGTAACGTGAACAGAGTACTGACAAAACCAAGTACAGCTCTTTCAAAATAATGAAAACGAAAGCTGAAAACAAATGGGCTGCTTACCTCCAATTATTTTATTTATCTCCACAGTCCTACGAAGAGAGGTAGGATGTGCCCATGTTTTATTACCACTAGTTCTAAAGAGGAAAAAAAAAATTCATACAATCTAGGTCACTTACAGCAATGAAAATCTGATTTTCCCCACCTCATTAAGAACATTGGACAGTGAGAGAAATAGGAAAACCAATAATTATATTGATAGCATACAACTCTATAATCACATGAATCTCTGTATTTATATAGAATTGTGGGCAACTCCTAACAGTAGAAATGTAGGTCATAAAGCTTTGTGTACCTGAAGCTTACCTCCTACTCTTTCCTCTTGGTAACTCAACTGAAAGGTAAATAGAGAATAATCATCGTGATTTCTTAGGAGAAAATCAGTCAGAGTAATGACAAAGGAAGTGGTTTGTGTATTACCAAAACTTTAATGACAAGATTTTACTTTTAGAATTATATTCTGGGAAGTATTTTTTAAGCTTTATTATTATTTGATTTTAATTGAAGGAAAATTGCTTCGTAATATTGTGATGGCCTCTGCCGTACATCTACATGAGTCACTTACAGGTATACATGTATCCTCGCCCTCTTTTCACTTCCTCCTACCTCCCTCTTCTTTTCAACCCTCTAGGTTGTTACAGAACCCCAGTTTGGGTTCCCTGAGTCATACACAAATTCCCATTCAGTTCAGTTCAGTCGCTCAGTCGTGTCTGACTCTTTGTGACCCCATGAATCACAGCACACCAGCCTTCCCTGTCCATCACCATCTCCCGGAGTTCACCCAAACTTATGTCCATCGAGTTGGTGATGTCATCCAGCCATCTCATCCTCTGTTGTCCCCTTCTCCTCCTGCCCTCAATCTTTCCCAGTATCAGGCTCTTTTCAAATGAGTCAGCTCTTCTCATCAGGTGGCCAAAGTATTGGAGTTTCAGCTTCAACATCAGTCCTTCCAACAAACACCCAGGACTGATCTTTAGGATGGACTGATTTGATCCCCTTGCAGTCCAAGGGACTCTCAAGAGTCTTCTCAAACACCACAGTTCAAAAGCATCAATTATTCAACACTCAGCTTTATTTATAGTCCAACTCTCACATCCATACATGACTACTGGAAATACCATAGCCTTGACTAGATGGACCTTTGTTGACAAAATAATGTCTCTGCTTTTTAATATGCTGTCTAGTTTGGTTATAACTTTCCTTCCAAGGAGTAAGTGTCTTTTAATTTCAAGGCTGCAATCACTATCTGCAGTGATTTTGGAGCCCAGAAAAATAAAGTCTCTCACTGTTTCCACCGTTTCCCCACCTATTTCCCATGAAGTCATGGGACAGGATGCCATGATCTTCGTTTTCTGAATGTTGAGCTTTAAGCCAACTTTTTCACTCTCTTCTTTCACTTTCATGAAGAGGCTCTTTAATTCCTCTTCACTTTCTGCCATAAGGGTGGTGTCAAATAGCAGGAACATACCTCAACATAATAAAAGCTATATATGACAAACCCACAGCAAACATTATCCTCAATGGTGAAAAATTGAAAGCATTTCCCCTAAAGTCAGGAACAAGACAAGGGTGCCCACTCTCACCGCTACTATTCAACATAGTTCTGGAAGTTCTGGCCACAGCAATCAGAGCAGAAAAAGAAATAAAAGGAATCCACATTGGAAAAGAAGAAGTAAAACTCTCACTGTTTGCAGATGACATGATCCTCTACATAGAAAACCCTAAAGACTCCACCAGGNTACTCCTTTTCCTATTGGGAACCAATCTATTGTTCCATGTCCATTTCTAACTGTTGCTTCCTGACCTGCATATAGGTTTCTCAAGAGGCAGATCAGGTGGTCTGGTATGCCCATCTCTTGAAGAATTTTCCACAGTTTATTGTGATCCATACAGTCAAAGGCTTTGGCATAACCAATAAACCAGAAATAGATGTTTTTCTGGAACTCTCTTGCTTTTTTGATGATCCAGTGGATGTTGGCAATTTGATCTCTGGTTTCTCTGCCTTTTCTAAAACCAGCTTGAACATCTGGAAGTTCATGGTTCATGTATTGGTGAAGCCTGGCTTGGAGAATTTTGAGCATTACTTTACTAGCATGTGAGATGAGTACAATTGTGAGGTAGTTTGAGTATTCTTTGGCATTCCCTTTCTTTGGGATTGGAATGAAAATTGACTTTTTCCAGTCCTTTGGCCACTGCTGAGTTTTCCCAATTTGCTGCCATATTGAGTGCAGCACTTTCACAGCATCATCTTTCAGGATTTGAAACAGCTCAACTGGAATTCCATCACCTCCACTAGCTTTGTTCATGGTGATGCTTCCTAAGGCCCCTTGACTTCACATTCCAGTATGTCTTGCTCTAGGTGAGTGATAACACCATTGTAATTAACTGGGTCGTGAAGATCTTTTTTGTACAGTTCTTCTGTGTATTCTTGCCACCTCTTCTTAATATCTTCTGCTTCTGTCAGGTCCATACCATTTCTGTCCTTATCGAGCTCATCTCTGCATGAAATGTTCATTTCTAATTTTCTTGAAGAGATCTCTAGTCTTTCCCATTCTATTGTTTTCCTCTGTTTCTTTGCATTGATCGCTGAGAAAGGCTTTCTTATCTCTCCTTGCTATCTATTTTACACATGGTAGTGTATATACTTCCATGTTCCTGTCTCCATTCACCTCATCCTCTCCTTCCTCCCCACCCACCATGTCCATAAATCTGCTTTTTATGTCTGCATCTCCATTGTTGCCCTGTAAATAGGTTCATCAGTACCATCTTCTTAGATTCCATATATATATGTTAATATACAATATTTTTTTTTTCTGGGAAGTGTTTTAATATTATCATCTTGATCCTTTTTAAATAATAAGAACTCACACTCATGTGTGTTTTTCACATGCTAGGAACTAAAAGCTTTACATGATCTAAACTTTAGCAATCATCCTCTGAACCTTGGCAGATGCTAAAGCAGACTTAGGATGGTAAGCTAACATACCCAGACTCACACACCCTAGAAGAGAACAACCACGTTTCCTTAGCAACTGTGCTTTAAAGTGCATGTACTGATCCACTACTCTCTTCTGCCCCTGAAAGCAGGATGCTGTATATGCTAAATATCAAAATCTTATGCAGTTACATTGTCTGACATCTACTTTTTTCAAGCCAAATATCCATTTCATGTATAGACAGTGTTATCTGCATAAAAAGCACAGGGTAATGAGAGTGCAAATGCTTCTCAGGTGACTCATGGGTAAAGGATCCGACTGCAAAGCAGGAGATGGGGATTCAATCCATGGGCCAGGAAGATCCACTGAAATAAAAATCTCATGGACAGAGGAGTCTGGCGGGCTGTAGTCCATAGGGTTGCAAAGAGCCAAAAATGACTGAGTGACTCAGAACACACAGAATGAGACTTAAACCCATTTCTGCTTAATGTTTATTCTTTTCTCTATAAACTATTGATATCTCCCAGCCTACTCTATGAGTCTTCCTTCATATTTGATTCATTAAATGCACATAGCTGTACCTCTTACCATCTAAACATGACATGTCATCGTTCACCACAATGAAAATTCTTTCATATCATGTCTGGCAGGATCATGTCAGGTTCACTGCCGATGCACGTAGAGTGCCAGATAGAATGATTTGGTTTTAGTATGTATACTCTTAAATTATGTTGTATAAGCTAAAGAAGCAAAAATAAGAATCAGTCATTAGTGCAAGAAGAGTTACTCAGATCACCACATGTAGACAATTTTTGATTGGGAAAGAATACTTCTGTCTATGCCCTGTAAATTCCATCATGAGTAAGAAAAACCTTAAATTATCTGTCCTGACAGTATTACCCAGATGTAAGCAGATAAAACTCTAAAGTTGACATATAAATAAATATGAGATGGCATCACAAATGTTTTGCCACGATCTTCTGCTATTTACTTAGTACCGGTATATATTCTGTATTTTCCAAATTCACTCTTTCTTTTAAGCCAAACGTTAAACAGATTTCACAAAGTAACACTTGCCACTGCATTATTTACTTTCTTATTATGATTCAAATGTGAATATGTTAATAAGAGATATTTTCTAAGTAATAGATTTTTTTATTATCCCCGAAGAAGTGATTATTTGGAAGTTTATGTATATCTCCAGACCTTTTTCCTCTGTTTCATCCTTGGAATTAAAATATACGTTCTCTTGAACTGCAGGAGGTGGTAGCATGGAGGGAATAAATTATCCCAGCAGAGGAAAAGGTGCTTTAGCACAGCTGGCCTGCGTGAGTGTCAGTAATCATCTAGGACATCATTGAACTAAGGCTTTTCCCACTGTTTCTTCAAAACAGTACCTTAAAGCTGTAGGCAACGAACACCTACATCTGCCGATTCACTCACCAATTAAAATAAGAATATGTCTACCTTGTTAAAATGCGATTTCCCCCAATACTTTTAATATCGCGTTCATGAAGGCGAGATATTTATAAGTAAAAATGAGGCAAATTTTTCTCCAACTCACCTAACTCAGCCTGGATGTTGATTCCTTGTCCATCTTTTTCTTAAATTTTAGTTCTCCAGGCAAGAAAGAAGGGCCAGGAAGTCCACTAATGATGATTCTCATGGTATGCTTCTGAAAAGCATCTGAGAAAATGAGGTTTATCCTAAAAGCCTTGAAAATAATAGTAGAGCTTTCTTTCTCTTGTTCTGAGCACATGTGGTATTCTGCTGGTGAGATAAAATTGCATTTTCTCCCTACTCTAAAGGAGTTTACTGTGGGATTTATGAACTCTAGAGCTCCTAGAACCCCCACATTAGAAAGGAACCTCAAGGTCCTCAGGTTCTTGGCTCCTGAGGATTTTAACTGAGGTGGAGCAACAAGAAGTTTTTGCAAGAGGTGCATAGAAGAATCTTTCACCAGGGAGAGGACTCAGAACACAGCAGGTGTAATTAGCTCTCACCGTGTTAGCCTCTTGGTGCTTTTTGCTTAGTCACTCAGTTGTGGCCAACTCTTTGCGACCCTATAGGCTGTAGCCTGTCAGGCTCCTCTGTCCATGGAATTTTCCAGGCAAGAATAGTAAAGTGGGTTGCTATTTCCTTCTCCAGGGGATCTTTGTGACCGAGGGATCAAACCCGCGTCTCCCGTTTCTCCTGCATTAAATGCAGATTTTTACCCACTGAACTGTTGGGGAAGTACTTCTCTTGATAATATTGCTCAGAAGTTCGGGTTGCTTATGTCATTTGAGGACTGAAGAAAAGCATCAAATATCTTTTGTAATTACTGTAGGTAAAGTGCTAGATCTACTAAATATTCCACGTACCATGAAGGCTCTGCTGCTATGAGGATTTCAGTATAAGGAAGGGAGTCTGTTGAAGGTGTTTGAAGGAATTCAACAAAGTAGACAATCATTTTTATATAAAGTCAACATGGGTTTTTATTCTTTAACAACCAAATGCCTGTAGTATTAGACTTTTCTAACACAGAAGCAACTCATATTTAGATGAAAAGTTCCTGTCTGTGAAGGTTTGACACTGTAAATTCAAAACTTACTGGTGGCTGCAGCCGCTGTTCGCGCCCTCTTTGCCGACACTATGCTCCAGTTCTTGCTTGGATTTACTCTTGGCAACGTGGTGGGAATGTATCTGGCTCAAAACTATGACATACCAAACTTGGCTAAAAAACTTGAAGAAATTAAAAAGGACGTGGACGCCAAGAAGAAACCCCCTAGTTGCTGAAGCCAACTGCAACACTGCCTTCTGGATAAACTGAGTCTACTGTTCTCCAGGGCCTCCTTTACCGTCTGAACCAAAAGCTTTTGTTTTAATCTCCAGCCTCCGCAGTTTTCTTTTTCGCTAGACCTTGCATTGCCTCACAGCACAAACGGGGCCAGAAGTTAAGAGCAACCCTTATTTCTCCAACATCCTCACTTCTTCCCTTCCTCCTTCCAGCCTCTTGGGAGGTCCTGAGAATGAAATCATGGTGCTCGATTAGTTATCATACCTTCAATTAGTAGTCTTTCCCTTATTCTTTCGGATTTCTACTACCTTTTTCAAAAGAAAAATGGATGAGTTTTGTGTAGTTGATGAGATCCAAATGATGCATATTTCAGAGTCTGGTAATTATAATGGGTTTTTAAACATTTGGTACTAAATTATGTTGTTTCACAGTAGTAATTAAAATGAAAATCTGGAAGCTAGTTTCTGTGAATTATCCACTGATTTTATATCATCAGGAAGCTCCATAGTTGCTAATTTTACCAATAAATCAGTTTACTATTCATTAACCAAGAAACTGTGTTCTGAGAATCCTATCAGGAATTGGGGAATTTAAAAGTATTTAAAATAATGGTCTTTGTCTTCAGTAGAATTCATAATCTAGTGTGCCTGTTTTTTCTAGATGTATTTGATCTTTTCAGTCATGAGAGTCATAGTTAATGGGATTACAGGTACCTTTGACATTACATGGTAGATCTATGAGAAATTGTCTATAAAGGAGATTTTCTGCATTTTTACATTAAAAAAGTGTGTACATTATAACTTTAGAGTGATTTTCATAACACTTGGTGTTTTTCTCCTGCAATCAGAAATTACTTTTATAATTTTTCAAACACATAATCAGTCCATAAAATTTTTTAGTTGTAAAAAAATGTTTACATAACTTTCCTCTGGGTCAGTACAAAAGTGATTTGTATTATCCTCCAGCTCCTAGTCCTCTCACTGGAGTCAGACACTGTCGTTAGTTTCTTGTATCCTTTTGAGAAAGATTTTGTGCTTAAATACACACACATACATGGGGGTTCTTATACAAATGATAAAAAGCTGTATACAGAGTCTTCCCCTGTGGGGATCATTACATGGCAGTCTGGAAGGGACAAAGAACTGCTTTGATTTTTCGGCTGCATAAGGTTGTACTGAGCGAATATACTATAATGTATTTAATCTGCTCCTGAGAAATGCTAAATTTTTTCCTGTCTTGCTACTACAGTGGTGACGTTAAACCTGATGTTTTTATACTTGTCAATGCAGGGGGATAGCTCCATCCTGAAGTCCTAGAAGGGTAATTTGCACTAAATATAAATAAAGTCCCATCTCTGGGCGTTTTGTTTCAGAGAGCTTGTTGGGCAGCTTCACTGATAATGCCATTTCTGAAGACATTTTAGCAGAGTCAGTAAACTGGAAGAATGGCTTAGAGACCTTTTTTTCAGACAGTGATGCCACTGTTACTGTGATGATAAAATGAAGTGATTCTGTTTCTCTTGGAAAACATGGATCTTTCATACATGGAGATGAGTTTTGTCCCTGTTGAGTTGTACTGGTGTGTGAGACGGATTAGGATCATATTATGGACTGACTTCTCCCTTGAAGTGTGAACAGGGGCAAGCAGCTTATTTTTCTGAAACTGTTGTATTCTCTGTACCTACCTCAGAGGGCTTCCATGAGAAACAGCTGAAATAATGTGTGTGATGTGTAGCACAGTGCTTTGCAAATTATCCAATAAATAGTAGATACTAGTCCAAAAAAAAAAAAAAAAAAACAAAACTTACTGGTCACTTACCTTGTGTGAGGTTTCACACTAAGCAATTTGGGGAAACAAAGATATAAATGAAGCAAGAGTCATGCCCTCAAGAAATTATCTGTTTGAAACTGCCAAGGCATCCTGTCTTCTGAAGCATTCCATGTTGTCACTTTCCAAGTTTAAAAGTTATTTGTTTTTATTTTTGTTTAGGCTTTCACAATGATCTTTGAAATAATTTGGGATTTCCAGTTATTATAACTAGATACCAAAAAGCATGAGTTTAATATGCTATAAACAATTTTCTGTGTATAAATACATTTCTCAGTATTAATTTTCACATTTATAGGACAATCACCATTGCTTTGGATGTTGACCCCATGACACTGAGAAATCTTATAGTTGCTTCTAATGGTGGGCTGCTGTCTGTGGAGTCACACAGAGTCAGACACGACTGAAGTGACTTAGCAGCAGCAGCAGCATGCAATATAAGTTCAAAATCAGAAGGACAAGTATTTCTATCAGAAAAATAGACCACCTAGATCTGACATATAGTTACTTTCAAGTAATCAGAATAGTTTATTAGGCTAAATATTTAATTCTTAAGATAGCACCAAGGTCAGCTTAATATTTTTGTGTACCTATATATGTGTATATGAGGAGGGCATGGCAACCCACTCCAGTACTCTTGCCTGGAGAATGCCATGGACAGAGGAGCCTGGCGGGCTACAGTCCGGGGGTTTGCAAGAATCAGACATGAGCGAGAGACTGAGCACAGCGCAGCACGTGTGTACATAGTTGTATTTTCCTTAATAGTTCATTTTGGGTAATTTCCTCTGCATGGATTCTGTTCAAATGACTGAAATGAAGATTTTGGTTTTCTTTTCCATTTTTCTGATGTTTAAAATTCCAGCACTCGAGGGGCCAGAGAGAAAGACATGACAGTTGCCTCACTTAATTATAGATGCCGATCATGTAGCCTGTTTTTTTCTGTCTGTCTCCTAGTTCTCTTCATAAACTGGCAGATAATCTCATAATTATTCAAACCATTCTGGTCCTGCTTATGCAGCCTGATAAAGACTAGCATACTACGCTTCAGCAGTTCCACAGTTATTTATTATCAAGATTAGAGATTCCCAGGAAAATCGTGTTTTAACTAATTTTAATTTGAGGATTCAGTAGGGAGGGAAGGAAGAGATAGAAAAAGGCAAATTACATTTTCAAAAAACTCTATGCTTTCCATTATTCAAATAATAGTGAAGAAGGCATTGCATGAGGAAGAAAACAGTGTTTAAACATTTTTAGTGAAAGCACACATAATTAAGTCTTAAGTCCACTTATGGCTGAATAAATGGCAAATGGCTTTTTTCCAGCTAAAGTCTGTCTCCGTGAGTCTACAAGATGGTGTGTACAATGTAATATAATGGGATACATGTACTAATAGCAATGTAACAAAATAAGTATGATCTCATTAGTAGTCATGGGTGTCAGGCTTTGATGGGAAAAATACAATGTCTTCTACTTGCGTAGTCAGCCATGATATTAGATCACCAAATGAGAATGCTCTCAGAAGATTTTAAAATAGATTCCTCCCATCCCCACTCAGGAAGGATTGATAACTAGTAAACATAGTTAAATATCTGAATATTTTTGCAGAACATAACATTGCTGAGATATTAGAGAAAAACTGCTGGTGAGATGCAGGTGGAAGAGACCTTGATGTGGACATAAGTGCTCTGGGTTCAAGTTTTGGTTTAATTATTAACTCTTACTTGATAATTGCAACATTAGCCAATAATTAATTTCTATGAATATTAAGTTCATTTTCTTGAACACTGGGATATTAATTCAGTCTTACAATGCTACAATAATATATTAGATCAAAATCACTCTGCAAGCTGAAATTCATTGCGTGGTTGCACATTATTATAGCACATAACTAGTTTGCGTTGATAAAGAAAAATTGCGTCAGATTACTTGTTGGCAAGGAAACTTCATCAAGACTATTGCAGTAGGGGTCAAGTTTATAGCAGTGGGAGAGAGAGTGAATTTAATTTAAATTCAATTTATATTCTGAAACTAAAGAAAAGTTTTAAATGCAGGGGTGTATTAATGGCTTCCCAGGTGGTGCGGGGGTAAAGATTCTATCTCCCAATGCAGGAGACAAGAAGATGCAGATTTGATTCCTGGGTCAAGAAGATTCCCTGGAGCAGGAAATGGCAAACCACTCCAGTATTCTTGTCTGGAAAATTCCATGGACAAGGTGCTTGGCAGGCTGTATAGTCCATGGGATTGCAGAGTTGGACACAACTAAGCACACACACACTTTAATGGAAAAGTACTGGAGGCTTTGCTGGAAAGATTGGTCACTGTGCCTAGACCATCTGCTTTTGCTAATTGATGCTTAGTGAAGTTAAGTTTCTATCTTCCCCAGGGAGACTGGGAGACCAAAGTCCTATCTTTCTTGAATCTAGAAGGGAAGAGACCAGAGGAAGAAGATTTATACCTCAGAGTCAGGGGAAGAAGTTACAATGGTAAGTTTTCTAAAGTAGATGGTCTAAGAAAAGGTAGGTTAGGGGAGCCTTTGGTCAGAAAGAATCCTGCCTAAAGTTTAGTTCATCTTAGGAGACCTTTAAGGATGCCCTGGTCAATGGATGTCAAAATCATCTAATCCCACTGGGAAAAACAAACACTAAATCAGCAGTCACAGATATGCCTTTTATTCCTTGTTTCTGTTCACTGCTGAACAACATTCAGCCATCATCAGTTATATTCTGAAATTTAGTGTTTTAGTGTTGGAGTTGTGAATGCGTAATCAATGACGTGGAAAAGTTGAATAAAATAACAATGACAAGAATTTTTGCCATGAGTTGTTTTTCTGAGATACATTGATGTTTGTATGCAGATAAACTTATGTGGTGATAAATATATGCAGGCTCTCATTTGATTCAGCTAAATAAGATAAAAGAAGTATACAGTGCTCACAAATTCTCTCAGACATGGCTGCGAGGAATGGAGTTTTATCCATGTAGAGTCACACGCCTCTGACAGTGATCAGTCAGAAATTTAGTCACAGCCTAAATTTTCCTGGGTCCTTGTTCTTTGGTTCTGTGGAAATAAGCATTTAACCTTCTTTACCCTTTTTTCAAAGGACTTGGATTTTGAGCACATGGTTAAACTCAGAGTTGCTAAAAAACACTTGTTTAACAAGGACCAGGGGTGGGGGAAATGTTCTCTGAACATGTTAAAATGTTGACTCTTGACAATATTTTCTGAGTTAGTCAACTTGTGAATTTCTTAAAAAAAAAAAAAATCCCAAGAATTTGATTGAATTTACAATTAATCTATAAAGAAATTTGGGGAGAATTACCATCTTAACAATATGAAGAGTTCCGATCTATGTATATGATACAATCTCTATTTATTTAGATCCTTAATGGAGTAGGGTGAGTATGGGTGGGCATATCTGCTACTGACTGCATATATTGATCACCCCTTAAATTTTTATGTTGAAACCCTAACACCCAATAAGATGATATTAGGAGGTGGGGCCTTTCAGAGGTAAGAGGGTTTAGATAAGTTCATGAGGGTGGAGGCCCTAGGATAGGATTCAGTTCAGTTCAGTTCAGTCGCTCAGTCGTGTCCGACTCTTTGCGACCGCATGAATCGCAACACACCATGACTCCCTGTCCATCACCAACTCCCAGAATTCACTCAAACTCACGTCCATTGAGTCGCTGATGCCATCCAGCCATCTCATCCTCTGTCGTCCCCTTCTCCTCCTGCCCCCAATCCCTCCCAGCATCAGAGTCTTTTCCAATGAGTCAACTCTTCGCATGAGGTGGCCAAAGTACTGGAGTTTCAGCTTTAGCATCATTCCTTCCACAGAACACCCAGGGCTGATCTCCTTTAGAATGTACTGGTTGGATCTCTTTGCAGTCCAAGGGACTCTCAAGAGTCTTCTTCAACACCACAGTTCAAAAGCATCAATTCTTCGGCGCTCAGCCTTTTTCACTGTCCAACTCTCACATCCATACATGACCACAGGAAAAACCATAGCCTTGACTAGACGGACCTTCATTGGCAAAGTAATGTCTCTGCTTTTGAATATGCTATCTAGGTTGGTCATAACTTTCCTTCCAAGGAGTAAGTGTCTTTTAATTTTATGGCTGCAGTCACCATCTGCAGTGATTTTGGAGCCCTAAAAAATTAAGTCTAACACTGTTTCCACAGTTTCCCCATCCATTTCCCATGAAGTTATGGGACCAGATGCCATGATCTTCGTTTTCTGAATGTTGAGCTTTAAGCCAACTTTTTCACTCTCTTCTTTCACTGTCATCAAGAAGCCTTTTAATTCCTCTTCACTTTCTGCCATAAGGGTGGTGTCATCTGCATATCTGAGCTTATTGATATTTCTCCTGGCAATCTTGATTCCAGCTTGTGCTTCTTCCAGCCCAGCATTTCTCATGATGTACTCTGCACATAAGTTAAATAAGCAGGGTGACAATATACAGCCTTNTCACAGCATCATCTTCCAGGATTTGTAATAGCTCTACTGGAATTTCATCACCTCCTCTAGCTTTGTTCGTAGTGATGCATTCTAAGGCCCACTTGACTTCACATTCCAGGATGTCTGGCTCTAGGTGAGTGATCACACCATTGTGATTATCTGGGTCATGAAGATCTTTTTTGTACAGTTCTTTTGTGTATTCTTGCCACCTCTTCTTAATATCTTCTGCTTCTGTTAGGTCCATACCATTTCTGTCCTTTATCGAGCCCATCTTTGATGAAATGTTCCCTTGGTATCTCTAATTTTCTTGAAGAGATCTCTGGTCTTTCCCATTCTGTTGTTTTCCTCTATTTCTTTGCATTGATCACTGAGGAAGGCTTTCTTATCTCTTCTTGCTGTTCTTTGGAACTCTGCATTCAGATGCTTATATCTTTCCTTTTCTTCCTTGCTTTTCATTTCTCTTCTTTTTACAGCTATTTGTAAGGCCTCCCCAGACAGCCATTTTGTTTTTTTGCATTTCTTTTCCATGGGGATGATTTTGATCTCTGTCTCCTGTACAACGTTATGAACCTCCATCCATAGTTCATCAGGCACTCTGTCTATCAGATCTAGTTCCTTAGATCTATTTGTCACTTCCACTGTATAATCATAAGGGATTTGATTTAGGTCATACCTGAATGGTCTAGTGGTTTTCCCTACTTTCTTCAATTTGAGTCTGAATTTGGCAATAAGGAGTTCATCATCTGAGCCACAGTCAGCTCCTGGTCTTGTTTTTGCTGATTGTATAGAGCTTCTCCATCTTTGGCTGCAAAGAATATAATCAATCTGATTTCGGTGTTGACCATCTGGTGATGTCCATGTGTAGAGTCTTCTCTTGTGTTGTTGGAAGAGGGTGTTTGCTATGACCAGTGCTCTCTCTTAGCAAAACTCTATCAGCCTTTGCTCTGCTTCATTCCTTATTCCAAGGCCAATTATTGCCCTGAAAGGAAGAAAAAGGAACAGAGCTCCCTCACACTGCCATGTGAGAAAACAATAAGAAAGCAGGAAGAGGACCTTCCCCAGGAACCTGATCATTCTGACATCCTGATCTTGAACTTATAGCCCTGGGAACTGAACCAGAAATATTTGTCGTTTAAGCCTCCCAGTCCATGTTTTTGTATAGCAGCCCGAACTAATACTATATCTCACAATGATTAAGGAGAGATGGTGGTATTAAAACACAGAATGAACTGATGGAAGTTAGTCATTTGCAAAAGCTTATAAAGTTAAAATGGAATCTTGGTAGCTAGATCAAGTGTGCGTGTGTACACACACCCCTATTTTATCCTTAAGAGAGGTCATTCTTTACAGATTTTATGGTGGAGACTGAGCGGTCAGTGAAGGAGAAGAATGGGGATAGTTGTTTGAGAAACTACACATTGAGGGTATCTATCTGAAAGGAGTTTGACATAATGCAGTGGGTATATATAGAAACACAAGTTAATTTATCTGAAGCTGAAGGACAACTGATGTGTCTAGGANCTGAAAGGAGTTTGACATAACGCAGTGGGTATATATAGAAACACAAGTTAATTTATCTGAAGCTGAAGGACAACTGATGTGTCTAGGAAGCCATTAATGTCAACTGTACTTCTAAGGAACTTCTCACATATCTATTGATCAGGCCAACATTTATTATAGTCTCATGTTGGTGGTTCCTTTTCTAAGGCATTAGAAATTGAGGTAGGTAAGCATAAGGGCTCACTGCTGTGATTTATTTGATAGAAATTCATAAACTTACTGGTCATGACCAACCACACTATCCTCATGCATAGTTAACACAGGATAAGTAGAGTGACTTAATCCTTTAAAACACTGACAATGTTTTCTCCTCCAATATACATATGGAAGATCATATCATCTACTGTTGTTTCAAGGAGGAGTTGAAAAAATTCAAAATAAAAAGAAAAGAACTTTTTCTTCTAAGAAAAAATTCATTTAGATATACCACAGGAGCCTCACTTTTAATATTAATACATTAAAATTGAATTTATTGACTTTCAGTTTCAGCTCTGACTTGTAAAGAAATTAGAAGTCAACATCTCCATCATTACAATAAGATAATCCTGAAAACAATCTTGAAAACCAATGATTTTTCTAATGCCCATTTGAAAACTGAGACCATAGGGCAAACTTTTACCCTTAAATCTGGAGAAGACAGGACAACCCAGAGGGTAATAGCTAAGATTTACTTACATGAAGTACAAGCTACTAGAACCATTAGCTGGTAAGAACACTTAAATGCTAATTTTGACAAATTGCTGGAGGTTGAGTCTGGACTAATCTGAGAATGATAATTTCCTAGGGACTCTCTTAGTGAGGGACACATATTTATGGGCTCTGTATTCAGGAACCCCGTAAGATTCTTAAGGTGAATTTATCTAGCAAGCAAAAGATGAGAATAATCATTGTGGAATAAGTCAGAGCATTGTTCATAAAAAGTTCTTAGCCTCCAGGAGCAAAGATTTTACCAGAACCTTAACCCAACTGGGGTAAGGACATTCCTACCAGGCCACTCTGATCTTCTTGTCTCATCTAAAGGAACAAAAATTGTTCTACTGGATTGACAACTGTGATTATTAAGAACAGGTCCACTAAAATGTAAACCTAAAATTATACAACACGTCCCCTTTTTCACACCTGGTCACAACCAAGGAGGGCTCCAGTATAATATCAGTGGATTATAACTGAAAGAGATTCAAGATACAGATTCCTTCTGAGGAGTAAAAATGGAAGCCCAGTCAAGAGAGACACAAAAACAAGGACAATAGATGAATTTGAAATCTCTGACACTTAACAGTTTCACCAAATACTAAATATAGCTCAACTCCTAAACAGGTTAACATAAACTCTAACACTATATGGTCAAACATCACATGACTCAATTTCTGAAACATATTGCAAGATATACTGAAAGACAGGAAAAAGCAGTCTGATGCCACAAAGCAATCCTTAAAAACAGATTCAGATATGAGAGAGAGGTTGGGATTATCAGACAGGGAATGTAAGTTCACTATGATTAATATAAGGCTCTAATGAAAATATCAGATGACATACAGGAACAGATGGGCAATGTAAGCAGAGATTTGGGAACCTTAACAAAGAGCCAAAAGGAAATGCTAAGAATAAAAAATACTAACAAAAATGAAGAATGCCTTTAATGTGCTCATCAATAGATTTGAAATATCTGAGGAAAAATATCAATGAGCTTGAGGATATGTCGGTACAAATTCCCAAAATGAAATACAAAGAAAAAAGGAATGAAAAACAAACAAAACCCAGAGCATTCATGAAACATAAAATGGATTCAAAAGGTATAAACGTGTATAATTTGAATAACAGACAAAAGAAGAATGGAACAAAAAATATTTGAAATAATAATGGATGAAAACTTTCCAAACAGATACCAAACTAATGTTCCAGGATGTTCAGAGAGTAGTAAGCAACATAGATGTGAAGAAAAAAAAAAGCAACATCTAAATATTATCATATATATTCAAGTCAAAGAAAACAAAAGAGAAAATCTTAAAAGGAGCTAGGATAAATGGGAAACAGCTTACCCAGAGAGAAACAAGGAAAAAATTGCAACGAATTTCTCATTAGCAATGAAAAGAAATGAGTTAAAAAGCCAGAAAAACACACAAAAGAATGGAAATGCATATAACTAAGGGTAGACTCCAGCAGTTGGTGATGGACAGGGAGGCCTGGCGTGCTGCAGTTCATGGGGTTGCAAAGAGTTGGACATGGCTGAGCGACTGAACTGAAGTGTAAGAAAATAGTGTAAAAAGACTACAAACTGCATAATTAAAATTATATTTTATTTAGAAAAAGCAAAACTATAGAGATGATAGAAAATTCAGTGATTGCCTGGGGTTTGGGAGGAGTGAGGAGGATTGAGCAGGGAAGTCTTAAGGGAGAGATTTAAGGAAGTCTCTTCTGATGATACTGTAACAGTTGACACATGACACTATGCATTTATCCCAAACCATAGAAATTTATGCACCGTGTTCCTTAAAATATGCAAATATAAAAATGATTTAGGATGTTAGGTGAACCCATGACATAATGCAGCATGTGACAAAACAAACTAACTGTATTAAAAATGTATGAAAAGTATGAAGGTGGAGGAAGTGATGACCTAAATAACTTTGAAAATGAGCCTAGTCTATAAAGCTAAAGGCAAAAGAAACTGAACATAAGCCAAATTCTAGTTGATAAAGTTGTTTCTAATGGGGCATGGGTTACCAATCCAGACATGGCTATTCATTACACTGAAAATGAACAATTAAGTGAATGCATGGTAGTCACTGAGAGTCAGATTTTTCACTATTGGAGCAGAAGGTATAGATAAACAGTGAGAAGAAACTAGAATAACCTATGTCATAATCAGCCAGAGTCAGAAACATCAGTGTAAACTCATATTTAATTTAACATAGGCACAGATGCATAGAAATCTATGCAGATTTACAGATATAAGATTAGAGTACATACATACATACAACTCTGCTGTGTCAGTACCTAAAAGATATTACCCCTTCCAGTAGCAATGAGCACACTTAGTGCCCTGTGATTTCTAATACCATTATCCAGTGAAAGGGCTCCTTGACGCAAAGACTGATTCTAGTGTTGAGGAAGGAAATATGCTAGATGGATCTGGAGCATCTTACAGTGCCAGATAATAAGGAAGTGCTTAAAAACAAAACAAAATGAAACTTAACAATGACACTGATATGCCTGAAGGACATAGGAACCAACTGAAAGCACTTCCAATGGCCAAATCTGGAGCAGTCTGAGCTGTAAAATCAATAAAAGTAATATTAGATTATAGGACAAAGTGAAATATTAATATTTGTGAGTTTATATTGAACTCACAAATATTATATTATAAACAAATATTTGAATGAAAACACATAATTAGCAGAGAAGAGACAAATTTGCCATGCAGAAGAAGTCCAAATAATTTATGTAGAAACTCTGCCTTTAATGGAATGGAGCTTAACTTCCCACATTGTAGGTCTTGGCTGCACAAAAATTACAGTGTGCGGTTGGGAGATGTTGTTTAGCGGCTCAGTAGTATCTGGCACTTTGTGACCCCGTGGACAGTAGGTCGCCAGGTTCCTCTATCCATGGAGATTCTTCAGGCAAGGATACTGGAGGGGGTTGTCGTTTCCTTTTCCAGGGGGTCTTCCAGACCCAGGGATCGAATCTGTGTCTCCTGCACTAGCAGGCAGATTCTTTACTACTGAGCAGTTGGGGGAGGGTAACATTAACATAGAGAAAACTAACAAACACTATCTCTTCCATGTGGATTACTTGATGGCAGTGATAAGCATGCTGTTAATATGTACTCTGGAGAATATGGGGTAACTGATACTTGTCTTTAGTGGTCATCCTTTCCAAATTCTATAACTAACTCCAGTCTAATCAGGAGAAAATCATCCCACAAATCCCAACTGAGAGTCATTCTACAAAAACCCTAATCACAGTCAGGTATGCTACACTTTTTCACAGTTTGCTTGATGCCCCTTTGCTTTTAAGAAAGACCTATGTTAGTATCTGTTTTTGCTGAAGGAAAGAGCATTTTTATTTTTACAGTGAAAGGCAAAAAAGCAAAAATAGTGTTCAGTGTTTGCTCTGCAGCCAGCAGGAAGAGTGCCACCGCCAAGAGCCTTCCCCAGGAACTACACTCAACATCTCAATCTCAGGCAGACATGCTTTGAACTGTGTCTGTTCCGTGCTTTATCTTGATTTATTTTGTGCACATGTTAGTAAGATGTAAGGGAACTGCCCTTGGGTAATTGCCTCTCCAGTTTACACCACTTCAACTTACAAAATGTTTCATAGAATGTCTGCTTTTGAATGGCTGGGGAAACCTGTACGCCTCTAAACTGCCAGATCATCAGAAACAAGGTCAGACTGCCACAGATGAGAAGAGCCTAAGGAGACATGACAACTAATTATAACCTCGTATTTTACATGGCATTCTGGAACAGAAAACAGACATTAGGATAAAAACTAAGGAAGGTTAAATAAAGTTGGGATTTTAGTTAGTCATAAATTATTGATGTTTATTCAATCTTTCTAACAAATAAATATTCCATACTAAAGTAGAGCTTCCCTGGTGGCTCAGACAGTAAAGTGTCTGCCCGCAATGTGGGAGACTTGGGTTCGATCCCTGGGTCGGGAAGCTCCCATGGAAAGTAAATGGCAACTCACTCTAGTACTCTTGCCTGGAAAATTCCACGGACTGAGGAGCCTGATAGGCTACAGTCCATGGGGTCGCAAAGAGTCGGACACGACTGAGCGACTTCACATTCACATTCACAATGTAGGATATTAATAACAAAGGAAATTAAGTACAGGTACATGGGAATTCTGTACTACCTTTACAGTTTTTCTGTACGTCTAGAACTCTCTAAGATTAAAGGTTCAGTAAGAAAATAAACTTATCAACTGTTGCAAAAGATCATCCAAGCATTCAACTAGACATGAAGAATCATTCTCTGAGTTCCTGTCTTCAAGGACACTTGCATCAAGTTCTAATTCTACTTTAATTTCTTTTTAATTTTTTTCCCCATTCTGTCATGTTTTTTTGAACTCTCATCATTTCATCATCTTATTAGATCTTCCTGGACTATTTAAAAAGTCCCCTAGCCAGCACCATTTTCATCTATCTTAAATTAAGAACTCAAAGCATTTTAAAAATAACAATTCCTTCGAAGTTAGGGCTATTGACAATAAATTTGGGGGTCCTGAGATCATTTGAGGTGGGGGGGAAGTGTGATGATTTAGAAGAAAAGATTAACTAAACTGCTTACTTCCTGCTTTGACTTTGCTGCTATACTAAGCTGCTTATCTTCCTCATGATTTTCTAGAAATAATATTTCTCAAAATTCTTTGCCAAAATGTAATTTATCTGATTGTCTTATAATGTTTTATGAAAATTTGTTTTGTAGTTAGGGCCTTTAGGTGATTGGCTTTACTTATTTATGGCCTTGGAGTTCTAGTCACTGGTAAGCAAAGTAGAATATTTATATTATATATTTGACAGTTTGTTGAACTTCTAGGAGTTATTTAAGTTATTTAAGTAGTCTTTGTTTCTTTGAGCTAAAATGAATTCTTGGAGCTAAGATGAAGTAGGGAGTCTCAGAATGATTTATTTTACTATGTATATTTTCATGAATGCCCAAAGATAATCTACATGGTCTGTGATTGCTTTTTCATGGGCTTTGACATGATGGAAATAAATATATATCATTGTAAATTATCCAAGGCAGCCTTTTTTAAATTGCATACTATAGTATTTAAATTTGGCCTCTAATCTTCTTTAACATTTGTATTAGACTTCCATAGTTACAGTGCCATACTATGACAAAATATGATTCACCCCATAAATATTCATGTTCATTAATCTTTTGGGGAACCCAGTTAATGCATAAAATAAAGTCAAGCTACACTGAAGATGTTAGCTGCTCATTTGCATAAAACCACACCTGTTCTCCAGGGAACATGTTCCTTGATCCTCCCATGGTCAAAAGATTTTGTTTCACAATGTGCTTGGTGCTTTCAGTCAGTCAGAGGGTTTGACAAGGGAGCCTGCGGGAATAGCGAGGAAATATTTGATTTTGAGGCTCAGACTTCTTTATCTGGAAGGGAGTTAAAATGGCATCTACCAGGAACCACACTGGCCGACTTCAAAACTACAGGGCTCAGAAAGCAGCCTTTGATTTCTCTTATCTCCCTGTAAGGCATATTTATCGGAAAAGATTAGGAGGAGAGTTCCAGCAGGACCTCTGTCCCAGCAGCTTCCATTAACCAGCTTCCATGGTCTGTTCTTTCACTGTTGTGAAAACAATTGGTAACTTGTTTTATTTGTATCAAACTGCCTGGCATTTGTGAACAAACTTTGGAGACAAAAACAAAAACTGGAGCCTTAAAGAGCAAACATACTCTTAAAGAAAAACAAAACAAAACAAAACAATCTTTTAAATAACTTCCAAGGAAAAAGAAGTGAAGAACGATGATGTCCATAAATCACAAGATGGAAGGGGGAGGATTGGGTAAAGGAAGGTGTACTTTCCTGGGGAAGAAATAATGAATTATTTTGGCAAACTAAAACGGAGAAAAAAGGAGTGAAAAGTAGGACTCAACAGATAGAAGAATGGAGACAAATTAAGAAAATGTTTGGAGAACAGTTAGTGTGAAAGAAAAGCAAGAGGAAACATCACTCATATGAGTAACAGTGAAAAGTGGAAACAAAAGAACCAGTTATCTGGTAGTTAATGGCCCTCTCAAAAGGAAAGGAGCACAAAGGAAGTGACCACTCCCTCACAAAGTCTGAAAGGCCAGATCAGGCTGTGCTTTTCCTTATCCACCCCACCCTACCCCCCAACCCTGTTTCAAGCACTTAACTCTGGGAGTTTTTTGCTGTCCCAAGTGCCACGTCTTTCTAGAAAGAGGTATGCTAATTGTGCTGAAGACCCCATTTGGAGCCATTCCTGCCCAGTCATCAAACCAAAACTTTGATAACTTTGCCTTCCCTATAAATGGTCCACCTGAACAGAAATGCAGTATTTCCCCATCAGCCAATCTCCAAATGCCAAGCTAACTCTGGCCCTTTCACCCCCTACAAGGTTACCCCAGCCAAGCAGATATTTCATTTGTCTCTTCCTTGTTCCTCATCCTATAATAGCTTCTTATTTTGTACCCCATTTTGCAGTTCTTGGAAAGGAGACCCTATATATCATGAAGGGTTAATGTTTGTTTATATCATCTAAATTGCTTTCGATTATTTTTTAAACAGTCCAGCCATTATGCACTTGCCTTAATATCCATGCCAACAAGTGTGTTGATATAAACAGTTTTAAGAAAATAGTGATTTTTAAATTGTGGGGAACAAACTGGTGGAGAAGGGAAAGAGACTGGGACAGGTAGGAAGGAGAGAAGTCATGCCACCATTGGGCAAGCTCCAATCAGGGGTGCAGACCAAGCCAGGGGCAGGGGCAGGTTGCTGGGCACCCAATCCTAGCATCCCCTTCATTTTTTTCTTTAAGAAGTTCAGAACGTAAGCAACATGTTTTCATTTTTATTGTATTTTGTTCAATTTTTGTTGTTGTTGTTGCTGTGTACTATTTTTGTTTGAACTGCTGATTCTCAAGGAGGGACTCACAGAACCCTCATGAAGGAAAATTCCCTGCAAAGCTGCAGTCAAAGCAGTTATCAATGGATGAACCTGCAGAATTCTACAGAGGAGAGAGGTAACAGCTAAGAGACAGGAGGCAAAGGACATTATGTGGAACCAACAGTAGCAGATGCAGCATCTTCAAAATAATTAGGAAAAAGTGCCTGGTTCCCAAGATATGTTTATAAATCTACTTCCTCTGAACTATGAACTCTGAACTTCAGGATGGGATGCCTCCTTAGAATTGTGCAACATACAAACAAACGTGGGAGTCCTTAGAGATGGAAAGAGATGCAGTGTTAGCACCAGAGGATGACAGGGGAGAAGTGGGTCCTTGCTGTGCAACCTTGGAAAATCTTGTCACCTCTCTGAGCTTGATCTTTTCATTTCTCTAATTGAAATAATAATAGGTGCCAAGCTTGGCTTGTAATGATGATCAAAAGAGAGAAATACGGCACTGCCTTTAGGAAGCTATGAGGTGTTATCTGAGCCTGTGTTCCCTGCTGGACTTACAGATGCAAAAGTGAAGTGAATCAAAGTGAAGTCGCTCAGTTGTGTCCGACTCTTTGCAACCCCATGGACTGTAGCCTACCAGGCTCCTCTGTCCATGGGATTTTCCAGGCAATAGTACTGGAGTGGATTGCCATTTCCTTCTCCAGGGGATCTTCCTGACCCAGGGATTGAACCCGGGTCTCCTGCATTGTAGACAGACGCTTTACCGTCTGAGCCACCAGGGAAGTCCACAGATGCAAAACTCTGGGGCAGTTAAAGTCACTGCCAAGTACAATCTTTGAACCTGATTTTTCTAATCAAACTTTGAATACCATAGAAAAGGTGACTGAACACCAGAGGTAGGGTTGTTAAATCCCAAAGGTTTAAAAAATGCCTTACTTCTGAAGTGTCATGTTTTATATTTTATTGTAGTGAACAGCAGCCAGGCCTACATTTACCCTTCTCTTTACTTTTCCAGAGTAGCAAGGTCAGAGGAGCACAGTTCTTTTCCACATTCAAGGGTTAGTTTAATAGGCCTGGAGAAGGTCACCTACCCGCTTCTACACTCAGTCTGCTAGTGCCTACTAAACACAGGAAAATAGTCAAAAACAGCACTGTACACTTGGGCAGGAATGTAGGTCAGAGGTCAGAATGGCCTTTCCTTTCTTTTCACTTGGACCTTTTTGAAGGGAAGGTACAGCGATAGAGCCCTGATTCAGCGGGGGCGGTCATTAGTGGCAGACAGAACAGCCAGGCACCGCAGTTGGCCACCAACTTCCAGCCTTCAGTTCCAGCTGCCAGGAGGTGGAGAGGCTGACTCACTGGAGTGGAGCCAGGGGGAGTGAGAGGCTGACAGGCCCTTCTCTGCTGGGAAGAACCAGGCTGCCACTGGGCCCATCAAACAGCTCCTCATAGCGCCTGCAGGGCAAGCAGAAGATAAGGGACAGATTGGCCAGGCCAGGTTTTTCAGAAACTTATATGCAGTTTTCAAGGTGGCAGGAACTGTGGGGCCTCTGAAAGAAGTAGCTGGTATATCACAGGTTCTGGTCACTTTATTTTATTATTGGCTATAGAAAAAGGAAGTACCACGCATATGAACTGAAAATTCAAAATATAATAGTCAGAGATGATGAAATAATAGTTTTGCCGAGCACACTGCCGAGTGATGCAAGTAGTGCATAGCTAGACTGCAGAGCTTTTCACATTAAAAATAATAAGATAATAATAACGTGAGTGTTCCTTTTCTCGAACTTTCCTTGTTAAACTGCACTATCTTATATCTCACCATGGCCCTGGGAGGTTGGCAGAGCAGGGGTTATTACTGTTTTCCTTGTCTTTCACACTGAGTCAATGTTTCAGTTGTGGCCTGAGCTCTTTCATTTTCCACTCTGATCACTGAATTTCTGTATGATCTGAGACTTTTTAGATCCCCTCTTCAGATAATACTAGGTTTATTTAGGACTTTTTTTTTTCAGTACTCCCTTCTCCTTCATGGTTCTGAGAGGTACACCAGAATCCTCCTTTATAGGAGCTACTGAGGAAGGGACATGAATGCTAGTAATTTAGACTCTACTTCATAACAGTGAGGGAAGCCCTATAGTTATCTGTTAAATATGTGGGTCTTCTGGGTAAAACTTTGTTTGAGGTGTTCTTATTCCAAAAGTAAAATTTTGGAAATGACTGGACTGGATGTTTTCTAAATTCTTTCTGGCTTTGCTATCCTATGATTATCTAGCCCCTAGATTACAGGGTGCTAACTTTTTCAGGATGCAAGAGTCTTGTTTAGTACTCAGATAAAATCGATACAGTAGAGAACAAAATACCCCAAATTCTTGTAACATGGAGAAATCCCAGCATATGGTACTTGAAAGACATTCTGTCTGAGTCTACATTTTCCTTCCATTGGCCAAGTCTGTGGCTGATAACATAAAGAATGAGGAATTGCCATCTTAACCTCTGCTGCAATGGAAAAGTACTCTCTCCCTCTAAAACTCATTTATAAAGTGTAACTAATAATACTAATAATACCGATATCATTACAAATAGCAAATGGAATAAAATAGTTCACAAGCCTAATGTAATCCTTAGCACATTTTGTAGCTCAGAGATTCTGAGGTCTCACTTCAATCATTCTTCTGACTTAATAATCTATCCTAGGATCTTTACCAGCATGTTATTATCCTAGTCCTTTTAGTTTGTTTCTGTAGATAATACACTGTTTTCATCAGCAAGGAATACACACTCCTGAAGATATAATCAAATGTTATAAACTCATATGGCCTACAACAACTGGGCAATAAAATGTTCCTAATGCAATTGAAAGAGGAAAGTAAAAAAGCTGGCTTATCATTGAACGTTCAAAAAATGAAGATTTTGACATTTGGTCCCATCACTTCATGGCAAATAGATGGAAACAGTGGAATGGAATGGAAACAGTGGCAGACTTTCTTTTCCTGGGCTCCAAAATCACTGCAGATGTTGACTGCAGCCATGAAATTAAAAGACGCTTACTCCTTGGAAGGAAAGTTATGACTAAACTAGACAGCATATTAAAAAGCAGAGACATTACTTTGTTAAAAAAGGTCCATCTAGTCAAGGCTATGGTTTTTCCAGTAGTCATGTATGGATGTGAGAGTTGGACTCCAAAGAAAGCTGAGTGCCAAAGAATTGATGCTTTTGAAGTGTGGTGTTGGAGAAGAATCTTGAGAGTCTCTTGGACTGCAAGGAGATCCAACCAGTCCATCCTAAAGGAAATCAGTCCTGAATATTCATTGGAAGGGCTGATACTAAAGCTGAAGCTCCAGTACTTTGGCCACCTGGTGCGAAGAACTGACTCCTTGGAAAAGACCCTGATGCTGGCAAAGATTGAAGGAAGGAGGAGAAGGGGAAGACAGAGGATGAGATGGCTGGATGGTATCACTGACTCGATGGACATGAGTTTGAGCACACTTTGGGAGTTGGTGATGGACAGGCAAGCCTGGTGTGCTGCAGTCCATGGGGTCACAGAGAGTCAGGCACAACTAAGTTATTGAATAGAACTGAACTGAAAGGTAATATGGAATGAGTTCGACTGTGCCTAACTACTTGTTTTACTAGGCTAAGTTTACCATTAGAACCAGTGGGTTCAGAGAGTATGGATTTCTGCATTCTCACTGGAAATAACCATTTTAAAATGTTGGCTCATTTCCTTTAAACCAAAACATCTCTCCAGGATAAACTTGGCAAGTTTACAAAATGATATTATACTGATTTGGAACTTGGGGAGGTAGGTGGAAAGATTCTGAATTTATTTTATATAAGTTTCTAATTTATACTCCTATACAGTTGTGCTTGAAGTCCTCGGGTGACTGAATCAATATAAGAGCCAAAGACTGACCCTGAACTTTTGTCCTCCATTCCCCAAATGACAGCTCATTTAAATGAAGATGTTTCAGTGGATTCAAGGGTCAAATAAATAGGAACAGAACGGACTCATGGTATCAACTTTGAAGGAGCAGTTTTCTAGTAACTTAGACTGTCCAAAGTGAAGCCAGTTGTCTAATGATGTCCACTTCTAGGAACGGTTGAAAGAGTTGCTAGTTGTGCATGTGCCAACTTTGGAATCTTGGTAGCTCCAAACTCAGACAAAGGTTAAGGTTATTTTCCTCTTTGATTCGCATCTCTGTGTGCTGTTAGCAATGTACCCTTGCCACCTGGATTACCTGTAAAGGACCTGCTCCAGGGCAGAAGTAAGTTCCTCATGCTTAAGTGTATAAGAATACTTAGAAGGCATATTTTTCTCTTTGTGTCTTTTAAATTTATTTTTCCTGATTATAAACTAGCAATTATAAACCTGCTTTGGAGAGAGGCAAAAAAGAAAAGAAGCAGAGAAACACTTTGTCTCTGTGCAATTACCCAGACATAGCTATTATTTTGTCACATTCTCTTTCAACAGTATCATCTGTAATCCTGCTGAAACCCACACAAAAGGGTTTCATTAAATGTATTTTGTATATATGAAATTTCTGGCAAGTATAAATAAATGATTGTTTATTCTGCTTATTAATTTTTGACCTTTCATGTCATTTTCACTTTCTCTTTATTCTTTTACCCTTTCAGAATAGTATTGTTAACCCTGACTGAAATTAGAATCAATAGGACAGATTTACTGAAAATACTGGTGCTCAAGCCTGAGGCCTAGCGAGATATAACATGATCTGGAAAAACTAGGGCTATTAAAAAAAAAAAAGGTATTGGGAGTAAGAAATTTGCATGCATGTCCGGGCTCAGCAGGGCACCAATTCATTGCCTCTGAACATGATTTGTTCCTTTGATCTTCCAGTGAGAAGGGGCTCCAGCTACCCCAGCAGCTGCCACTGAGGGGACCACAACCAGAAGGCAAGCTGCGTGACTAACCCTCGCAGTCCCTGGGGAGGGTACAGTGACCACCCCCATTCAGATGTGAGCCAGGGCCCGGGGCTGTGTCTGGGTTGCAGAGTCAGGGGTGTCAAGGGCAGTGATAGCCATAGTCGCAGGGTAGTGGTGGGGCTGGGGCCCCAGGCCTCCTCCAGCTCCTCCTGCCCAGACACAATGACTTCACTTGGAGGCACATCAACCCAGTTAGAAACCCCACTGTTTTCTGTATGACTTCTGTAAAAAGATGTCTGCTATCATTCTAATCTTGGTTCCTCTTTGTATGCATGGTGCACCTTTTTTTTTTTTTTCTTTTTCTGGCTACCTTCCTGATTTCTCCAACTTTTTGTTTTCCATCTTTCACACACAGTATGCTAGGGGTTAGTGTGTGTGTGTGTTGTGTGTGTTTGGTGTTCCCATTCCCAGCTGGCTGCACGTCACAAGGGATCCCTCTCTAGCAAGTTATTTGCTACTTGATATGTACAAGCCTGCAGGGGGTGGAGGGCATTCTCTGTCATGATTAAGTCTCATCCTTAACTGGGCACTGTGTCCCAACCTTCTCAGTGTTCCTGACCCTTTCCCTGTGTAGTTCTGAGCCCAGTATGCTTTTAATCCTCATTACAGCTCTATGTGTTTATTATAATAGCTATGAATAATTTCTTCTTGGCAGAAATCCCCTTGTATGTAGTATTAATGAGATACAGCGCTCTGCAATTATATCTGTAAAGTGTCAGAAGCATAGTACGTGTTCAGCAAATGATGGTACTTTCCCTGTTGTCTCTACTTAAGGTGTTGGGAGCTGAGGGATATTTTCAAGAGGGAATTGGTGTATGGGCAAGGAACAGATTTTCTTTTATGCTACTATTATTATCTACTATTATTATCAGACTAGGCAATCCATGGCGCTCTTTGCTTTTTAATCCAATAATTACTTATTTATAGACTCAGCAATTGGTAAGGTCATTGTGACCTTTCTTGAGACAAACTGTCTTGTTAGAAAGCCTACTGAGCTCTAGCTGTTTGGGCTGTGTGGTTTCTGGGGTTTGTGGGAATCCTGCCACATTTGTAAGATTATTGACATTTCCTTTGCATTTAGGTACACAGCTAGCATAATTCATAGGCATATTCCATAAACATTTACTCCAAAGAGTGAGACAAGGTTTGCTTTTCTAAATAAATGGCTTTTGTTTTGCCTTTCTTTCTTTCCTTCCTTGTTTCTTTTCCTTCATTCCTTCCCCCTCTCCTTCCTTTTATCTGTAGAGGTATGTTTCACAGACAGAATTTTTTTTAATGAACATTTCAAATAATGATATCTTCAATGTCCATCTTTATATTCTGTAGCATTCTCTTAATGTATGAGGTGAAGTGAAGTCGCTCAGTCATGTCCAACTCTTTGTGACCCCATGGACTGTAGCCTACTAGGCTCTTCCATCCATGGGATTTTCCAGGCAAGAGTACTGGAGTGGGTTGCCATTTCCTCCTCCAGAGGATCTTCCCGACCCAGGGATCGAACCCAGGTCTCCTGCATTGTAGGCAGACGCTTTACCATCTGAGCCAACACGGAAGTCCTCTTAATGTATAGGACATATATAAAAGTTTTAGTATATATTTGAGAATTTTCCTCTGTATTTATCGAGTTGATTTCCCCAGTCTGATAAACAATGAAGATTAATAGAAATGAATGTAATTACCCAACTAAGAAACAAAGGATTACCATGTCAAAGGTTCTTATCAAACCTTTTCAGAATAATTTTATTCCTGTTATTTGAAGAGTGGATACTGTTGATTGAGACAAAGAGTTGAAGAGCATTAAAAAATTAGAGAGATGGATGAGAGATGAATCATACACATTCTTGTATTAATTTTTGAGGATATGTTACATGAGAAACTATCCTTTTGAAAATGATTGTGTAAAATAGAGACGTGCAACGTGGTATTGGCCCAGTGATGAGAGCACTCAGGCTGCATGCCTCCATCACCCGTAACATGCTCCTTTATCCTTCAGCGCAACTGACTCAAGGTCTTCCTAGAGCAAGAAGACGAACCCGAGATGTCAAATCGAAAGTCTTCTAGGCTAGTCCTTGTTGCCTTTGTTTTTTCAACAGTATTTGACACTACTAACCCTCCTGCTCACATATTTTCTCTTCTCCCACCCTCCTCCTCTTTCTCTCTCACTCTTGCTCACCCTTTCTTCATTTCCTACTACTTTTGCTACCATCACTTTTTAAAAAAAGAATCAATTTTATGCCAAATTTTCAGTTAAGCATTACCCTTTCCCTTCAGAGGATGTGGGAAACTGAAACCCAAAAGTTGGAGGGTAGAAGAATGCTTTATATTACACTGCCTTTATTGATAATGTGTGAAGCATTCCTCCCACTCAGGGAGTAAATGATAGGTTGTAAATAACCTCATGAGACGGGTCTAAAGCAGAGAGCAAATCAGTCTGCATGAATGCTTCCTTCTAAGGGGGCTTGGCTGTCCATTATTTCAGGGTTTCTAATTCTATGCAGAACATCTGGTTAATAACATGTGGGCTTCGGTTCTGCTAGGCTAAACACTGAACAGGAAAATCCAGTGAGGACTTAAAGAAAGGTTCTTTTCCATGACATCAGAGAAAAGTGTTCGGTTTGAGGGAGGAGATGGACTTCTGTTTTTATCACAAATCCTAAACTGAAGGACAAATAGGGCAACAGTCATTGAGTGAGTAGCCATCACTATTGTCACGTGTGGGGCTATTAAAAAGAGACTTTTTTGGCAAATAAAAATCACAATTAAAAAAAAACTATATGTTACCTTTTTTATGGGAAATCAAGAGTATTTCTTTAGGTTCACTTTAAAAGAAAAAAATTTAGCTATAGAAGCAAAAGGTATTTCTCAAAGGAGATTAGAGCAAATAAAAGAAGAATTGTTGGTGCATTAAAAGAAAAGGAAACCCTTTATGTGAAAAAAATTAAAGAGTAGCAGCCATTTTAATTGGAGAAGGCAATGGCACCCCACTCCAGTGTTCTTGCCTGGAGAATCCCAGGGACAGGGGAGCCTGGTGCGCTGCCGTCTATGGGGTTGCACAGAGTTGGACATGACTGAAGCGACTTAGTAGTAGTAGTAGTAGCCATTTTAATTATCCCTGGTGGCTCAGATGGTAAAAATCTGCCTGTGAAGAGGGAGACCTGGGTTCAATCTCTGGTCAGGAAGATCCTGTGGAGAAGGGAATGACAACCCATTCCACTCTTCTTGCCTGGAAAATTCCATGTGCAGAGGAGCCTGGAGGGCTCTAATCCATGGGGTCCCAAAGAGCTGGACAGGACTGAGCGACTAACACACAGATCATTGCAGCAAGTATTCATCATCCTCTATGTGGTGACTGATCTGGTTCATCTTCATAAACTGTTCTTCCTTTCTGGGTCTTCCCTGCCCTGATCTGGACAATCCCTACATAAAACTCTTGACCTCTCCAGAAGAAGTAAACGAATAGGTGACATAATGTATTTAATAGTTTGGGAAAGCATTGCTTGCTAAGAGAAGACGAGTCTTTGGTTCTCTCTTGAATATTCCAAAACTAAATTTGAATCCAGGTGATCTTCATTATTAACCTCTTCTGTATTTCCAGATTTGCCTACTCATTAAAATTTATCTGTAACCCCAAATCCGACCTCACGGCTCTTATATAGGCATCATTCTCACTCAGCCCCCAAAAGTTTGAGCTGCCCAACAGATTACCACCTGGAGGTTAAAACAAAGCTATGCTCTACATTCCTGTTTCATCTATCATGCAGTAAACAAGTATCCTTTCCTTGGTCAGTGTAATGCCATATCTTTCCCATTTTGTGTTTTTTTTGTTGATGATTTCACTGTGAAATAGTCCCCCAAGTGTTGAGTTGAAGTGTTGTCTAGTGTTCCAAAGTGCAAGACAGCTGCAAATGTGCCTTAGGTGTTTTAGTTAAGCTTCATTAAAGATAAGCTTAATTCAGATACAAGCTATAGTTATAGAACTATAGGTCAATATTATTGAAGCAACAATTTATGTTAAACAAGTTGTCTTTAAAACCACATGCAAAATAAGGTTATATATTGATCGGTTGACAAAAATGTGACCTGGCTTTGCAAGAACTTAACTTTCTATTTCCCCTCAGAGCAAGGCTTCAGTATTTGCTAAATCAGTGTTTGCTCCAACTTTATAGAGCATAACTACTGTGAATAATGAGAACTGACATAAAGAGAGCGAGATCTGGAAAGTATTTTGAAGCCCATTATATCTGTACTACACCAAGTACCTTTTCCTGTAATGTATGTGTTTACATTTATTCTAAAATCTCTGAGTTCCCTCTAGGGGTTAACTTAATATTCATTTCTCATGTCTTACCATACATGAGAGTGCTTTACCTCAACTGGAAGGTTTCCTCTTTTCTTTATTATTCTCCAAATTTGGTAGGATTGCTCCTTCTTGGACTAGGAAACACATTTTCTAATTTTTCAGGCAGCTGGAGGCATGGAAGACATTTTCAAACACTGAATGGCAAAGGAAAAAAAAATAGAGAACGTTCCTTAAAAGAGGTGATAGTTTAAGGATAATGAGGTGGTATTTTAAATTAAGTGAGTGAAAAATGAAAGAAGGGAGAGTCCTAGCAAAGGAGAGCCACACCGCAGTAGGAAGGACACGCTTGGGAGGAAGGTAGCTGGCGTGACTCCAGGCCAGGTGCACAAGAGGATGTGGCAGCGACTGTGTGGGGAGCAGGGAAAGTTCCCCGTATAAAATGGTTTGACATTTGGGCAAGGAATTTATCTTCATAGAAAGCTTACAAAATAGAAATAACATGAAACCTTCTTATTGATATCTTTGCTCTTGTTTATTTATTTGAGAATGATCTTTTTGGTTATGTGCAGAATGAATTAAGTAAATGATTAGGAAGCTATAAAATGATGAGGGCCTTTACTTAAGCAATAACAATGTAGAGGAAAAAGGAAATATAAATGGTAAGGACATGCAGGCCTTAGAATTTAGAATGTTAATGACTAACTTGGTATTGGAAGTAACTTTAAAGGAGGAATCCAGAATAGCTCCCAGCTTTTGTTTATTTTAGCCCTTTCTTTCCCCAGCTTTTCTAAGTTCCCATAAATGCTTTACAAGCAATATCATATTCAAAGTACTGAATAGAAGCTGAGAATGTCACAATGACATAGCCATGACCTTGTTCTCTCAGGAGAGAACGAGTCATCACACAGACGAGCTAAACCTCATCTGTCAACTGGGAAATGTAGATGGTTGCCAGGCTAAGTTGTTGGTCCAATGCTGAGAATTCTACAAAAACTTGCAATATGATGTCTAGCGGTTACTGCCAGACACTGATTTCTTGGTGAGCTGTGGCCTTGAAAATCTGTTAAGCCATGGAACAGTGTGAGATCCTTAAAGGAAGAGTATTACTACATTGTTACCTGTGAAGCTCACCCATTTTCAGAACTACGTAATCTTTGAGAGAAATTCTACTTTCCAAAATGAGTTGGTCAGACCAGGAAAGCCACTCGTATGGGAGTGAGAGAAGTATTATTTGGTCAAAGGAAGAATTTAAGCTGTAATGTAATCAAAATGGAGATCCCAGCCCACTCATGGGATAAAGTGGTGGTCTCTAGAACTGTGATGGCTTTAAATGTCATCCCAAATTCTAGGCAAAGAGTCTGGCTTTTATGCTCAGCCCATTAGTCATTCAAAGTGGACAGCCCATAGGGAGAGCTTATAAATTTGATATCAGCAGCGTGAGGACAGTCTGGACACAGATACAGTTGTGAGCCATTAACAGTATACTCTTAGTATAGTATTGTGTGCCTGGACGCTGAAATGGAGATTTGGCCTGAAAAATGTAGTGACATTTGTAGTTACAAATGTAGTTAGGTGTGAATAAAATCTCCACTAGCACCCCTATTTCAAATCACCCTTCTTTGGAAGTATACTAACCACCCTGTGTCTATTACACTTTATACAGCGATAGTAATTATCCCTTCTCAAATTTACCTTTTTTCCCCAGGTATTGGGATATGTTTTTTCACTTGTCATTTTATCCTCAAGCAAATGCCTCTTCTTTTCCAGCCTCTCATGCCTCGTTTCTAGGAGTATTTTATTTCTCTCCATTTTTTGCCCAAGACTGACTTCTCCCTTTATTCACAGGAATGTGTCTTTTATCCATCTCTTTTTTTCAAAGTTAGCAGTGATTTTACATGACAGCTAATGTTTCATACAATTTTGAATAGAATCTAGAGGTGGCGCCCTTAAAATCCTGTCATTCTGTAATAGTTGGGGTTGTATCTTGCTCAGTTTTTGTCTGTTATACCTTAAGTGTTCAGTAGAGTAATGGGTACAAAGGTGATGGTGATAAAGATGAATACCTATTACCTCTTTTAATAATGGAAAACGAAAGTTTTAGGTGAGCACGTGAGTACCCTATTTCTGGCTTGTTGTTTTTGTCTCAATTAGGTATGCCGATGTGACTAAGTTTGTACCTGTGATTCACAAATGGAATTAATATATACAACTTCCTGGATATCTCCTTTAAGAAGTTTATTTTAAGCTCTGCTTTCTCCTCTGTGGTAGCTGGATAATGGTAATGACTTAGAGCATATTTGGAACCTTCCCTACCACTTTTGGCTTGCTCACTTCTAAACCTTTATATTAGAGACAAAACATTTTTCTTGTAAAAAACCAGTGTGCTTTGGGATAACTTTCTAGAGCTCTAATTGTTCAGAAATCCTTAAAAAAAAAAAAAAAAAAGCCCTCGAAGTGGGCTCTTGTTATGAAAACTCTGATTACATGTGAAATGCACTAAGTGGCTGATGGAAAATTCACAAATATTGTGAGTTGAGAACTGGAGAATGCCATTACGCTGTAGTGAAATGGCTGTTAAAACTGTTGTTGCCATAACCTGGAAGGTAGATCATGTGCTCCTGAGGTGACAGCTCTGAGGAAATTAATGGCAAAATTCAGAATGAGTCTGTGTGTTGGCTGCTACTTATGCCTTTTTGTTGTTTTATTGAACTCAGGACAAGCATTGTCTATATTGCTACATAACCTTCAAAATTATCATTTTAATATTTTACATTCCATAGAGTAATTGTACTTTACTTAGCAGCATCCTTACTGAGTGATTTCAATTATTTGTAAATGATGATGCAATAAACATCTTTGCATATGTAGCTCTTCCCCATATTTCCGATTAAGTAACATTCTCAGTAGCGCAATTGCTCCATTGAACTCATTTACAGTTCTTGAGTCATGTTTCCACAATCCAGTCCTAAATCATACCAAGTTGCACTGTCAACAATAATGAATAAGTATTACAATTTTCACTTTAATTTAGACCAGCAATCAGTACTAGAATGTTTTTCTTTGAAATTCTACATATAAATGTAATCATACAGTCTTTGTCTTTCTCTGTCTGACTTATTTCATTAAGTATAACACCTTCTAGAGTCATCCATGTTGTTGCAAATGGCAATCTTTAGTTCATTTTATGGCTGAGAAATATATCTATATGTCTATATATATTCCACATCTTCCTATCCATTCATTTAATGATGGGGACTTAGTTTGCTAATTTAATTGGTATAACATGATATGTTGGTGTTGAATTAATTTGTATTTCCTTTTTCAGTTTTACTGAGATATAATTAACTTACAGCACTTTGTAAGTGTACAGTATAATGATTTGCCTTACAAACATCATGAAGTCATTAGCACAATGAGTTTGGTGAATACTCATCATCTCATATAAGATTTAAAGTATTGAAACAAATATTTTTCTTGTGATGAAAATTGAAGATTTCCTCTCTTAACAGCTTTTATATATAACACAGAGCAGTGTTACTTATATTCATTATGCTATAAATTACATCCCTAGTGCTTATTTGTCTTATAACTAGAAGTTTGTATGTTTTAACTGTCTTCATTCAATTCTCCCTTCCCTACTCCCCACTTTCAACAACCACAAATCTTCTCTCTCTTTTAACGAGTTTGTATGTTTAGTCCTTTGTATGTTTTTGAAGTATAACTGACCTACAACATGGTGATTCAATGCTTCTATAAAATTTAAGATGATCATCACTGTTAAGTCTAGTTATGACCTGTCACCATACTAAGATATTGTATTGGTATTGACTATATTCCCCAAACTATACATTTCATACTTGTGACTCATTTATTTTGCAGCTGGAATTTTGTACCTCTTAATCTCCCTTAAGTATTTTTGTTCTCCTCTATCTCATCCCCTTCTGGCAACCACTTGTTTGTTCTCTGTATCTATAACTATTTATATTTTGCATGGTTGTCTATTTGCTCTTTAGATTCACATACAAATGAAATCATACAGTCTTTGTCTTTCTCTGACTTATTTCACTGAGTAAAATGCCTTCTAGATCCATCCATGTTGTCGCAAATGGTAAGCTTTAATTCTTTTTTATGGCTAAGTAATATAGCTATATAATCTATATGCCTACCTATATACCACCTATTCTTTATCTGTTCACCTAATGATGGGCTCTTAGTCAGCTTCCATATCTTGGCCATTATAAATAATGCTGCAATGAATATTGGGATACACACATCTTTTCTTGCTAATGTTTTCTCTTTTCTTCAGAAGGGAAAATAGAAATATCCAGGAGGGAAATTGCTGTATCATATGTGTCCTGATACAGCAGGGTGAGGGCCTGCTGTGTTCCTGGGGCTAAGTCTCCTCCTTAGGGGGGCAGGCATGGGACCCAGCAGATTTCAGGACTAGTGCCAGGGTACTGGTGTGGTGGCTGGGTCCTGAGCCCTCTGGTGGATGGGGCTGGGTCCTGGGTGAATGTGGGTTCAGTGGGCCCTCAAGTTGCTGGTGGGTGGGGTTGCTTAGCTTGAGGCATTCTAGTAGTGGTACCCACAGGCTGGTGTGCAGTTCTGCGTCTTGGCCCTAAAAAGCTAGAGGAAGGGTTCCAAAATGTCCCATGCCAGCACCACTGTCTTAGTGGTAGAATGTGCTCCCCCAGATGGCTGCTGCCAGTGCTGATGGCCCCAGGGTGAGCTCCAGTTTCCTCCTGCTTCTCTGGGAGGCTCTCTAAGATCCATTGGTATGCCTGACTCCAGCTCTTTTCAGATTATTGCCACTGCCTTGGGTCCTGGAATGTGTGAGTTTGTGTGCTCCTTTTAAGAGTGAGTCTCTATTTCCCACAGCTCTCTGACTCTTCTGAAAGTAAGCTCTGCTGGCCTTGAAAACCAAATGTTCTGGATGCTTGTCTTTCCAGTGCAGAGATGGGGAGCTGATTCAGGGATCAGACCCTTTGCTTCTTGGAGAAAACCTCTGTAATTATAATTATTCTTCCATTGTGGGTCATACACCCAGGGTATGAATCTTATTTCCCCACTTCTCTGATCCTTTTTTCTTTCTCTTTTGCTCCTTCTTTATATTTTTAGTTATAGGAGACCTTTTCTGCTAGTCTTCAGTCTTTCTCATCAATATTTGCTCTGAAAATAGCTGTGGTCTTGGTGTGTTCATGGGAGGAATTGAGCTCAGAGTCTTACTACTCTGCCATCTTGGCCACAGACTTGGTACTTACCCGTGCTGGGGTAACTACAAGAAGTTAATGGACACCAACCAGAATTGGCCTTGTTTCATGAAGAGAAACATAGGATTCTCATAGGAGAATACAGAGGGAGAATCTCTTTTCAGCTAAAAAGTTAAAGTGATGGAAAGTCCAGAGATTCGGGATCTTTCAAAGTTAAAAAATATAACTATCTGTGCCTCAAACAGCAAAAGGTTACATGATACCTAGAGTTATCCTGTGGCAGATTCATGTTGATGTATAGCAAAACCAATACAATATTGTAAAGTAATTAACCTCCAATTAAAATAAATAAATTAAACAAATTAAAAAAAAAAGATCAGGTCAAAGACATCTATTGTTTCTGTTATTTCAGTTTCCTTCATGAGGCCATTTAAAATTTTTGACTTAAAAGATATAGGCCTAACTTAGAAGTCGGTAAATAAAAGAGAGGGATATTAAAGAATCTGCCTGCAATGCAGGAGACTTGGGTTCAATGCCTGGATTGGGAAGATCCTCTGGAGAAGGGAATGGCAACTCACTCCAGTATTCTTGCCTGGAATATTACATGGACAGAGGAGCCTGGCGGGCTACACTCCATGAGGTCACAAAGAGTCAGACATGGCTGAGCGACTAACACTTCCACTTCATTATAATAATGGCTTATTGAGATATTTGGGTGTGGTACCTTTCACATGTACTAAATCCTTGAAAATTTGTACTGTCAATGAAACCATTAACCCTTCTTATAACAGACTTCATGTTTGATTCCTAGAGCAGCACTGGAGCCCACAAACTTTCACAGGCAGAAAGTGGGTTGTGGAAGCTGCCTAGTCTCCAAAGAGGGAACACTCTCCACTCATCCTACCTCAGAGTTACTCACATAAGATAAAGGAAAAAGATATTTTGAAGCAGGGACTGTGGTGAGCAGGGGATGAAGGAGGTAGTCCCCAAAGGCAGAAACTAGGGGGAACCAGACAGATGAACTAAGTAATCTAACCCACAGCCTGGGGAGGAAATTTTGTGTGATTTCTGTCCATTGAGCTTTGATAACTGCTATGAGACGCTGACTACTCTGTTTCCCATTCTTTCCTTTTCGATATGCTCATTTTGTTATGGTTATAGCTGTTCCTATGTTATCAGTATATATTAGAAGAGAGAGAACTAGCTTGTCAGTTAGTCAACAGATTGATTTTGAAGAGCCAAATCCAGATATGATGAAGAGAAATGCCCATTACAAAATCTAGATTTTGGTCTGGATGCAGTAAATTCAAAGATACTTAGATAACCAGAATAGTTAACTGAGGGAAATTCTGAAAGCCCCTAATAAATATTTTCCCATGATTTCTTTAGTAACAGATGCTCTGACTTTTGCTAGACGCATTATCATTCAACAGAAGACTATGGTTCCTAGTCTCTTTTACTGCTAAATGTGATCCTGTGGCCAAATTTGACCAAGAGCCCATGAGAGACATTGATGTATGAAGCTTTCAGGTTTTCTCCTTAAAGGTGCTTTTGCTGGACTTGGTCCCCTCATAATTGGCTACGAAATAGCAAGACCCCAAACTGCTGTGAAGGTGTTATGTTAAAGATGGCAAAACTTCACTCCTAGCCTAAGAGCACTGAACCTTGACATGGGTCGCTCTAGATGCTGGTTAAGAACAGGCTGCAACTGGCAAGGTGGGAAACAGGGCAGTTAGGGAGACAGGGAAGGAATTGGAGCAAGAAGTTAAGATAATGACTTGGACAAAATAGTGGCAGTAGAGGTGATGAGAAGTACTCAGATTCTGAATATATTTTGATTTTAGAGTCAACAGGATTTCCTGACATATTTATATGAAATGAGAGAAGAAATAGGGGTAAAGAATGCTTTTTTTAAAAAATGATTTTTATCATACAGCAACTAAAAAGGTAAATTTCTATCATCTGAGATGAGGAAGACCACAGATAGAAATGTTTTGCAGGGAAAGATCACAAACTCATGTTTGGTAATGAAAAATTGGAGATGCCTCTTTGATATCTAGAGCTTCCCAGGTGGTGCTAGTGGTAAAGAACTTGTATGCCAATGCAAGAGACATAAGACACATGCGTTTGATCCCTGAGTCAGGAAGATCCCCTGGAGGAGGGAATGGTACCCCAGTAGTCTTGCCTGGACAATCCCATGGGCAGAGGAGCCTGGCAGGCTATAGTCCATGGGGTTTCAAAGAGTCAGAACTTGACTGAAGGGACTTAGCATTGCATGCTTTGAAATCTAAATCAAGAGTTTGAAAAGTTGACAATATCCATCTAAAACTCAGCAAAACAATCTGGAACTTAAAACATACATTTAGGAATTGTCAGAAATTATTTTAAATTCATTTTCTCAACTTGTTAATTATAAAAATTTCAATATAAAGAAAAATTGTTACATACATTGATAATTCATCCCTAAGTACTTCAATATGAATTTCCTTATTAGAATGGCCTTCCACTAAAAATATCACAATATCAATGTCATACATATGAAATTGGATATTTCCTCAAATAATTGGTAATTATTTATTATCAAGGCTGTATGCAAATTTTCCTGTTTACCTCAAACATAACACTTATTACATTTTCTTTTTACAAATTAGAATATACTTAAAGTTCAAACACTAGACTATTACATCTTTTAATGAAGAAGAGATCATATTTTTGCCATGGCATTGACTCTTCAAAATCACCAGACCAGTTTTCTCTAACATCTCACCTGATGTTTCATATTTGTCTAACTGTTGTTTTCACTGTGTGTATAGCATGCAGGATCTTAGTGCCCCAACTAGGGATAAACTCATGACCCCCCGTAGTGGAATCAGAGTCTTATCACTGGACTTCCAATGAAATCTCTCATGGTTTTTTCTTATGTCATTAACTTATTTTTATATCTCCTGCATTTTTGGTAAACTGAAAGTTAGGTCTAATGTCTTAATTCTGTTTTGGCAAGATAATTTCATTAAAAGTTGTGTACTTTACATTGTGTTATAATCAGAAAGCACATAATTTCAGTTCTTTCCATTACTGGGGACTTTAATAAAGAAGAAAGTGAATTTTCTTGTCATTCAACAGGACCAAATTTTATAATAATTTCAATTAAGACTTAGACACTTTAAATATGCTGCAATCATCTTCGCTGGACTTACTTTGTGAACAAAAGATCTTTGGATTTTAATTTGATTCTACAAATGAAAATAGAACTTGAAAGCTGATTTTTAAGTTATCCTTTAAGAACAATTGTCCTTTAAATGCATTTGGAATAAATGCAGAGGAGACAGACATGGCACTTAGAATGAATCTTTGTACATTACATGAATAATGATAATTGTGGTGCCAGACTTTCACAGATGAGATAAATTTAATCGACAAATGGGCTGCCAGGGAAGTGACTTTCAAACCCACCTTTCATTTATTCAAGGTTATACCTATAATTTGTTTGCAATCATAATTTCTATGTCACCTTTAATATTATTCATTTCTTCTTTATGATACATACTCAACAACTATATAGTTATACAACATTGTCACCAAAATACAGCGTTTTTGTTTGTTTTTACAGGGAGGGAGCATTTGTATCTTACCTAATTAAGTCAAAAACAGAATTTACTAAGAAGCAAGAATAAGTTAGGCTGATTATAGTAAGTTTTTAAGTAATTATGCTGCTGCTGCTGCTAAGTCACTTCAGTCGTGTCCAACTCTGTGTGACCCCATAGATGGCAGCCCACCAGGCTCCCCCATCCCTGGGATTCTCCAGGCAAGAACACATTTAAAAAATATTTCAGTTGGAGGAGGTTTCAAAGCTTGGATTATAAGGGACTTGTTAAAATTCATATCTATTAATATTTTTACTATTCAGTGAACAGATTTATTTTATTGATTTTGATTAGTGTCCAATTTATTTTCTTGCCATATATGCAACAGAGAGCAGTATTAAAGTGTTTGCCAAGATGAACAAAATCATTCTTCATCTTTTCAGATACATTATTCTAATCCAAGGAAAGTTTGTTTAGCTTGGGAAAGAGGTAAATAATGCCATATCCAGAGATGCAAAACAAAAGATGAGATTGAAAAACCATGGTTCATAACAAAATTTCAAAGAACATTAGACATAAAAATTGTCAGAGAAAACACTTACAGTTCACTTCGGTGGTCTGAATAAATGTGAAAAATGCTCGTGTTCACCCTGCAGTAGCACATATTCGTATATTATACATGAACTCATTTGTTTAACATTTGTGAAGTCTGTGTGTGCGTGCTTGCTCAGTCATGTCTGCCTCTTTGCGATCCCAGGGACTGTAGCCAACCAGGCTCCTCTGTCCATGGGATTCTCCAGGCAAAAACATCAGAGGGGTTTACCATTCTCTTCTCCAGGGGATATTCCAGATCCAGGAATCAAACCCATGCCTCCTGCATTACAGGCAGTTTCTTTACCATCTGAGCCATCAGGGAAGCCTATTTAAATGTTATAGAGGTCACATTAAAAAAAAAAAAAAAAGTAAAAAGAAACTGGACTTCCCTGGTGGCTCAGAGGTTAAAGCGTCTGCCTCCAATGCGGGAGACACGGGTTCGATCCCTGGGTCGGGAAGATTCCCTGGAGAAGGAAATGGTAACCCTCTCCAGTAAAAAGAAACTGGTGAAATCCATTTATCAACATATTTTATTTCACTTAATCTATTCAAAATATTATTTCAGCATGTAATCAATATAAAATTATTAATGAGATACTTGACATCATGTTTTCAGAGTAAAGTTTTAAAAATCCATTGTGTATTTTACACTTTTAGTTCATGTTGATCAGGACTAGTAATATTTTAAATGTTCAGTAGCCACATTCCACTAGTGACTACTCTATAAGATAGAACAGTTCTATTGTTGAATTGTAGAAATTGTGGATTGCATGTGTCTTTATCAATATTATTTATTTAAAAAGTCTCTGGGATGGTCATGTACCCTCTGCTATATTTAAAATGGATAAAGAACAAGGACCTACTATTTTCTACAGGCAAATCTGCTCAATGTTATATGGCAGCCTGGATGATAAGGGAATTTGGGGGAGAATGGATACATGTATGTATGTGTATGGCTGAGTCCTTTTTCTGTTCAACTGAAACTCTCACAACATTGTTAATTGGTTATAGCCCAATACAAAATAAAAAGTTAAAGATAAATGAATAAAAAGGAATGAAGTACAAATAAAAAAATCTTTGCAATTACTTTACACTATCCCCTCATTCAGATTGTGTAGGTACCTACATTAGTTTTCAATGGCTGTTGGGACAAATTTTCACAAATATAGTGCTGTAAAACAATACAAATGGATTGCCTGATAGTTCCTGAGGTCAGCAGTCTCAGGTGGGTCAACAGGACTGTATTCATTCTGGAACTCCTAAGGAAGACTCAGCTCTTTGGATTTTGCAGCTCCTAATCCTGTTTGCATTCTGTTTGTGACAGCATCACTCCAGTCTCTACTTCTTTGGTCACACCTCCCTCTGAGACACTGACCCTCATGCCTCCTTCTTACATACACTTTGTGGTCACATTGGATCCACCTGGATCATCTAGAGTAATATTCCCATCTCAAGATACTTAATCACATCTGCAAAATTTCATTTTGCTCTGTAAATTAACATTCGCAGGCTTGGGGGATTAAGAAATGGACATATTTAGGAGAGGCAATCTACTTACCACAGTACCCAGTCGGTTCAAGGCATCATTACGTCTAGAAAATTCCCCAGGAACTATCAATAGTATTAGTCTTGGCTCTAAAATTTGGTGTTTGAGTTCAAGTAATGTCACTGATATAAATGTAGTCCTTTGCCATAGACGTGTGTAAAATATTAGTGAGACAGTTTTTCACTTGGCAAATTCCAGTAACTCATTAATTTTAAGCATTTAGCACTGGATAAATATGTCATTTCTCAAGTTTTGTTCAATTGATAATTTGTAGTTGTTTGCATGCATGATCTCACACTCTGTCCACCTGCAGTTTCTTCAGTTCTTGTCTCTCTCTTGCTTCCTCACCTGTCTCCACTGGACCTCATTTGATTCCCCTAAAAGGCCCAGTTGCTGCCAGTGACAGAGCCTTTGCAAATGAATTCTTTTGCTCAAGAAGGTCCTTACCTGCCTCTTTAACTAATACACGTTTTACGACATTAAAAAAAAGCAGATCCTGCTAAACTTCTCTCCTTCTTGTCTTTCCCTTTCTGTGTGTGAGTGTGTACATGCATTTATGTGATAAGCATGAGGCTCAGGCCTCAGCTTACAGTATCTTAAAAGATATTTTCCTTATTCTAAGCCCTGTTAGAGATAGGCAACTTCTCCTAGATTCCTATTCTCCAAAATGGCCAGACAGATATGAATCCAGACATACTTCAGGAACCTCATTTGCAATTCTTCATTCCATGTGGGGCCCAAGGCCTCTTCTGCTCCCCACACGTGGCCGTCAGAGCACAAGTCTATTAGACCACAGCCTCCCTCAGGCAGCGCAGCTTCGCTCATTAGTTCACTGTTTCAGTACTAGATGGCCCTGCATTTCTCACTCTGTGGGATTTTTTTCTTTCTTACAAATTCAGTGTGCATATAAAAGAATGCTGCCCATATTTTATCGCAGGGTCATCACTTTGCTGACAAAGTGATGGTCAAAGCTATGGTTTTTCCAGTATGTATGGTTTTTTTCAGTATCATGAATGGATGTTAGAGTTGGACCATAAAGAAGGCTGAACACCAAAGAACTGATGCTTTCAAACTGTGATGCTGGAGATGACTTTTTTAAAATATAAATTTATTTATTTTAATTGGAGGCTAATTACTTTACAATATTGTATTGGTTTTGCCATACATCAGCATGAATCCAGCACGGGTGTACACGTGTTCCCCATCCTGAACCCCCCTCCCACCTCCCTCCCCGTACCATCCCTCTGGGTCATCCCAGTGCACCAGCCCCAAGCTTCTTGTATCCTGCATCGAACCTGGACTGGTGATTCATTTCTTATATGATATTATACATGTTTCAATGCCATTCTCCCAAATCATCCCACCCTTTCCCTCTCACGCAGAGTCCAAAAGACTGTTCTATACATCTGTGTCTCTTTTGCTGTCTTGCATACAGGGTTATCGTTATCATCTTTCTAAATTCCATATATATGCGTTAGTATACTGTATTGGTGTTTTTCTTTCTGGCTTACTTTACTCTGTATAATAGGATCCAGTTTCATCCACCTCATTAGAACTGATTCAAATGTATCCTTTTTAATGGCTGAGTAATACTCCATCTTGTATATGTACCACAGCTTTCTTATCCATTCATCTGCTGATGGACATCTAGGTTGCTTCCACATTCTGGCTATTATAAACAGTGCTGCGATGAACATTGGGATACACGTGTCTCTTTCTATTCTGGTTTCCTCAGTGTGTATGCCCAGTAGTGGGATTGCTGGGTCATAAGGCAGTTCTATTTCCAGTTTTTAAAGGAATCTCCACACTGTTCTCCATAGTGGCTGTACTAGTTTGCATTCCCACCAACAGTGTAAGAGGGTTCCCTTTTCTCCACACCCTCTCCAGCATTTATTGCTTGTAAACTTTTGGATAGCAGCCATTCTGAGTCCCTTGGACAGTAAGGAGATCAAGCAAGTCAGTCCTAAAGAAAATCAGTCCTGAATATTCACTGGAAAGACTGATGCTGAAGCTTCAATACTTTGCCACATGATGTGAAGAGTCGACTCACTGGAAAAGACCCTGATGGTAGGAAAGACTGACGGCAGAAGGAGAAGGGGGTGACAGAGGATGAGTTGGTTAGGTAGCCTCACTGACTCAATGGACATGAATCTGAGCACACTCTGTGAGATAGGGAAGGATGGGGAAGCCTGACATGTTGCAGTCCATGGAGTCACAAAATCAGACATGACTTAGTGACTGAATAGCAGTGTTTTATTGCACATGTCTGGATTGCTTTGTGGAACATTTCTGGCTTTTCCTTCCACATTCTTAGAACCAGAAGTTCTTCATACTCATATTTTTATTTATATTATGAAGCTTAATTCTGAAAACTACATTGTAATCCAAATTTTGGAGAGAAGAAGGAACCATCTACATTCTGGAGAATAAGAATGGGTATATGTAAATGAATAACTGAATTGTATTGCTGTACACCTGAAACTAATACTAACACAGTGTAAGTNCATCTACATTCTGGAGAATAAGAGTGGGTATATGTAAATGAATAACTGAATTGTATTGCTGTACACCTGAAACTAATACTAACACAATGTAAGTCAAATATATTCCAATATAAAATAAAAATTAAATTAAATACTAAAAAAAGAAACTAAGGACCTATGTGTAGCACAGGGAACTCTACTCAGTATTCTGTAATAACATATATGGGAAGAGATTCTAAGAAGAATATGGTGGTTTATTCACTAGGTTGTATCTGACTCCACAGACTATAGCCCACCAGTCTCCTCTGTCCATAGTATTTTCCAGGGAAGAATACTGGAGTGGGATGCCATTTCCCTCTCCAAGAAGAAGAATAGATACACATGTATGTATAACTGAATCAACTATATTCCAATATCAAATAAAAATGTAAATAAATAAATACATAGACAGGACAAACATGCACACTCAAAAGGACTATTTTTGTCATTATTTCATTAAAACGCACATACATTAAGATATGTCAGTCTTTATAAGATAATTGGTAAACTCACACTGACATAAAAGCACTGAAACTTTCTAATAAACCAATGTAAAACCAAAAAAAAAAAAGGGGGGGGTCCATGAATAAATAAAAACAAAAGAGCAAATAAATAAGAAAAGTAATGAATAACATCCTTGAGAAGGCTTTATATTTTCTTCTTCTAGTATATCTGGGACAGATTCTATGTCACTGACATTACCAGGCATTTGGTGCTGAAGCTGCAGTCTTTCGATAGGCTGGTTGCCTTCCAGAGTCAGAAAGTGGGGAGGGGGAAAGAGATGCTATTTTAACTGAAGTAAGATAGAAAGGGAATTCACACCGAGGAACCCAAGGGCATAGTGGGAGACTGGCATGCTTGGCTCAGGGCTTACCAGATCGTGCTTGTATTAAAGAATCCATCTGCCAAAGCTGGAAATGGAAGAGATGTGAGTTTGATCCCTGGGTTGGAAAGATCCCCATGACAACCTATTCTATTCTACTACTCTTGCCTGGAGAATCCCACGGACAGAGGAGCCTGGCAAGCTACTTTTCATAGGGTCACAAACTGTTGGACAGGACTGAAGTGACTTAGCATGTATGTATGCTTGGGGCCCCTATATTTCCATCTGAAAATAGTTTGTGGCGTGTTGTATGCATGTTGCACAGTCAAGTTGCCCAAGACTTTTTACTACTGGTTATTTGAAGTAGATACATTTACACACAGTACTGTGCCCATTACATAATTTTGCAATTGTACACGACTTTTTTTCTGGGTATTCGCTGCAGTGCCAGGAGAGAGTAATATAATATTCAGAAATCATTTAAAAATGCACAGAAGGTGACACATCAGTTGAACTAATTCAATCTTAGAAGGACATCAGAAAAAGAAATATATAATTTAGCTGTCTGTGTGCATATTTCTTTACATTGAAAAATTAGGTTAAGTATTCTGGCTTTTATTCCTCTTTTACTTCTGCTTTTCTCCTCTTCCTCTCCCTCTCCTCCTGCCCACATATCTCACATTATCTTATCTTTCTCTTTGTCATCCTTTTTCTCATCCCAGGGTTAGGAGACATGACAGCTGGCTTGAAATGGTAAATAGGCAGATGATGACTATCTTTTTTGGTGAGAATGAGGACATGGATTTTGAAAGTAAGTGGGATATCAAGGACAACCTCAAGTGCTTTTGGACTAAGAACACGGGTAGGCAGAGAATGGCTTGACTGAGAATGGAAGCACTTTTGGAGATGCAGATAAGGGAGATGAGGAGACTATCAGAAGTCATTTACAACATATTATATTTGAGACATCAGTTAACCAAGTGAAGATGTAGCATACAGCACTGAAACATGGAGTTCAGGAATGAGGTCCAGGTTGGATGCAAACTGGAGCATTTTCACCCTGAGGATACTGGTGAAAGCCCTGGGACTGAATGAGATCATCAAAGAAGGAAGGGTGGGTAAAGGGAGAAGATGTGATCCCTGAGCCTGGGGGTCAGTCTGACCATTTTCAACTCATAAAAAGTCTCCTTTCCTCTCCTTCCCCTTCTCCTTTCCTCTCCCCTGTCTCCTCTGCCTCCTTCCCAGTTCTAAAACCCCCAGTACTTTAATCTCTTAGGAGGTAAGGTAGTTATATTGACCAGTAATAAAACTTCAGAAGAGAAGAGGCATAACTGATTGAGATAATAATTTGCTACTTAACCATTATTGTTGCTCTCTAATTCTTAAAGTATAATTTAGATGCTAAATAGAATTTAAAATTCTAACATTATACAACCTAACTGCTTCTTGTTCATATTATAAATATTTTAAAAAATATTCCCTTAAATTCTCCAGTAGTTATTGCTCTATGACTCATCTCGTCTCAAAATTTCTGCTACATGTACAGCTTGATCAATGTTTTCTGAAGATTAGCATTTACTGTGTGTTATACATGAGTCTAAACTGCTCAGCAGCACAATAACCCAATGATTTGTGGTTGAGTGCACCTCCATTCTTGGTTGAGCACAGCTTTAAGAGAGATCTCTGTGGTCAGGGATCTGCTCTTATCCAGGTTTTACCTCTGACTCAGCAAGGTGAAACTTCTAGTTGACATATATATCTCCATTCTTTTTCAGATTCTTTTCCCATACAGGTCATTACAGAGAATGGAGTCGAGTTCTGTCTGACATACAATAGGTACTTGCTGCTGCTGCTGCTAAGTCGCTTAGTCGTGTCCAACTCTGTGCGACCCCAGAGATGACAGCCCACCAGGCTCCCCCATCCCTGGGATTCTCCAGGCATGAACACTGGAGTGGGTTGTCATTTCCTTCTCCAACAATAGGTCCTTCAGTTCAGTTCAGTCGCTCAGTCGTGTCTGACTATTTGCGACCCCATGAATCGCAGCATGCCAGGCCTCCCTGTCCATCACCATCTCCTGGAGTTCACTCAAACTCAAGTTCATCAGGTCGATGATGCCATCCAGCCATCTCATATTCTGTTATCCCCCTTTTCTCCTGTCCCCAATCCCTCCCAGCATCAGAGTCTTTTCCAATGAGTCAACTCTTCGCATGAGGTGGCCAAAGTACTGGAGTTTCAGCTTTAGCATCATTCCTTCCAAAGAACACCCAGGGCTGATCTCCTTCAGAGTGGACTGGTTGGATCTCCTTGCAGTCCAAGGGACTCTCAAGAGTCTTCTCCAGCACCACAGTTCAAAAGCATCAGTTCTTCAGCACTCTGCTTTCTTCACAGTCCAACTCTCACATCCATACATGACCACTGGAAAAACCATAGCCTTAACTAGATGGACCTTTGTTGGCAAAGTAATGTCTCTGCTTTTNATTGTGGGGTAGTTTAAGAATTTTTGGCATTGCCTTTCTTTGGGATTGGAATGAAAATGGACCTTTCCCAGTCCTGTGGCCACTGCTGAGTTTTCCAAATTTGCTGCCATATTGAGTGCAGCACTTTCGCAGCATCATCTTTCAGGATTTGAAACGGCTCAACTGGAATTCCATCACCTCCACTAGCTTTGTTCGTAGTGATGCTTTCTAAAGCCCACTTGACTTCACATTCCAGGATGTTTGGCTCTAGGTGAGTGATCACACTACATGATTATCTTGGTTGTGATGATCTTTTGGTTTTTCCAGTAGTCGTGTATGGATGTGAGAGTTGGATTATTAAGAAAGCTGAGCACTGTGATGCTTTTTAACTGTGGTGTTGGAGAAGACTCTTGAGAGTACCTTGGACTTCAAGGAGATCCAATCAGTCCATCTAAAGGAGATCAGTCCTGGGTGTTCATTGGAAGGACTGATGTTGAAGCTGAAACTCCAATACTTTGGCCACTTGACACGAAGCGCTGACTTATTTGAAAAGAGCCTGATGCTGGGAAAGATTGAGGGCAGGAGGAGAAGGGGACAATAGAGAATGAGATGGTTGGATGGCATCACTGACCCAATGGACATGGGTTTGCATGAACTCTGGGAGCTGGTGGAGGCCTGGCAATTCATGGAGTCACAAAGAGTCTGACTCGACTGAGTGACTGAACTGAACTGAATATTCCATCATATGTGTATAACTGAATCACTCTACTGTAACCCTGAAACTAGCACAGCATTGTAAATCAACTATGCTCCAATACCAATTGAAAATTATATTTAAAATAAAAATAAAAATATTGTCCTCACCCTCTATGGTCTCCTTCCCTGAAAAGGGCCTTTATCCCTGGATCCCTGGCAACCTATTTTTTCCACAATACTCTGTGTATTTAGTGAGCTCCTCTGTCACCAGGTGAACAAACAGGTTTAGAATGACAAGTCGGTCATAGAAGACAAAATGGTCCAGATGAATAGATCTAGAAAAAGACAGGTTTTAAAGAGAAATTTGACTTTAAAGTCTGCTTCTAGGGAGAGATGACAGCTTGCCCCAATTATCTGATAAACCAAAAAAGCAAAATAAGCAAGCAATAAACATATATGTATATTTTTGTGAGGTAAAAGTGAGGATCAGGAATGATACTTCTCTTTCTGGCATGAAATATCTGTAAAAAAACAATTCAAATTACACTATTATTTACTCTGAACTGGCAGCAAAGCCACCTGTTTGCATTTTGTTGTTTTTGCTCACTTGCTAAATCCTGTTAGACTCTTTGTGATCTCATGGATTGCAGCATGCTAGGACCCCTGTCCTCCACTATTTCCCAGAGTTTGCTCAAATTCATATCCACTGAGTCAGGGATGCTATTTAACCATCCCATCCTCTGCCACCCCCTACTCCTTTTGACTTCAGTCTTACCAAGCATCAGGATCTTTTTCATATGTGGCCAAAGGATTTAGCTCTGCAGTTAAACAGCTGCATGACCTTAGTTCAGTTCACTTCAGTTCAGTCACTTGGTTGTCCGATTATTTTGTGACCCCATGGACTGCAGCACGCCAGGCCTCCCTGTCCATCACAAGCTTCTGGAGTTTACTCAAACTCATGTCCATTGAGGCGGTGATGCCTTCCAATCATCTCATCCTCTGTTGTCCCCTTCTCCTCCTGCCTCCAATCTTTCCTAGCATCAGGGTCTTTTCACATGAGTCAGTTCTTCACATCAAGTGGCCAAAGTATTGGAGTTTCAGCTTCAGCATCAGTCCTTCCAATGAACACTCAGTACTGATCTCCTTTTGGATGGACTGGTTGGATCTCCTTGCAGTCCAAGGGACCCTCAAGAGTCTTCTCCAATACCATAGTCCAAAACCATCAATTCTTTAGGGCTCAGCTTTCTTTATAGTCCAACTCTCAAATCCATACATGACTACTGGACCTTTGTTGGAAAAGTAATGTCTCTGCTTTTTTAATATGTGTCTAGTTTGGTGATAGCTTTTCTTCCAAGGAGCAAGCATTTTTTTAGTTTCATGGCTGCAGTCAGCATCTGCAGTGACTTTGGAGGCCCCTTGGAACTTTGCATTCAAATGGGTATATATTTCATTTTCTCCTTTGCCTTTCACTTCTCTTCTTTTCTTAGCTATTTGTAAAGCCTTCTCAGAAAACCATTTTGCCTTTTTGCATTTATTTTTCTTGGGAATGTTCTTGATCCCTGACTCCTGTACAATGTCATGAACCTCTGTCCATAGTTCTTTAAGCACTCTGTCTATCAGATCTAGTCCCTTGAATCTATTTATCACTTCCACTGTATAATTGTAAAAGTTTTGATTTAGTTCATACCTGAATGGTCTGGTGGTTTCCCCCACTTTCTTCAATTAACGTCTGATTTTGACAATAAGGAGTTCATGATCTGAGCCACAGTCGGCTCCTGGTCTTCTTTTTGCTGACTGTATAGCGCATCTCCCTCTTTGGCTGCAAAGAATATAATCAATCTGATTTTGGTATTGACCATCTGGTTATTCATGTGTAGAGTCTTCTCTTGTGTTGTTGGAAGAGGGTGTTTGCTATGACCAGTACGTTCTCTTGGCAAAACTCTGTTAGCCTTCACCCTGCTTCATTCTGTACTCCAATGCCAAATATGCCTGTTACTCCAGATATTTTTCAGTCCTACTTTTGCATTCCAGTCCCGTATAATGAAAAGGACATCTCTTTTTGTGTTAGTTCTAGGTCTTGTAGGTCTTCATAGAACTGTTCAACTTCAGCTTCTTTAGTATTACTGGTCAGGGCACAGTATTATTGTGATATTCAATGGTTTGCCTTGGACATGAACAGAGATCAGGTTGTCATTTTTAAGACTGCATCCAAGTACTGCATTTTGGACTCTTGTTGACCATGATGGGTACTCCATTTCTTCTAAGGGATTCTTGCCCACAGTAGTAGATATAGTGGTCATCTGAGTTAAATTCACCCATTCCAGTCCATTTTAGTTCACTGATTCCTAAAATGTCGATGTTCACTCTTGTCATCCCGTTTTACCGCTTCCAATTTGCCGTGATTCAAGGACCTTTCATTCCACGTTCCTATGCAATATTGCTCTTTACAGCATCAGACTTCCATCATCAGTCACATCCACAACTGGGTGTTGTTTTTGCTTTGGTTCCATCTCTTTGTTCTTTCTGGAGTTAGTTCTCTACTGATCTCCAGGTGCATACTGAACACTTATTGACCTGGGGAGTTAATCTTTCAGTGTCCTATCTGTTGCTTATCCTTGTCATTTCATCCTTTGAGTCTTTTGTTTCTTAAGCAATGAAAAAGAAGGATTGGATAAGATGGTTTCAAAGACTCTTTTGCTGTAAAGTCGTCTTGTGTTGTGGCATTATACCTTGTTCATTTGTCTAGGGTCCTTAGCCAAACCCAATCTTACTTTTAAAATAGTTTTTCAAACCATTTATAAAGAGGCAGTTTATATTATGGTCTAAACCAGTAATTTTAAAACAGTAATGTCCATCTGAATCATCTGGGGATTTTATTAAAATGAAGATTCTGATTCTATAAGACAGGGATGGGGCCTGAGGTTCTGTGTTTCTAACAAGCTCCCAAGAGACACTGATTCTGCATGTTTAAGCACCACACTTGCTAAATTTGCTAAACTGATCAGCAAAGATCTCAATAATCATGAGGGTTCCCATTTTACAGACACATTCACACGTGTAGTCTCTCTCAAACACACAGTTATGATGACCCAATGTTTTTTTTTTAAAGATTAAGTTTAAATGTTTTTTTTCCTCTAAGCTAAAACATCAAACCAAATCAATTTACAAACCAAATGAAACCAAATAAATGAGAATAATTTCAGTTAATCATCAGAATATTTTATTTGCATTCAGAAGTAAATACATTTAATTGTAATTGCTTTTTATATAACTTAGTGATTTGACTATAATTTGACTAGTCTCCTGTCAATCCAATAAAAATATGATGTGCTATCTCAACTTGCAAAAGAACACCAGGTGCCACATTCACTCTTTAGAAAGTCATCCTAACAATGCTATTGGGAATAGTTACTGTATTAAAAAAAAACCAGTACAGATGTTATGGAGTTTATTTTTAATTTCTGTTAAACTTTCTCCTTCCTCTCAATCTAATTTATGTCAGGTACTAAACCTATGAAATTCATATTTAGACAGCTTGTCTCTACCTTGAAGCTAAAGAACTGGAAGATATTTTATTAACCACAGCACACCACTCTCCCCTCAAGAAAAACCATACACACACACCACATACCACACAACTGACTTCCCTCAAAAATAATCAGCCAAAATGCAAAGACAATATTATCACTAAACTCAATTAACAATTGCTTCTGAGAGGAGGCTTTACATTTTTAACCTGATAACTATGCTCTATTCTTGAAGATGAAATTTTTTCTGAACACCTGCAACTAACATGACCAAATGTTTCTTGTAATTACACAAGTGATTTTATCTAAATAAGTACTTCCTAGACTCAAACTCCAGTTAAGAGGGATCTACTAAGTCTTTGAATTCACAAGTTAGATTCTCCTCCTAATGAAAAATTAAGGGCTTATGTCAGTTCAGGTTCTAGAATCATTTTATTGTTATTATTTCTATTATTATTGTGTTCCTGGTGGCTCAGATGGTAAAGAATCTGCCTGCAATGTGGGAGAACTGGGTTCGATCCCTGGGTTGGGAAGATCCCTTGGTGAAGGAAATGACAACCCATTTCAGTATTCTTGCCTAGAGAATCCCATGGAGAGAGGAGCCTGGCACACTACAGTGCTTGGGATTGCAAAGAGTCAGATCAACTGAGTGACTAACACACAACTTGCTGTTATTATTCTTGTTGTCCTTATGGTGGGAGAGGTCCCAGAGATTCTGATAGAGCTAGTGAGGAGAGCTGAATGCTTTTACTAGATGGGGAGTGTGAAGCAAAAGAATCAGCTAGGGAACTTTATCTAAAAAGCAGTCTTGTTATTTCCTTCCATCTGAAGCCTTTCACCTCTGGAATTCAGATTCATTAGGTCTGAGCAGGATCTCCACAACTGAAATTTTAACAAGCATCTTATGTGAGTCTGATGCAAATATGCATGAGATCATACTGTGATAGTGATTTCATTACTCAAAGTATCTTTGCTCTTGAATCATTTAATTTAAAAGTTGCCATCTGAAGATGTGTCTGTTTAGAGTAGCAGAGGCTCTTAGTGATATAGACAGTCACTGTTCACATCAAACTCTGTACTGAAGAAAGCCTCTTCTGAGCATGAAATGTATTTGGAACCATACATCTTGATCATTCAAACTTATTAAAAGATTTCTTCACACTTTCTAGAGCTGGTGTAGCTTTCATTTTAGCATTTGCCACTGCTTAAATTTCTCAGGAAGCTTTGCTACTATTTTTTAATTGAATAAGGGCTTCCCTTGTGACTCAGCTGATAAAGAATCTGCCTGCAATGTAGGAGACCCTGGTTTGACTCGGGTCAGGAAGATCTGCTGGTGAAGGGATAGGTTACCTACTCCAGTTTCTCCTAATGAAAAATTGGGAACTTATGTCAGTTCAAGTTCTAGAATCATTTTATTGTTATTATTGCTATTATTATTGGTCTTCCTTGGTAGCTCAGATGGTAAAGAATCTGCCTGCAATGTGAGAGACCTGGGTTCTATCCCTTAGTTGGGAAGATCCCCTGGAGAAAGGAAAGGCTACCCATTCCAGTATTCTGGCCTGGAGAATTCCATGGACTATCCATGGGGTCGCAAAGAGTCAGATGGGACTTTCATTTGCAAGGGCAGTAAACCAAATCCATTTCAACAGGAGTACATATATTTTGTTTACTTAAAATTCCTGAATGAGAGAAATGGCTTCCGACACACTATATATACTTTTAAGCTCTATAACACTTAAAGATCAACATGCTATATTAATACAAGCTCAAATCTCTTTGATGAAATATAACAGTGTAGAAAGAAAAATAGGCAATAGTCTAACCAATTTCCTAAAACTAATTATAAAAATGCGTGTAACTAGACATATTTTCATATAGCCTTTTATACTGCAATTTAAAAATAACTATGAGTAAAATGTTATTAAAATTGTTCTCTTCTAGAGGTTTCAATGTGAGTGAAAGGCTGGAATAGAGGAAGTGCTAGAAAAGCATACACCGACTTTTAGAGCTTAACGGGGCCTTTGAGAGCAGGAATGAGGAGACCTCGATTCTACCACTAGGTTTGCCTATGATTCATTAACAGAAGACCAGTTATATCTCCTTTTTAGATCTATTTTCTTCTCCAATTTGACTTCTTATGAGTGAGATTATTCAATTCAGTGGTTTCCAGCTTGGAAACCACTTTCTGGAACCAGAGATAGCTTAAGTATTTGAAAAATACTTATCAAAAAACAAAACAAAATAACATATCACACACCTACATACACACATACAGAGAAATATGTACTCAGAGTAAAATTAAGAAGAATACTGAATGTCAATTTGTTTTTCATCTTGACTAGAGTTAAGTTACTTAGTTGCACAATACTATCTTACGCAGGTCAGAAAATTTGCTGATGACTTCATGAGAATTTATGGATCAGGAAAGTAGGCCAGTTACTTTTACTCATGTCACAGATCAGAGAAGTCAAATTGAAAAACAACAGCAGAACAGTTTATTCTAGTGGAAACCAGGCAACCACCTATTTATCTAGAAGTCTTGTATTTNTCAAATTGAAAAACAACAGCAGAACAATTTATTCTAGTGGAAACCAGGCAACCACCTATTTATCTAGAAGTCTTGTATTTTATTTATGTTTACTACTATAAAAGTAAACATAGTCTTAAGACTCCGCACAAAAACTATTAGAACTGATAAATTAATTCAGTAAGGCAGCAGAATACAAGATTAACAAACAGAAACCTGTTGCATTTCTCCTCGCTAACAAATATCAGGAAGAGAAGCAGACAAACAAAAAATCCCTTCAAAAATCACATATGAAACATTTAGGAATAAACCTGACAAAAGAGGTGAAAGACATATATTGAGAACTATAAAACATTGATAAACTGGCAATTCGTTTCTTACATGATATTATACATGTTTCAATGCCATTCTCCCAAAGCATCCCACCCTCTCCCTCTCCCACAGAGTCCAAAAGTCTGTTCTATACATCTGTGTCTCTTTTGCTGTCTTTCATACAGGGTTATTGTTACCAGCTTTCTAAATTCCATATATATATATATGTTAGTATACTCTATTGATGTTTTTCTTTCTGGCTTACTTGACTCTGTATAATCGGCTCCAGTAGTGTAAAGTAAAATAAAGTAAAAAAAAAAAATACTGAAGGGAGAAGAAGAACAACAACAACAACAAAAAAAAACATTGATAAAGTAAGCTGAGGATGACTCAAAGAAATGAAAAGATATATTATGCTCTTGGATTGAAAAAATTAATATTGCTAAAATGGTCATACTACCCAAACCAATCTACAGATTTAATGTGACCCTTATCAAATTACCCATGACATTTCCACAGAATTGGGACAGATCCTAAAGTTTATGTGGAACCAAAATATCAAGAATTACCAAATCAATCCTGAGAAAAAATAATAAAGCTGGAGGCATAACCTTCCCAGATGTGTGTGAGATTTTTGCGTGCTCAGTCATGTCCAACTCTTTTTGACCCCAGCAGCCTCTCCTGTCCATGGGATTCTCCAGGCAAGAATACTGGAGTGGGTTGCTATTTCCTTCTCCATGGATATCTTCCCGACCCATGGATCGAACTAGTGACTTCTGCATCTCCTGTATTGCAGGCAGATTCTTTTACCACTGAGACACCGGGGAACTTCACAACCCTCCAGACTTCAGATGATATTGCAAAGATACAGTAATCAAAACAATGTAGTATTGACACAAAAACAGACATATGGATCAATGGAACAGAAGGAAAAGCCCAGAAAGAAATCCACAAACCTATGGTCAATTAATCTTTGATAAAGGAGGCAAGAATATACAATGGAGAAAAGGCAGTCTCTTCAGCAAGTGGTAGTCAGATACTTGATGGACAGCTGCATGTAAATTAATGAAGCTAGAACACTTTCTGACACCATACACAAAAATGAATTCAAAATTACTTTAAACATTTAAATATAAGACATGACACTATAAAAGTCCTAGAAGAGAATATAGTCAAAACATTCTCTGACAAAATCATAGCAAGGTTTTCTTAGGTCTGTCTCTCAAGGCAGTGAAAATAAAACCCAAATAAACAATTGGGACATAATCAAACTTTAAGCTTTTGCACAGCAAAGGAAACTATAAACAAAATTAAAAGACAACCTATGGACTGGAAGAAAATATTTGCAAATGATGCAACTGACAAGGACTTAATTTCTAAAACATAACAACTCATACAGCTCATTAACAGCAACAACAAAATAAATAAATGAGCAGAAGACCAGCAGACATTCTTCCAAAGAAGACACAGACATGGTTAACAGGCACATGAAAAGATGTTCAACATAGCTAATTATTAGAAAAATGCAAATCAAAACTACAGTGAGGTATCAGTTCACACCAATCGGAATGGCCATCATCAGAAATTCCATACAAAATTCTGGAGAGGGTATGGAGAAAAGGGAATGTAAATTGGTGCAGCCACTATGGAAAACAGTATGTAGGTTTCTTAAAAAAAAAAAAAAAGTTACCTTATGATACAGCAATCCCACTCCTGGGCTTGTATCAGGGAAAAACCATAATCAAGAAAGATGCATGCACCCCAATGTTCATTGCAGCACTATTTACAATAGCCAAGACATGGAAGCAACCTAAATGCCCACCAACAGATGACTGGATAAAGATAATGTGATAGATACACACAATAGAATGCTACTCAGTCTAAAAAAGAATTAAAAAGTGCCATTTGCAGCAACATAGATGTACCTAGAAATTACTGTACTAAGAGAAGTAAGTCAGAGAAAGACAAATATATGATATCACTTATATGTGGAATCTAAAATATGATACAAATGAACTTATTTACAAAATAGTGATACACTCACAGACTTAGAAAACAAACTAATGGTTACCAAAAGTAAATGGTGGGGCAGGAGAGGGATGAATTGGGAGTTTGATATTAGCAGATACAAACTACTATGTAAAAATCAGATATGCAAGATCCAACTGTATAGCACAGATAACTATAGTCAATATCTTATAATAAAATCATGATGGAAAAGAATATGAAAAAGAATATTTATGTATGTATATGTATATATTGGGTTTCCTAGGTGGTACAGTGGTAAAGAATTTGCTTGCCAATGCAGAAGATGTGGGTTCGATCCCTGGATCAGGAAGATCTTTTGGAGAAGGAATTGGTAACCCGCCGTGTTATTCTTGCCTGGGAAGTCTCGTGAACAGAGGAACCCGGGGGGGCTACGGTCATGGGGGTCACAAAGAGTTGGACACAACTGAGCACACATATATATGTTTATAACTGAATAACCTTCCTGTACACCAGAAACTAACTGTATTTCAGTAAAAAAATTTTAAAAACAACCAAGTGAAAGTGAAGTTGCTCAGTCGTGTCCGACTCTTTGCGACCCCATGGACTGTAGCCTATCTGGCTCCTCCCTCCGTGGGATTTTCCAGGCAAGAGTGTTGGAGTGGGTTGCCATTTGTGCTTGACACACATTGCCAATAAATAAACTTTTGTTTAATACATTTAAACAAACACAGAGAGATTTTGTGCACTCTAAGTATTGAAATACTCAGCTTCAGGTTTAAAAGACTTCCAGATTATGGGAAGAATCTTCATCAGGAGTCATGGGTTAACCATACATTTAACAATTGTAGTTAAGCAATTTTTTTCCTGTTCTTGATTAGTAGAAGTATTAAACCATGCTTCAGTCTACTTTGCAAAAGAAAAGTCTTAAGACTTTGATACTAAGTAAAATCAAATTTGGGGGAAAGTGCTTATTCACATCTGCTGCTGTTACTTCAGTCATGTCCAACTCCGTGAGACCCCATAGAGGGCAGCCCACCAAGCTCCACCATCCCTGGGATTCTCCAGAGAAGAACACTGGATTGGGTTGCCACCTTCTTCTCCAATGCATGAAAGTGAAGCATGAAAGTGAAGTTCCTCAGTTGTGTCTGACTCTTCACAACCCCATGGATTGCAGCCTACCAGGCTCCTCCATCCATGGGATTTTCCAGGCAAGAGTACTGGAGTGGGGTGCCATATTCACATCTGGAGAGCATTAAATGCTCCAGGATGAGAAGTAAGGCCTTGCAGCCAAGTGATAATCAAGTTATCTGTGCTAATCCCAAGCTAGGAATCTAGAGAGACACAGGATCTAGTGGTTGGCAGATTGCTGCTCCTGTTCCTGCTGACACAGGAGGCACTCTAAGCTGCTCTTGAGGTAGAATCTGTAGAACAGAGAAGTTGCAGAGTCAGGGGAAGTGAAGCTGGAGGGAGAAAGATGTAGGCTAGTGATACAAATAGAACAACATAACTAGCTCTTACTAAGCCAGATCTGCCTGAGGGTAACAGATGACAATCTAATTTATACTTAGAGTTTGGGTAACACATGGGCCCTAACCTTTGGCCTTGGGTTTCTGAGTGGAAAATGATGAGACAGTGTACATCTGTTGAGAGTTTATTGTGGACTAGGCCCTGAGCTATTTTACTTCTCACAAGAACTCTGTATCAGCCATCTTATTATTCTTATTTAATAGATGAGAAAATTATAGTTTAAAACACATGAGATACTTAAGATCCCGAGTTTATATTATTCAAAGCCCCTAAGCTTAGCTATTAGGCTTCATGTGCTGGTTAAGGAAATATAAAAGGAAAATTGTTTCCTCCTTCCCAGGCCAGTGGAAGGGTTCAATTTATTCAACCCATCTTTGCTACTAACAAATTACAGATCATAAGTATATGACAGTATATCTCAGACTTCCTTTCATAGCCCAGATTTTGTGTTGTTCCTCATGGTTGTAATGATATTTGACATTGTCCTGAATAGTTGATATTGGACTACATATTTTACTGCCTAGATTTTCTCTTGCTGTTAGATATGGCACAAAATTGAGAAACCTCCTCATATACCTTCAGGAAGAATGCATTTTATGAAGATGCTGAAAACTTTATGGGAATGACTAGTTCACCCTAAGTTTCAGTGTTCTGTATAATTGTCAATCCAAAGTGGGTCAATACAGTCACTAGTCACTGGGCCACAAAGCTTCTGTACATTTGAGGGCAAATGGCTTACCAGCCACTAATGATACTAAGGAATGTAAGATCTGATTCTTAATTTGAAAGAGACTAGAGATGAATGGTTCTATAAAGACCTACAAGACCTTTTAGAACTAACACCCCCAAAAGATGTCCTTTTCATTATAGGAGACTGGAATGCAAAAGTAGGAAGTCAAGAAACACCTGAGTAACAGGCAAATTTGGCCTTGGAATGCAGAATGAAGCAGGGTAAAAGCTAATAGAGTTTTGACAAGAGAATGCACTCGTCATAGCTAACTCCCTCTTCCAACAACACAAGAGAAGACTCTACACATGGACATCGCCAGATGGTCAACACCGAAATCAGATTGATTATATTCTTTGCAGCCAAAGAAGGAGAAGCTGTATATAGTCAGCAAAAACAAGACTGGGAGCTGACTGTGGCTCAGATCATGAACTCCTTATTACCAAATTCAGATTTAATTGAAGAAAGTAGGGAAAACCACCAGACCATTCAGGTACGACCTAAATCTAATCTCTTATGATGATACAGTGAAAGTGAGAAACAGATTTAAGGGACTAGATCTGATAGATAGAGTGCCTGATGAACTATGGACTGAGGTTCATGACATTGTACAGGAGACAGGGATCAAGACCATCCCCATGGAAAAGAAATGCAAAAAAGCAAAATGGCTGTCTGGGGAGGCCTTACAAATAGCTGTGAAAAGAAGAGAAGCGAAAAGCAAAGGAAAAGGAAAGATATAAGCATCTGAATGCAGAGTTCCAAAGAATAGCAAGGAGAGATAAGAAAGCCTTCCTCAGTGATCAATGCAAAGAAATAGAGGAAAACAACATAATGGGAAAGACTAGAGGTCTCTTCAAGAAAATTAGAGATACCAAGGGAAAGATGCAAAAGATCTTTCATGCAAAGATGGGATTGATAAAGGACAGAAATGGTATGTGCCTAGCAGAAGCAGAAGATAATAAGAAGAGGTGGCAAGGATATGCAGAAAATCTTCATGACCAAGAAAGATCTTCATGACCAAGATAATCACGATGTTGTGAGTACTCACCTAGAGCCAGAGATCCTGGAATGTGAAGTCAAGTGGGCCTTAGAAAGCATCACTATGAACAAAGCTAGTGCAGGTGATAGAATTCCAGTTGAGCTGTTTCAAATCCTGAAAGATGATGCTGTGAAAGTGCTGCACTCAATATGCCAGCAAATGTGGAAAACTCAGCAGTGGGCACAGGACTGGAAAAGGTCAGTTTTCATTCCAATCCAAAAGAAAGGCAATGCCAAAGAACGTTCAAACTACCACACAATTGCACTCATCTCACACGCTAGTAAAGTAATGCTCAAAATTCTCCAAGACAGGCTTCAGCAATATGTGAACTGTGAATTTCCAGATGTTCAAGCTGGTTTTAGAAAAGGCAGAAGAACCAGAGATCAAATTGCCAACATCTGCTGGATCATGGAAAATGGAAGAGAGTTCCAGAGAAACATCTATTTCTGCTTTATTGACTGCCGAAAACTTCCGAAACCTTTGACTGTGTGGATCACAATAAACTGTGGAAAATTCTGAAAGAGATGGGAATACCAGACCACTTGATCTGCCTCTTGAGAAACCTGTATGCAGGTTAGGAAGCAACAGTTAGAACTGGACATGGAACAACAGACTGGTTCCAAATAGGAAAAGGAGTACGTCAAGGCTGTATATTGTCACCCTGCTTATTTAACTTCTTTGCAGAGTACATCATGAGAAATGCTGGGCTGGAAGAAGCACAAGCTGGAATCAAGATTGGGAGAAATATCAATAAGCTCAGATATGCAGATGACATCACCCTTATGCCAGAAAGTGAGGAGGAACTAAAAAGCCTCTTGATGAAAGTGAAAGAGGAAAGTGAAAAAGTTGGCTTAAAGCTCAACATTCAGAAAACGAAGATGGCATCCAGACCCATCACTTCATGGGAAATAGATGGTGAAACAGTGGAAACATTGTCAGTATTTATTTTGGGGTGCTCCAAAATTAATACAGATGGTGATTGCAGCCATGAAATTAAAAGACGCTTACTCCTTGGAAGGAGAGTTATGACCAACCTAGATAGCATGTTAAAAAACAGAGACATTACTTTGCCAACAAAGGTCCATCTAGTCAAGGCTATGGTTTTTCCAGTGGTCATGTATGGATATGAGAGTTGGACTGTGAAAAAAGTTGAGTTCCAAAGAATTGATGCTTTTGAACTGTGGTGTTGGAGAAGACTCCTGAGACTCCCTCGGACTGCAAGGAGATCCAACCAGTCCATTCTGAAGGAGATCAGACCTGGGATTTATTTGGAAGGAATGATGCTAAAGCTGAAACTCCAATAGTTAGGCCAACTCATGCAAAGAGTTGACTCATTGGTAAAGACCCTCATGCTGGGAAAGATTGGGGGCAGGAGGAGAAGTGGACGACAGAGGATGAGATGGCATCACCGACTCGATGGACATGAGTCTGAGTGATGTCCGGGAGTTGGTGATGGACAGGGAGGCCTGGCATGCTGCAATTCATGAGGTTGCAGAGTCAGACATGACTGAACAACTGAACTGAACTGACTGAGACCTTATATAAAAGAAATGTGTATGAATTAATCGTATATTTGTATATCACCTATTCCACATACGTATAGAAAGGATTGTGTTTGGGGATGATTTAGGCAAACAGGATTGAAATGATGTCCGAGAAGCTTGAAAAGTAAGAAAACTGTGTCTTAGGGAACAAAATTATTTTTCCAGATTTAGAAATTAAAAAATGGTAAATTTTGATATCATCATACAACTGGTACTGGCTGGTTTGAAATTTTATAACTGAAAGAAAAGGAGGGTGATTGGAAGTAAGCCTGAAAAGATAAGGAAGTAATAACAAAGATCTTTATAGATATGGATATATGGATAAAGTTCCATCACACAAAGCATCATCAAATGTTTAAAATAAAAGTCGATGAAAAAATCATGGATATAGTTTAACATATTTCTTTAGATTGCTTTACTTTATGGGATTTATTTTTTCTTCTAACCCCAGTGGACTGTTGCCTTATTTAATTTTTAAGAAGCCCTTTTTAAAAAACAAAGGTATAAGTTAACAGTAAGAAAAAAATTTCTATCTTTGAAATGTTTTTGAATAGAAGGAACCACAAAAGAGGTTATGGACTGTCTTTCCCTTGAGAAATTTGAGACTAAGAGAATCTTCTCCTCTGTCAGAAATGCTTTAAGGAAAACTGACTAGAGATAGGTTAATGAACTCTGTTAGTGAATGACCTTATGGGGTCCTCCAACCAAACATTTCAGTGATTCTGTGATTTTTAGAGAGCTGCAAACAAGCTTTGCAAGTTCATGATAAAATTTGCAAAGCAGCTTATGGTTGGCAAGGATTAGTGGGGCTCTGTGAGCCCACAGATTAGCCTTTATGTTTTAATGTGCCTGCCCTCACAGACAGAAATGACACTGCTCTTTCAGCTTCAATAGGCTATGCACTGTCAATTATTTTTCCAGAGCTGGACATACTCAATCCTATATTACTTAGCCAGGCCTGTCATGGTCAAGGTCATACATGATGTTGCTAGCTGGAATATATATAAAAAGGTGAAGTTAATTGACCTTATAAGAGATGATTAAGAATGAGGAAATTACCTTAAGTTAACTTGGTTAAATATCCAGGTGGATTTAGGAATCAGCTCAGGGTATCATCTGATCTTATCTTTAGAAATATCAGATGCAAAAGAGAGTCTCCGTAGGGAATTCTTTAGGACAATCTTTATGCTAGCTCAAATACACAGCAAGGTTATATCAGGTCACCCTCAGAAACAAGAGCTTAGATCCTCCCCCAAAAAGGAAAATAACAGACAAAAGGAAGAAATTCTAAGAAGAAAGATAGTTATTAAAAAATGACGATGCCTATCCAATTACTAATCCTAAAGGACACTAATATCAAAGAGTGTTCTAATTTAACAGAGGTACAGGTATTTAAGAGACTAAAGTTGATTCCAGAATCACTGAGATTTGTCCATGGATGCCCTTGTGGAGGTTTAATATAGGAAGAACATTGATCCCTAGTTTGAATCTCTTACCTCCTTCAAAGACCTGAGAGGGAGGAGGAAGCCTGCCACCCACACCTTTAAGAGATTAACATGTCTGTAAATATAAAGTTTTAGTCAATGTGTACCTAGAGTCACAAACTCCTTCTTCACATCTTATTACTAAAATGTAACTGACCCCATGAAACTGGGTCAGAATAGCAACCACTTATAAAATACTTTTGAGTTAGTGTGAGTTAGTGCTAATTCCCAGGAAAGTTATGTTTGGAATTAGCCAGAATAGAAATGTGCTTGGTGATAGCAGTCTCTCTTCATTTTTGTGAAAAATGGTTCATAAACTTCCTATGAAACTCTGTAATGATTTATGTAACTCATTGATAGTGATTTCATACAGATTCAGTCCTTTCCTTGTTCATTTTTTCCTTTTATCTAAAGAAGCTATGGAAGCCTAGGATCCAAGAACAATTTATTTGTACTTCTTTTGATTTTAGCAAAATAAAAATTACATAAATTCTCATTGGATGCTATTGTGACAAATACGTTTATTTCCCACTACTGAATGATCACAAATAGTATTACGAGGTTTATAGTGCATCAAAATTTAAACACATTGTAATTATTCTTAAAGTCTCGCTCACCCTCCAGCATTTATCATGCAGACTGGATCTTATATTTAGTCCATTCATAAACAGATGGGACACTGTGGTAAAGAATCTGCCTGCCAATGCAGGAGATGTAAGAGACCTGGGTTCGATCCCTGGGTCAGGAAGATCCTCTGTAGGAGGGCATGGCAACCCACTCCAGTATACTTGCCTGGAGAATCCCAGGGACAGAGGAGCCTGGAGGGCTACAGTTCATAGGGTCGCAAACAGTCGGACACGACTGTAGTGACTTAGCACACCTGCATGCACAGATATTCATATCCTGGATTTGGAAGGTCTTGGTTTTCTTACAGATCTCAAAGGGTCAAAATATGTCTTCAGGCTTGCAAGAATCCAATTTTTTAAAATTGTCAATTTTCTTTTATTTTTTAGAATCAGGACAATATTCATCTATTATAGTCATACTTTGCTTTTATTTGTGCTGTTTGGATGGGTGAAATGCCAGACTTGTCCTGTATTCTGTCACTAAATAACCAGAATGTCATCAGCTGAATTTTCATAGAAAAACAGTTTAAATAATGTTCCAATTGCAGAACAAATTTTGGTCATATAATAGTCATATTCCTGGGCCTCTCTGTGTTATATGTAGGATTCTCCTAACACTGATATTGGGAGTTGTAAAGCTTTCCTATATTGCTAATTGTTAATAAATCAAGGAAAGAAGAAGGAAACTGGGCTAGTCATAGCCCACTGGAAAGATTAGAAACGTGGATGAGGTTCAAGTTTCTCTAGATTCCAAGCTTTCTTCCTAGCTGACTCATCTCAGATGTGAATTTTTCTAGTACTCAATTTCCAGATCTTATACTGCCAGTTCTTGAATTAAAGAAATTCTAGAAAAATTGATAAAAACTGAGATTGGGTAACTATGGAATCCAACTTTGAATATCTTTGAGACAGTTATATACTTTTTTTATCAAACAGTTCATCTCTACCTTTGCAGTGAAAAATTTGAACCAATAGTTTGAAGACAGCTTTACAGTGGAATTTTCCTGATAAGATTACTTTGAAAAGATAACCTTTTCTATGACATTATTTGGACATAAATTGTTTTGTCCTCTACATAACACACTTCAGCCTGCACAGTATTGTTTGGGGGATCTCTGTGGAAGGATGTGTCAAGATAATTACAGAGGGTGCCATTGCCAGAAGCTGATTCATTAATTTCCAGACAGATTCATGGCTTGCAAATCAACAGCTGAGAACTCAGAACCTCTTGGGTAGGAATAAGAGTAGTTGCAGTAGGTTCAGTGACAGGCACCTCTTATGTCTGTCTGGAAGAAGGGGTCAGTGTTCAGTGCTTTCATTCTTCATGTATTTCTAGACTTAAAGGAAGATTCTATTTAAATTGAATTGAATTAGAAGTTTTTTAACAGTGATTGTGACCTTATCATTTCCTATCAATACTGCTGATACAAAAAATGTCAGCCCACCAGGATGATATTAATATTCTAGTAGTTAAATTTGTGTTATATCCATAAAACTACCTTCTAAACTAAATCAGTTGTACATTAGTTAGAATTGGTAATATATCAGCTGGATTGTTTGTAAGAAAAGGAAAGCTACTGTGGTTAGCTTAGACTAAAAGATAATTTATTAGCAATATGGTAGGCAGCCTTTATAGTGTCAAAAGAAAAATTGAACAATCAATACTCAAAGGAAATAAATAAATAAAAAGAGTAGTCCCTTAGAATAACTAAGTGACACATCTCTGTCAGGTGACTCCTCATTGTGGAGGAGTACATATGTTGACCTTCCCTCTAAGATCAACAGTACAGGATCTAAAATTCAACAGTACATGAACTGATAGCATCTAGATGTACAAGCTAGATTTAGAAAAGGCAGAGGAACCAGACATCAAATTGCCAACATCCAATGGATCATAGAAGAAGCAAGGGAATTTCAGAAAAACATCTTGTTTTACTTCATTGACTAAAATAAATAAAGCCTTTGACTGTATGGATCACAACAAACTGGAAATTTCTTAAAGAGATAAGAATACTGGACCACCTTACCTGCCTCCTGTGAAACCTGTAACTCAGGTCAAGAAGCAACAGTTAGAATCACACATGGAACAACAGACTGGTTCCAAAGTGGGAAAGAAGTATATCAAGGCTGTATATTGTCACTTTGCTTATTTAACTTTTATGCAAAGTACATCATGAGAAATACCAGGCTAGATGAAGCTCAAGCTGGAATCAAGATTGCTGAGAGAAATATCAATAACCTCAGATGTGCAGGTGACACCACCCTAATGGCAGAAAGCAAAGAGGAACTAAAGAGCCTCTTGAGGAAGGTTAAAGAGAAGAATGAAAAACCTGGTTTAAAACTCAACATTTAGAAAACTAAGATCATGGCATTTGGCCCCATCACTTCATGGCAAATAGATGGGGAAACGATGGAAACAGTGACAGACTTTGTTTTCTTGGGCTCCAAATTCACTGTGGATGGTGACAGAGCCATGAAATTAAAAGATGCTTGATCTTTGGAAGAAAAGATCTTTGCCATATGTAAGTCAAAGCTATGGGTTTTCCAGTAGTCATACACAGATGTGGGAATTGGACTATAAAAAACACTGAGTACCTTTTGTGTATGGTGTTAGAAAGTGTTCTATTTTCATTCTTTTACAAGTGGTTGACCAGTTTTCCCAGCATCACTTGTTAAAGAGATTGTCTTTTCTCCATTGTATTTCTTGCCTCCTTTGTCGAAGATAAGGTGTCCATAGGTGCATGGATTTATCTCTGGGCTTTCTATTTTGATCCATTGATCTATATTTCTGTCTTTGTGCCAGTACCATACTGTCTTGATGACTGTGGCTTTGTCATAGAGCTGAAGTCAGACAGGTTGATTCCTCCAGTTCCACTCTTCTTTCTCAAGATTGCTTTGGCTATTAGAGGTTTTTTGTATTTCCATACAAATTGTGAAATTATTTGTTCTAGCTCTGTGAAAAATACTGTTGGTAGCTTGATAGGGATTGCATTGAATCTATAGATTGCTTTGGGTAGTATACTCTTTTTCACTATAATGATTCTTCCAATCCATGAACACGGTATATTTCTCCATCGATTAGTGTCCTCTTTGATTTCTTTCACCAGTGTTTTATAATTTTCTATATGTATGTCTTTTGTTTATTTGGGTAGATATATTCCTAAGTATTTTATTCTTTTCATTGCAATGGTGAATGGAATTGTTTCATTAATTTCTCTTTCTATTTTCTCATTATTAGTGTATAGGGAAGCAAGGGATTTCTGTGTGTTGATTTTATATCCTGCAACTTTACTATATTCATTGATTAGCTCTAGTAATTTTCTGGTGGAGTCTTTAGGGTTTTCTATGTAGAGGATCATGTCATCTGCAAACAGTGATAGTTTAACTTTTTCTTTTCCAATTTGGATTCCTTTTATTTCTTTTTCTGCAATGACTTCAGTGGCCAAAACTTCCAAAACTATGTTGAATAGTAGTGGTGAGAGTGGGCACCCTTGTCTTGTTCCTGACTTTAGGGGAAATGCTTTCAAATTCTCACCATTGGGGATAATGTTTGTTGTGGATTTGTCATATATAGCTTTTATTATGTTGAGGTATGTTCCTTCTATTCCTGCTTTCTGGAGGGTTTTTACCATAAATGGATATTGAATTTTGTCAAAGGCTTTCTCTGCATCTATTGAGATAACATATCGCTTTTATTTTTTCAATTTGTTAATGTGGTGTATTACATTGATTGATTTGCAGATATTGAAGAACTCTTGCATCCCTGGGATAAAGCCCACTTGGTCATGATGTATGATCTTTTTAATGTATTGTTGGATTCTGATTGCTAGAATTTTGTTAAGGATTTTTGCATGTATGTTCATCAGTGATATTGGCTTCTAGTTTTCTTTTGTTGTGGCATCTTTTTCAGGTTTTGGTATTAGGGTGATGATGGCCTCATAGAATGAGTTTGGAAGTTTACCTTCTCAAAAATAAACTCAAAATGGATTAACGATCTAAATGTAAGACCAGAAACTATAAAAGCCCCAAAGGAGAACATAGGCAAAACACTCTCTGACATAAATCACAGCAGGATCCTCTATGACCCATTTCCCAGAATACTGGAAATAAAAGCAAAAATAAACAAATGTGACCTAATTAAAATTAAAAGCTTCTGCACAACAAAGGAAACTATAAGCAACATAAAAAGACAGCCTTCAGAATGGGAGAAAATAATAGCAAATGAAGCAACTGACAAAGAATTAATCTCAAAAGTATACAAGAAACTCCTGCAGCTCAATTCCAGAAAAATAAACAACCCAATCATAAATGGGCCAAAGAACTAAACAGACATTTCTCCAAAGAAGACATACAGATGGCTAACAAACACATGAAAAGATGCTCAACATGACTCATTATCAGAGAAATGCAAATCAAAACCACAATAAGGTACCATTTCACACCAGTCAGAATGGCTGCAATCCAAAAGTCTACAAGCAATAAATGCTGGAGAGGGTGTGGAGAAAAGGGAACCCTCTTACATTGTTGGTGGGAATGCAAACTAGTACAGCCACTATGGAGAACAGTGTGGAGATTCCTTTAAAAACTGGTAATAGAACTGCCATATGACCCATCAATCCCACTGCTGGGCATGCACACTGAGGAAACCAGAATTGAAAGAGACACATGTACCCCAGTGTTCATCACAGCAGTTTATAATAGTCAGGACACAGAAGCAACCTAGATGTCCATCAGTAGACAAATGGAAAAGAAAGCTGTGGTACATATACACATGGAGCATTACTCAGCCATTAAAAAGGATATATTTGAATCAGTTCTAATGGGGTGGATGAAACTGGAGCCTATCATACAGAGTGAAGTAAGCCAGAAAGAAAAACACCAATACAGTATACTAACGCATATATATGGAATTTACAAAGATCGTAATGATAACCCTGTATGTGAGACAGCAAAAGAGGCACAGATGTATAGAACAGTCTTTTGGACTCTGTGTGAGAGGGAGAGGTTGGGATGATTTAGCAGAATGGCATTGGAATATGTATATTAATATATGTGAAATGCGTCGCCAGTCCAGGTTCGATGCATGATACAGGATGCTTGGGGCTGGTGCACTGGGATGACCCAGAGGGATGGTATGGGGAGGGAGGTGGGAGGGGGGTTCAGGATGGGGAACACGTGTATACCCGTGGCAGATTCATGTCAATGTATGGCAAAACCAATACAATATTGTAAAGCAATTAGCCTCCAATTAAAATAAATAAATTTATATTAAAAAAAAACACCAAACACTGAGTACCAAGGAATTGATGTTTTTGAACCGTAGTGTTGGAGAAGACTCTTGATACTCCTTTGGATAGCTAGGATATCAAACTAGTCAATCTTACAGGAAATCAACCCTGAATATTCATTAGAAGTGCTGATGCTGAAGCTGAAGGTCTAATACTTTGGGCATCTGATTCAAAGAGCTTACTCATTGCAAAAGACCCTAATGGTGGGAAAGATTGAAGGGAAGAGGAGAGGGGGATGACAGAGGATGAGATGGCTGGATGGCATCACTGATTCAATGGACTTGAGTTTGAGCAAACTCAGGGAGATAGTGAAGGACAGGGAAGACTGGTGTGCTGCAGTCCATGGGGTCCATGAGAAATATTTGCTTTAAGTTGCTTTTCTAATGAGTGTTGGAGCTAGAATCAATACAGGTTGACCAATCAGCACTCTGCTTCTTTAACTATATAACTATTAATAAGTGGATAGGATTTAAAGAATATATTATGCTAAAAGTAGAGTTGTTGGGAAACTTCACATTTTTGACTGGACTAACTATAGAAGAGCTTAGATAAGTATTTGTCTCAATTAAAGCTGTATCTCAATAGTAAATAAATTTATTATAGAAACTTTGCAATACAAATATTAGCATGCATTTCATCAATTTTTAAAAATAGATTTATATGAGTTAACTTTTTTTTTTTACCAGTGGATTACAATCACCTATGATAGAGAATCACAGAAAAAAACTCAGATCTTCTGTCACATCTAGTGACTCTAGAGAAATGTGTGGCTATGAAATTTGAATTTTATTTCTTAACAAACCTTGCCTTTTTTGTTTTCATGTATAAAAGATGGGATTCTCTGTACTTGTTCTTTTTGCATATAAAATGCTTCATTTGAAAAAGCTTGATTAATCTGTTGTCCTTATTTGTAAGATTATTATAAAGCTTATTTATCACCTTTACTATTTCCATTTCCCATTTCCCTGCAAGTCACACTCATTTTTAAATGTGGCAGGCAAAGATCTATTAAACTACATTTCTACCTTTGTAAAAACAAAAACACTTGTGGTTCCCTGAATGAAGTTGATATTTTCTTTGTAACCAATTGCCTACTGTGGCATACAGGAAAGAAAAATAGAATGAGTGTATGGAAAGTATTTATAAAACAGTGTTTTTATATATCCATAAATGAATATTATAAATAAAATGATTTCTTATGGGCTCATAATGCTGCACTGTGAAGGGAGTATTCTAGCTATCTTGCCTTCCTAGAGTTTCCTCAAAACAGTTATAGAATAAGAAATTACAGACTCCATACAAAACTTATAGAACAAACCCCAAACTCCTCAACCGTGATTTATATCATCAGTTTTCATTCCAATCCCAAAGAAAGGCAATGCCAAAGGATGCTCAAACTACTGCACAATTGCACTCATCTCACACACTAGTAAAGTAATGCTCAAAATTCTCCAAGTCAGGCTTCAGCAATACGTGAACTGTGAACCCCCAGCTATTCAAGCTGGTTTTAGAGAAGGCAGAAGAACCAGAGATCAACTTGTCAACATCTTCTGTATCAGCAAGAAAGCAATAGAGTTCCAGAAAAACATCTATTTCTGCTTTATTGACTATGCCAAAGCCTTTGACTGTATGGATCACAATAAACTGTGGAAAATTCTTCAAGAGATGGGAATACCAGACCACTTGATCTGCCTCTTGAGAAACCTGTACACAGGTCAGGAAGCAACAGCTAGAACTGGACATGGAACAACAGACTGGTTCCAAATAGGAAAAGGAGTACATCAAGGCTGTATATTGTCACCCTGCTTATTTAACTTATATGCAGAGTACATCATGAGAAATACTGAGCTGGAGGATGCACAGGCTGGAATCAAGATTGCCGGGAGAAATATCAATAACCTCATATGCAGATGACACCACCCTTATGGAAGAAAGTGAAGAAGAACTAAAGAGCCTCTTGATGAAAGTGAAACAGGAGAGTGGAAAAGTTGGCTTAAAGTTCAACATTCAGAAAACTAAGATCATGACATCTGGTACTGTCACTTCCTGGCAAATATATGAGGAAACAGTGGCTGACTATATTTTGGGGGGCTCCAAAATCACTCCAGATGGTGACTGCAGCCAAAATGGCAGCCCACTCCAGTACTCTTGCCTGGAAAATCCCATGAACAGAGAAGCCTGGTATGCTACTGTCCATGGTGTCGCAAAGAGTTGGACATGACTGAGCAACTTCACTTTCACTTTCACTTTGTTCCTGGAAGGAAAGTTATAACCTAGACAGCATATTAAAAAGCAGAGACATTACTTTGTCAACAAAGGTCCGTATAGTCAATGCTATGGTTTTTCTAGTAGTCATGTATGGATGTGAGAGTTGGACTATAAAGAAACCTGAGCGCTGAAGAATTACGCTTTTGAACTGTGGTGCTGGAGAAGACTCCTGAGAGTCCCTTGGACTGCAAGGAGATCCAACCAGTCCATTCTAAAGGAAATCAGTCGTGGGTATTCATTGGAAGGACTGATGCTGAAGCTGAAATCCAGTACATTGGCTGGAGAGCTGACTCATTGGTAAAGATCCTGATGCTGGGAAAGATTGAGGGCAGGAAGAGAAGGGGATGACAGAGGATGAAATGGTTGGATGGCATCACTGACTCAATGGACATGGGTTTGGGTAAACTCCAGGAGTTGGTGATGGACAGCGAGGCCTGGTGTGCTGTGACTCATGGGGTCGCAAAGAATTGGACACGACTGAGCAACTGAACCAAACTGACCTGAACTGAACTGAACTATTTGAATGCCAAGTAGGTTATATGAAAATAAAATTAAATATTTATTAAATCCAATCATCATATATTGTTATTATTTTTCTGTATTATTAATATTGAAAACATTTATTCAAATAATGAAAGGCCTGTATGAAAATAGGATTGGCAACAGGAGCAGAAGTATTTTCCTAACATTGATTATATTTGTGATAACTGCTCTGTGAAATATATTCTTCTTAAAATTCAGAATCCCAAACAGGGGAAGGTGGGAATAATGAGTCCATTAAAATGACTTATGGTGACTGTGATCAAGCAAGATATATTATAGCAATATAGACCTTCCGGGAACCTGCTTCACTGGGGTGTCTACTTGTAGGACATAGCTCTTCATCTTAAACAAATGTTTTGTCTGTGTTTATGTATGTCATCTTACAGGTTTATGTGATATACCTAAATTCGACAGCAAGGAACAGGGGAGAGAGGAGACGAAATTTCCAAAAGGTACTGCTCCTGGCAGGGAAATTCCAATTATTTGTAATCTAGTTGTACTCAAAATGTAGTATTATGATGGCTGTTTACAAAAAGGGAGCTTTTGGAACAACATTTATAGGCTTGGGGAATGATGTGGTTTTAAGAATTTTGAGTAAAGTACTCCTAAAATGAAAATAATTTGAAGAAAAGATACTTTATTTTATGTGATTTTTTTCAGTTTATATAGCATTTTAACAGCATATTTAATCTCTTTCATTAATCTTCAAAACAATCCTGTGAGATCTCAAAAAAGATATCTTTCTAGAGTTGTAAATAAGTTTCAGAAAAATGAAGTGATCTTCCTAAAGTTACACTATTTGAAAATATTAAAACCAGAAATAAGTCCAAGCCTTCTGGCTCTAATTTTTATGTTCTTCATTACCCTGTGTTGATGAGGATATCATCTTGAAAATTTTATGTAAATTTGGGAAATTATAGTTAGAAAAATGACTCCGACTGGTTGACATCTGCCTGCCACTATTATTGCATTCAGAGGACTACATAAGATCCTTTGAATACATTTGGAGTAATGTAGATAAAATTTCCTTTTCTAAGGACCATGTGAGGTTACAGAAGAAAGTGGAAAATGGTAATGGACTATGAAGAAAATTAAAAGGTAATCAAATATACTACACTCAATTTCCTTTTGTATTTAATAAGATTTTGCTCCTTTCTCTTTTTCTGATTATAATAGTATCTAGAAGTCAAAAAGAAATTATGCATGATCTAACTAGAGGTAATTCCTATTGACATTTTGGCTTTTTTTTTTTTAAACGGTTTTTCTTCAATGAATTTTATATAGTAGGGGTCATGTTATAGTCACACATGATAACTTGATTTGTTCATATACATTGTCACAATCATTTTTTCCATGTTACTAGAAATCTCTGTACTTAATATTTTAATTCAGTTCAGTAGAATCACTCAGTTGTGTCCAACTCTTTGCAATCCCATAGACTGCTGCACACCAGGCTTCCCTGTCCATCATCAACTCCTGAAGCTTGCTCACACTCATGTCCATCGAGTTGGTGATGCCATCAAATCATCTCATCTCTGTCATCCCTTTCCCCTCCTGCCTTCAATCTTTCCCAGCATCAGGGTTTTTTCCAAAGAGTCAGTTCTTTGTGTCAGGGGCCAAAGTATTGGAGCCTCAGTTTTAGTATCAGCAATTCAAATGAATATCTAGGACTGATTTCCTTTACTATTGACTGGTTTGATCTCCTTGCTGTCCAAGGGACTCTGATTACCTGTATAATATTCCACTTAATGGATAAACAATTTTGCTTCAGCACTTTCCTAGTGTTGGGGTTCCCTGGTGGCTCAGTGGTAAAGCATCCTTCTGCCAAGCAGGAGATGTGGATTTGATCCCTGTGTTGGGAAGATCCCCTGGAGAAGGAAATGGCAATCCACTCTAGTATTTTTGCCTGGGAAATCTCATGCATGGACAGAAGAGCCTGGTGGGCCATAGTCCATGGGGTTGCAAAGGGTCAGACATGACTTAGCAACTAAACAATAACAACAAATGATAAATTATTTGTTATTGTTTTGAAGGTAGAACACCATTCTCTATTATTATGCTATATAAACATATTATAATTTACATAATATAATATATGATGTAAGGGCCTAGGGGAGCCATCCCACGTTGAAGGTCAGGAAGGGAGGCCGGAGGAGATACCCCTCATGCAAGGTAAGGAGCAACAGCTGTGCTTTGCTGGAGCAGCCGTGAAGAGATACCCCACGCCCAAGGTAAGAGAACCCAGGTAAGATGGTAGGTGTTGCAAGAGGGCATCAGAGGGCAGACACACTGAAACTATACTCACAGAAAACTAGTCATTCTAATCACACTGTGACCACAGCCTTGTCTAAGTCAATGAAACTAAGCCAGGCCCGTGGGGCAACCCAAGACAGGCAGGTCATGGTAGAGAGAGCTGACAGAATGTGGTCCACTGGAGAAGGGAATGGCAAACCACTTCAGTGTTCTTGCCTTGAGAACCCCATGAATAGTATGAAAAGGCAAAATGGTAGGATACTGAAAGAGTTACTCCCTAGGTCAGTAGGTGCCCAATATGCTACTGGAGGTCAGTGGAGAAATAACTCCAGAAAGAATTAAGGGATGGAGCCAAAGCAAAAACAATATCCAGCTGTGGATGTGACTGGTGATAGAAGCAAGGTCCGATGCTGTAAAGAGCAATATTGCATAGGAACCTGGAATGTCAAGTCCATGAATCAAGGCAAATTGGAAGTAGTCAGACAGGAGATGGCAGGAGTGAACGTCGACATTCTAGGAATCAGCGAACTAAAATGGACTGGAATGGGTGAATTTAACTCAGATGACCATTATATCTACTACTGTGGGCAGGAATCCCTCAGAAGAAATGGAGTAGCCATCATGGTCAACAAAAGAGTCCAAAATGCAATACTTGGATGCAATCTCAAAAACGACAAAGTGATTTCCGTTCGTTTCCAAGGCAAACCATTCAATATCACAGTAATCCAAGTCTATGCCCCAACCAGTAATGCTGAAGAAGCTGAAGTTGAATGGTACTATGAAGACCTACAAGACCTTTTAGAACTAACACACAAAAAAGTTGTCCTTTTCATTATAGGGGACTGGAATGCAAAAGTAGGAAGTCAAGAAACACCTGAGTAACAGGCAAATTTGGCCTTGGAATGCAGAATGAAGCAGGGCAAAGACTAACAGAGTTTTGACAAGAAAATCCACTGGTCATAGCAAACACCCTCTTCCAACAACACAAGAGAAGACTCTACACATGGACATCGCCAGATGGTCAACACTGGAATCAGATTGACTATATTCTCTGCAGCCAAAGATGGAGAAGCTCTATACAGTCAACAAAAAACAAGACCAGGAGCTGACTGTGGCTCAGATCATGAACTCCTTATTACCAAATTCAGACTCAAATTGAAGAAAGTAGGGAAAACCGCTAGACCATTTAGGTATGACCTAAATCAAATCCCTTATGATTATACAGTGGAAGTGAGAAATAGATTTAAGGGCCTAGATCTGATAGATAGAGTGCCTGATGAACTATGGACTGAGGTTNGAACTTCCTGATGTTCAAGCTGATTTTAGAAAAGGCAGAGGAACCAGAGATCAAATTGCCAACATTCACTGGATCATGGAAAAAGCAAGAAAGTTCCAGAAAAACATCTATTTCTGCTTTATTGACTATGTCAAAGCCTTTGACTGTGTGGATCACAATAAACTGTGGAAAATTCTTCAAGAGATGGGAATACCAGACCACCTGACCTGCCTCCTGAGAAATCTGTATGCAGGTCAGGAAGCAACAGTTAGAACTGGACATGGAACAACAGACTGGTTCCAAATAGGAGAAGGAGTAAGTCAAGGCTGTATATTGTCACCTTGCTTATTTAACCTATGCAGAGTACATCATGAGAAATGCTGGACTGGAAGAAACACAAGCTGGAATCAAGATTGCCGGGAGAAATATCAATCACCTCAGATGTGCAGATTAATCACCGTTATGGCAGAAAGTGAAGAGGAACTAAAAAGCCTCTTGATGAAAGTGAAAGAGGAGAGTGAAAAATTTGGCTTAAAGCTCAACATTCAGAAAACGAAGATCATGGCGTCTGGTCCCATTACTTCATGGGAAATAGATGGGGAAACAGTGTCAGACTTTATTTTTCTGGGCTCCAAAATCACTGAAGATGGTGATTGCAGCCATGAAATTAAAAGACGCTTACTCCTTGGAAGAAAAGTTATGAGCAACCTAGATAGCATATTCAAAAGCAGAGACATTACTTTGCTGACTCAGGTCCGTCTAGTCAAGGCTATGGTTTTCCCAGTGGTCATGTATGGATGTGAGAGTTGGACTGTGAAGAAGGCTGAGCACCGAAGAAGGATGCTTTTGAACTGTGGTGTTGGAGAAGACTCTTGAGAGTCCCTTGGACTGCAAGGAGATCCAACCAGTGCATTCTGAAGGAGATCAGCCCTGGGATTTCTTTGGAAGGAATGATGCTGAAGCTGAAACTCCAGTACTTTGGCCACCTCATGCGAAGAGTTGACTCATTGGAAAAGACTGTGATGCTGGGAGGGACTGGGGGCAGGAGGAGAAGGGGACGACAGAGGATGAGATGGCTGGATGGCATCACTGACTCGATGGACGCGAGTCTGAGTGAACTCCGGGAGTTGGTGATGGACAGGGAGGCCTGGCGTGCTGCGATTCATGGGGTCGCAAAGAGTCAGACACGACAGCGACTGAACTGAACTGAACTGAATTGAACTTAGAGCTAAGATCCTTTTCTTCCTTCTTGGATTGTGGAAATGGAAAAGCTCAATTCTGACTAAATTCCAATTATCTTCTTCCAGTACTTTTAAATAAAGAAAACTGCACTGACAACAAGCGAGCATGGGTAGTTTCTACTCTGCCTCTAGAGTATCTGTGATGACCCCAAGCAAATTATTTACATTGCTTAGGCTCAGTTTGCATTCTATTAACATGAAACTGTATCTTTTTTATTTTAAAAGTTTGAGCATCAAGATAAGATTATATCATGAAAGGACTTTTTATGTCACCAAATCATTGTCTTCTTTACCAAATCCAGAGAGTTTCTAAATATAACATGGTGAATTTCTACATTTAATATCTATTGTCTGCTTATTCTTATAATTACCTAGGTTTATGTACATATCACATAAATATTTTCCTTTGGACTTTAATCTCTGATTTTAATTTCTTTTTGTGTGTTGCAAACATGATAAATTTTATGAATTAATCTTGTATAGTATTGCTTAAAGTGCAGGACTTTCTGTTTTCCCATTGTTCATTGACATCAGTCTATACTGCTCACTTACATTATGGTCACATGTTATTTAAGCAACATCTCATGACATTTTCAACTCCACATGTATTTTCAAACTCTTTCTCCATAATACATTTTTGTATAATTTAAAATAGGCATAGCCTCTATTGAGCTTCTACAAGAGAATGGTGTATCCTGTGTGAATATACTGCACATTCACATTTGTTAGAGAATCTTTTTATTCTGTAGCATATTAATCATTTGTCTGTTTCTAATATTCTTATGACATTGTAAGCTTTTTNGATATTAGAGGTCATTTTTTTCTATCAGTGCCTCTTACAGTGTCTTTGATATCATAAATGCTTATTAAATACTTGTTGCATAATATATTTGAAGGAGATTTGGCAGAACTTTATGTTCAATTTGATATAAGGTGTGAAGGAGACAAAATAAGCAAAGATGACTCAGGTTTATGAGCCTGGGGGTGATGGGTACTTTTATGTAGTATAGAAATTCAGAAAGAATGATGGATTAGAGGAAGGTTATGAACCCCATTTGTCAACATGTTCCAGTCTGGCTCTCAATTATGTGAATATTTTGAGAAATTTGGAAAAGAGGATAAGCAATATCATAGAGTTATACCTTAGTGGTTTAAATTGAAACAAGGGCTTTATTTCCTGATGGAGGAAGAATAGAAAGACCTAGGAGAGTGTTATTCACCTAATAAAACTAATTGAACATATGCCAATATTAAGTACAGAGATCCATTGTTATGTTCAACAGATAAGGTCCCCAAGTGTTGTGAAGCTTATAGATTTATCACTAAAATGGTAGAGGCAAAACTTAAAAGTAGAAATTATCAAGTGTTTAAAAAATATTAAACCCATAGGTTGGTATCTTTTCATATTCATCCTTTCAACAAATGTTTGTTGAGTGCCAATCAAAAACTAGTTATTGGGCTGTTATCTTTTGGGATATGGCAACAAATAAATCAGAAACCTTTGGAGACACTGCCATTTGGATCTAAAATTCTCAGAGTTAGACTGCTAATGGCTGAGGCAATTTTCAGCCTTCAATTGTGTCTCAGCCTAGGAAGTTTATTCTATTTGTTTGGTTTTCTGGCTTTCTTATGAGTAATAATCCAGGTTCTTAGACTTTTGAGAGTTCCTTGGACTGCAAGGATATCAAACCAGTCCATCCTAAAGGAAATCAGTGCTGAATATTCATTGAAAGGACTGATGCTGAAGCTGAAACTCCAATGCTTTGGCCACCTGATGTGAAGAACTGACTCATTTGAAAAGACCCTGATGCTGGGAAAGATTGAGGGCAGGGGGAGAAGGGGACGACAGAGGATGAGATGGCTGGATGGCATCACCAACTCGATGGACAGTACTGTAAGTAAGTTCCAGGAACTGGTGACGCACAGGGAAGCCTGGAATGCTGCAGTGCATGGGGCTGCAACAAGTCAGACACGACTGAGCGACCGAACGGACTGAAAACGATGCCGGAAATATAACAGACATTTAATGAATACCTGATGAATGCTATGCTGACTGAAAGGCTGGATGCTTAGGGTATCTATCAAAACAGTATTTCCTTACGAAAATTTGGTGCTGAGAAATTTCCTCCACAGGTATATCTAGGTCTTTCATAAAGGAAACAGTCCTAGTACTTGGCATGATCTTGCAGCTAGAAATGGGGATCAAATACCTAATGTGGTGTTTGGAAAGGAGACAGTTTATCTTAGGGACCCAGATACAGGAAAATGAATTGAGTTGTTATTTAAGATGGTGGTCTTTAACTAAGTAGGGGCTCTTTTCTTAGAGTTGGGATATATGAACAGAAGTCAAGTTGGTTTGAGTGTGAGTCTCTTTAGTACTGATCCAAAGCTCTTTACAATGCTTCCCACTAAGGTCTGGATTGTTAATCAAGTTTGCATGAAACTATTCCTGAAATGGAGGGTGAAGTGGCACTACACAGGGAAAAAATCACTGAACTATGAAGAAGTAAAGATGGATAATTTGGGTTTCTATGTAGCTGTAGAGATAGAAAATCTAAATAATAAGTCAGTTCACCAACATATTCAAGTAAATGGTTATTGAAGAGGTTACAAGGACTTGCTTACTTGACCAAAGTGACATAACTGTTGTTAAGTTGCTAAGTTGTGTCCAACTCTGTGTGACCCCATGGACTGTAGCCCGCCAGGGTCCTCTGTCATGGGGTTTCCCAGGCAAGAATACTGAACTGGGTTGGCACTTCCTTCTTCAGGGGGATTGTCCTCACCCAGGGATTGAACCCTTGTCACCTACTTGGCAGACAGATTCTTTACCACTGAGTCACCAGGGAAGCCCGAATTGAGCATAACCTCAGAAAAAATTATGAGTTGATAAAAGCTTTTAAAACATTATGACCAAGAACTATGCAAAGATTTGTTTTAGGAGTTCTGGTGATAATTTCTTCCTGGTGTTTAGTATTTACCATACAATGACCATCAGGTACTTTTTAAGCAGCAGTATAGTTGGACTCTAAGGCGCATTAAATTTCAGTTTGTGAATATCTGATGTTTCCTAAATAAAGTTTCATTCTACTTCTCAGTAAATACATACTTAATGGAGAAATTAGAAAGTGAAATCCAAAGTTACTAATACTTGAATATGAATGCTTTTGGCATGTATCCAAAGTTTCAGTCAGTGTTATTACTAAAACTGAATTAGTCTGGAGCATGTGGTCAGGAATGTTTTTAGTCAGAGAGGGTAGGAGAATGGATGCTACCCTTATAGGTGATGATGAGCTGATATGTCCTTGATCGCCTTTTCTTCTAGTTCAAGAATAGTTTTTTAAGTCTCAATTTTCTTGTGCATTCAACTGTGCTTTTGGAGTCCTCTGTGTTCCTCTGAGAAACATCAAGCTCCAGCGGGTGAATTGTGGGGAGGGTTCTGATCAGGCAAGCGTTTCAACCAATCTCTACTTTTACTTCTTTTGCATATTGGGGTTTGCAATATATTTTCATTTGAAGAAACTATTTTGCATATAAAAGCAAAATGTTTTAAGGACAAAGAAGATACAAATGGGACTGGGTACATGCCAATGAATCTCTAGAAAAAGATTGATTTTTTAAATTATTGATCAATCTTTCAACATGATTTTTTGATTCCAGTGGTCTCTAACCACATTAAGATGTGGTTAGCTCCTCTATCTCTATTACTGGATTCATATTTAAACATGATTTGTTGTATCACTCAACTCTCAATGCAAGAGACCAGGGCAGGAATTCATGTCTTGAGGAAAGGCATATTAATAAATACCTTCTATGAAAAGAGAAATTTTCTGAGAAGAGGAATATGGATGTATCTGGCCATAGAAAAATTAATATAGCTTACTGAAGTGGGATACTTTGAACCAAGATTGCCAGAAGAAATAACAGGGTGGCAGAGGATGAGATGGTTAGATAGCACCATCAACTCAATGGACATGAGTTTGAACAAACTCCAGGGGATAGTGAAGGACAGGGAAACCTGGTGTGCTGCAGTTGACAGGGTTGCAAAGAGTTGGAGATGACTGTGCAACTGGACAGCAACAACAACAAAGTGGGATAATTAATATATCTCTGAAATTAGTTATGCATGATAGACCCTGATGCCTGTTAGCAAAACATTACCAAAATCTCTCACAGGACTACATTAACTATGTTTACAAAACATATTATGGAGACTAATACATTTAGTGGTAAAAGTGTGCTTCTTCATACTGACACAATACACTTAAGTATTATAGTGAGAATGCAATGAAAATGGTATTTAAAGAGTTTGTGAGGTAAGGGAAATTGAGAATACAGAGTAATCACAATCTGAGGCCAAATAAGATAAAGCTTTTGAGTAAGTTATAAAAGAACAATTATNAAAGTTTTTGAGTAAGTTATAAAAGAACAATTATTTGATATAGTAACTTTTTAACACAAAGCATCTAACTTATTAATTATTAAAGTTAGTTCTTTTTACCTTTGAGTGAATATGGATTGCAATGTGAGATACATTCTTGGGGAAATACAAAGCAATGGCAATGATGGTAGGGACCTCTGACTTAAGAGGAAGATTGAAGTCATTGAGTTAGATGCCAAGAAATTGGGGTTTTGAGCTAATATTTACCAAATGTTACTGACCATGGACAAATTAACATTCTTTCTCTAGTGTTTCTATAGCCTGAGAAAACTGAATGTAATTTATAAAGCTCTTTCCAGTTATATATTTAAATTACTTAAACAAGACAGAAAGCTCAGACTCATAGCATATGTCATTCCAAAGAATATATAGCTAAGATTAAAAAAAAATTGATTTCAGCATAATCTCTGCATAGAGGAAAAATAATTTGAAGGCTAGAAGATAAATAGAGGGAATGATTGCCAGAGGTATTAATAAAATAACTCTGAAAAGATCTAATGCACCTTAGGAAAATGGGCACTGCTACTCTCAAATGATTTTTACTTAAGAAGAAAGTGATCTTTTGCCCCTCATTCCTCCTTTTATTGACTTTAATAACTGGAACTTCAGTTCAGTTCAGTTCAGTCTCTCAGTCGTGTCTGACTCTTTGCGACCCCATGAATCGCAGCACGCCAGGCCTCCCTGTCCATCACCAACTCCCGGAGTTCACTCTCACTCATGTCCATCGAGTCAGTGATGCCATCCAGCCATCTCATCCTCTGTCGTCCCCTTCTCCTCCTGCCCCCAGTCCCTCCCAGCATCAGAGTCTTTTCCAGTGCGTCAACTCTTCGCATGAGGTGGCCAGAGTACTGGAGTTTCAGCTTTAGCATCAGTTCTTCCAAAGAAATCCCAGGGCTGATCTCCTTCAGAATGGACTGGTTGGATCTCCAGGTTCCACCAAACTCGAATTTTTTTTTTAATTGAAAGAAAGATGCAGGATGCAGGATGCTTGGGGCTGGTGCACAGGGATGACCCAGAGAGATGTTATGGGGTGGGAGTGGGAGGGGGTTTATGTTTGGGAATGCATGTACACCCATGATGGATTCATGTCAATGTATGGCAAAACCAATTCAGTTCAGTTCAGTTCAGTCGCTCAGTCGTGTCCGACTCTTTGCGACCCCATGAATCGCAGCACGCCAGGCCTCCCTGTCCATCACCAACTCCCGGAGTTCACTCAGACTCATGTCCATCGTGTCTGTGATGCCATCCAGCCATCTCATCCTGGGTCGTCCCCTTCTCCTCCTGCCCCCAATCCCTCCCAGCATCAGAGTCTTTTCCAATGAATCAACTCTTCGCATGAGGTGGCCAAAGTACTGGAGTTTCAGCTTCAGCATCATTCCTTCCAAAGAACACCCAGGGCTGATCTCCTTCAGAATGGACTGGTTGGATCTCCTTGCAGTCCAAGGGACTCTCAAGAGTCTTCTCCAACACCAATTCAGTATTGTAAAGTAAAATAAAGTTAAAATAAAAATTAAAAAAAAATAAATAAAAAAAATAGAAAGAAAGAAAATTCCACTTTTCTAAATACTTTCTTCTCTAAATTACCACTATTTCCTAAATCAACTATCACTTATGGTAGTTCACAGTTTGAGACATGAGTATCAGATATTTGTTCCTATAACATAAAAACAAGTCTGTCTTCATAATTGCAGAAATTATTTTTTATCTCATCTTATTTTCACATAGCCGAGAATAGGCGATTGTTTTTCCTTCAATGCTACCAATTATTCTGTAATAAAAGGACAACAATTTTGGTATCATAATTTTGACATCAAAGACTATGTCAAGGTTTTATTTTTCTACTGCTCTATTCTATCAAATAATTATATCTGTCTGAAAAGCTAATAGTGTCTTTATAATTTAAAATATTTCACAAAGATTTTGCTTATTGGTATTAGTCCTGCTGTGTGAATTATGTGTACTTGCCAAATATGTTAACCTAGAATAACATATTTCAATTTTAAAATACTTTTAAGAGGTATTTTCTCTCACTTTTTCAATATATAAGTATTTCTCTAAACTTCTGTCTAGTCAAGGCTATGTTTTCCTGTGGTCATGTATGAATGTGAGAATTGGACTGTGAAGAAAGCTGAGCGCCGAAGAATTGATGCTTTTGAACTGTGGTGTTGGAGAAGACTCTTGAGAGTCCCTTGGACTGCAAGGAGATCCAACCAGTCCATTCTGAAGATCAGCCCTGGGATTTCTTTGGAAGGAATGATGCTAAAGCTGAAACTCCAGTACTTTGGCCACCTGATGGGAAGAGTTGACTCATTGGAAAAGACTCTGATGCTGGGAGGGATTGGGGGCAGGGGGAGAAGGGGACGACCGAGGATGAGATGGCTGGATGGCATACTGACTCGATGGACGTGAGTCTGAGTCAACTCCGGGAGTTGGTGATGGACAGGGAGGTCTGATGTGCTGCGATTCGTGGGGTTGCAAAGAGTCAGACATGACTGAGCGACTGAACTGACTGAACTGAACTACTCTTCACTGTGTTTTTGAGAGAACATTGAACCGGGATTTATAGAACTGGGTTTAATTATGGCTTAAACATTCTCTACTTCTGTTAACTTTGGCTAAGTCACTTAGTTTCTTTAGTTGCCTCTTCTCCTTTTCAATAGGTCAAACTTGACAATATCAATCTTTTATAACTCACAAAACTCTTGTGAGACTTAAATAAGTTAATGGCTAATGATTGCATCATAGAAAGTGAGTCTAGCAAATCTTTTGGTATGTTTTACATTCATGTAATCATGTTGTCCTACCATATTTTTGTTCAATAGAATTGCAGCTTTCAACAGACACACTCAAAAATTGGGACTATGGGATTAGGACACTAATCTAGGCTTGGATTTTTCCTGGTGGAATGGAATTTCATCAACAGAGCATTCAGATTTCAGGTGTTCTACCTCGCTTACATTTTGGGTTGGGTAGAGTGTTCCACAGGATGCAATGGTTGGATAATATCATTGATGCAATGGACATGAAGCTGGGCAAACTCCGGGACAGGGAGGCCTGGTGTGCTCAGTCCATGGGGTTGCAAACAAAAAGACACGATTTAGCTACTGAACAACAACATCACAGTGTTCCAAAGAGATGTGCCACATCCTTACAAACTCCCACCATCTGCTAGAAGGCCCTTCCTCAGGACCCAACTATAGAACAGTACGGCAACACTTTTCTCCCCTTCCGTCTTTCCTGCCACAGTAGCCGTGAACTTACAATTCATCTATATGAATAAAGAAAAGATTATTCTAGCCCAAACTTGTTTGTAGAAGTCAGAATTTTGTTATTACAAGTTTCCTTGAAGACCTTAGCAAACAGTATGTCTGATATAATTTAATTTTTCATTTTAAAACATTTAATTGAAGAAAATTCACTATATTGAAACAGAAGGATCACTGAAACATGAATGAGATTTGGTGCACTGATTTTTAATTTGGACATCTGCCTACTCGCTGAAGTAGGGGAAGAGATGAAGGTATCTGCTTTGGATGGACTAGAAAAATCCTTTTATGTTGGTGTTGGGGATGAAAGGGGAAGGGTTCTACCTTTTTGAACTTCTATCAACCCTATCAACCTCTACCTCTATCACACCTCTATAGAGTGAAGTATGTTATGCCATTTACTCCACCAACACCCACGTCTTGTTTTAGACTTGCACCCAGGGTAGATTATAAAAAAAGAAGAGGAATTCCATGCCATCTATTTAAGCAGTTAAACCAATCTTTTATATAAATATGTAAGTGAACAATGTGGATCATGAGACAGATATTTAAGAAATGCCAGCAGCACAAGTAAATATTATTAAAGTGAAAAAAACCTTGCCCTGGAAAAATGAATACAATTTATGTAAGAAAAAAAACCATAAAAGTTCATTTGGTTGAAATCTTTGGAGTGATTATAAAGTATATTTCACTAATAATAAAAAAATACGACAAATATGCTTCTTTTAGAAAGATGCAATAAAAAAAAACAGAGTTCATATTGGCCACATTAAAAAAAATGACAGCAGAACTAGAGGAAAATTCAAGCAATCCTCTCAGAATATTATTCAAAGATGAAAAAAATTTTTTTTGGCTGTGTTGGGACTTCATTGCTGCACTTGGGCTTTCTCTAGTTACATTGGATGGGGCTACTCTTCACTGTGGTGGGGGCTTCTCATTGCTATGGCTGCTCTTATTGTGGAGTACAAGCTCTAGGCTCTCGGGCTTCAGTAGGGACAGCATGCTGGCTTAGTAGCTGTGATGCATGGGCCTAGTTGCTCTACGGCACGAGGACTCTTCTTGGATCAAGGACTGATATCATTTGCTTTGCTAATTTATAGGTGTACTTTTTGAGTGTTGTTTCTTGGTTTTCTCTATAAATTTTTTTAATCTCTCTTTGCTTAAGTTTACGAAATTTCCCTATATTATCTCTCTCTCTCTCTCTCTTTTTTTTTTTTGGTAATCTTTTTCAATGCTGAGTATTAAGCACATCCACTAAAAGTTTTTCTTTTTTTTAAATTACACTTTCTGCAATTTACCTCATCAAGGTGCACATTATTTAATTTTTTGGATAGTTCTAATTACTTTTTCTGTAAGTGACCTAATAGTCCAAAAGCTTCCACAAATGTGATGCTCTTTTCCCTGACCTGATAGAGCTGTATAACAGACTTTGTAGGGTAACTTTTTATTACTTGCCTTTATGAGAATTGACAAATCATGTCTCCTTACAAAGTACCCTCATTTCCCCTTTGTTCTCAAGTCCGCTATTTTAGTTTACTCAGTTGCAAAGGAAAAGATGATAAAAGCAGGGTAAGACATGACAAAAAAGCACTGTACTGAGAGGAAAACAGAATTTTGTGATTTTGATCTTCAGTAAATACTTGATTTTTGAAAAGGTAGCTTAGAAACATGATTTTTCAAAAAGTCTGATAGATGCTTTTTAAGTGATGCTATGAAATCTTTTGTATTTCATATTAACATTTGTAAACAACATATAAACAATAGTGGCAGTTATAAATAATCTCAAAATAAATTTACACAACCAAAAGTTTACTATTTTAAGTACTGTATCACAAAGCTTTCTAGCTACAATTAATATATACACTTCAAATATCATTTTACATTTTCACACTGTAAGTTAATAATCACTAGAGGCTTGTGGGCTCAAACAAAGTTGTATCACAATAAATGCATATACATGCCTTGGAAATAATCAATATGGTCATACTACAAGGTTGCTGTTTGCTTTGCCGCTTCTTAGAAATCATATCTTTTCTATCACAAATTTAATGGGGTATCCATCATCCTTAGTAGAGTTACCATTCACCCATTCTTGAAATACTGATATGATTTTTGACTTCAAATCCCTAGAGTCTGGTATCTAATTAGTTGCCAAGTTCTGTTGCTTTGACAATAGGCATGGAAATGGGGAGAGAGGAAGATTTATCACTTGTTCTTCATTCCTTAGCTATTACTTTAAAGAGGTATTATTATTGCTTCTTTGAGCAACTGCAAGAGCTCCATCCAGTTTCTTATTTCTTTCAGTTTTTTAATTTTAATCCATTTATTCCACCTGGTTAGTTTTTCAGCAATACTAGCAGGATGCTTGGAGAAGGCAATGGCAGCCCACTCCAGTCCTCTTGCCTGGAAAATCCCATGGACAGAGGAGCCTGGTAGGCTGCAGTCCATGGGGTTACTAGGAGTCGAGCACAACTGAGTGACTTCACTTTCACTTTTCACTTTCATGCATTGGAGAAGGAAATGGCAACCCACTCCAGTGTTCTTGCCTGGAGAATCCCAGGGATGGGGGAGCCTTGTGGGCTGCCGTCTCTGGGGTTGCACAGAGTCGGACATGACTGAAGCGACTTAGCAGCAGCAGCAGCAGGATGCTGCTTTGACTTAGTTCAAAATCTTTCAGTGGTTTCTCTTTTACTTTTGGCAGTATAATTCCAGTGCTTTAGCCTGATATTCAAGTTTCCACATGGTTTGACCCTAGGCCTTTTAGTTTTTCCACTTTTTCCCCATAATTCCTCTATTATACCTTATATTTAACTCTCCTAAATCTCTAAGATTTTCACACAGTATGTGCCATTGTTCATTGCATCTATCACAAGACTCTGAACCTATTCACCTTTAAAACAAACTTTAAAAAACATGTTTAAAGACTAAACCACTTCTAAAAGTGATTCCAACCATTTTTTAATAAACTCACACACAGCCTACTGACTAAAGTACTAAGATTATTTCATCTCTGGCAAGTATTCATTGAGGTTAGAATAAAACAAACTCCAAACTGATATGTTAATTTCTCTCTAGTAAGATGAACCAACTTCTAAATTCTTTCTACAATAAGTCTTCTATGAGCTATGGTATCTCCTCTGGCTGCAGGAGTAACTGTCATGATTCAATTAAATGTATCAGGTAAAAATGAAAAATTATGTATTAACTAAAGTGAGAAATAGGCAGTGTGGCATCACTTCTTAATTTTCATCTACTTTTTCACTTACCTAGACTTTTGTATCTGCCCAGTGAATTTACTTTTATGTGACACAAGGAAATAAACAATTTCTCTCCAACAAAGAAGACAGTATCAAACAGCATATATTTCATAAATGCTTCTAATTTTAATGAGATGGGAGCTATCTTTCTGTAAGGAGATTTGAAAGGTGACCCATCACCAGGCACTAGGTTCAATGTGACCTCAAAAGCTATTAGAATGTGATATTCCATATAAAACTTCAAATTATATTCTAAAATTTTCTTTCTATCGAAGTCTTTTGAAAGTGGATAACATCCTGTGTTGATTTCTATAGCATAGGGCATTGACTTTTTTTGTTGATCTTGCAGGTTTATCTTTATGAATATTCATTAGGTTATTATAGAGTAATCTAGTTTTTTGTGGCTTTAATAACTTCTCTAGTTTGAGAAGGTCAGCTAACATTTCTTTCATAATATACTTACTTTCAGTTAAGAGTATATCTCTTGCTCTTGCTTCCTTTTTGCTTCCTGTCTTTATCTTTTGTGAACTGAAAAACAAGTGTCCAATAAATCAAGAATTATATACTGTGTAAAAGGGTAAGATACATTTATATGACAGTTCACAATTTGTAAAACACCTGATGATACACTGGGGCTTCCTGGGTATCTCTAATGGTAAAGAATCTGCCTGCAATGCAGGAGACGTGGGTTTGATCTCTGAGTTGGGAAGATCCTCTGGAGAAGGGAATGGCAACCCAATCCAGTATTCTTGCCTGGAGAATCCCATGGACAGAGGAGCCTGGTGGGCTTCAGTTTCAGGGGGTTGCAAAGAGTCAGACATGACTGACTGACTAACACTTTCACTTTCTTTCTGATGAAACATTGCTTTGTTTAATCACCAAAGCAAATTTGAGTGGTAGATTTTATCTACACTTTATAAATAAGTAAATCGGAGGCCAGATAAGTAGATCATATTTCATAAGTACATACATTTAGTAAGTTTATCTGTAGAATATGAACACAAACCTGTTGACTCCACCTGTGATATATTTTACATTGTGGTATTGTTTCCAGTAAGGGCTTTGATTTAGGTCACAACTGAATGGTCTCGTGGTTTTCCCCGCTTTCTTCAATTTAAGTTTGAATTTGGCAATAAGGAGTTCATGATCTGAGCCACAGTCAGCTTCCGGTCTTGTTTTTGATGCCTGTATAGAGCTTCTCCATCTTTGGCTGCAAAAAATATAATCAATCTGATTTCGGTATTGACCATCTGGTGAGGTCCATGTGTAGAGTCCTCTCTTGTGTTGTTGGAAGAGGGTGTTTGCTATGACCAGTGCGTTCTCTTGCTAAAACTCTGTTAGCCATTGGCCTGCTTCATTTTGTACTCATATTTGATTAGATTATAATCAAATCCCTTACAATTATACAGTGGAAGTGACAAATAGATTCAAGGGATTAGATCTGACAGAGTGCCTGAAGAACTACGGATGGAGTTTTGTGACATTGTACAGGAGGCAGTGATCAAGACCATCCCCAAGAAAAAGAAATGTAAAAAGGCAAAATAGTTGTCTGAGAAGGCCTTACCAATAGCTGAGAAAAGAAAAGACACAAAAGACAAAGGAGAAAATGAAACATACACCCATCTGAATGCAGAGTTCCAAAGAATAGCAAGGAGAGATAAGAAAGCTTCCTCAGTGATCAGTGCAAAGAAATAGAGGAAAACAATAGAATGGGAAAGACAAGAGATCTTGTTGAGAAAATTAGAGATACCAAGGGAACATTTCATGCAAAGATGGGCTTAATAAAGGACAGAAATGTTAAGTACCTAACAGAAGCAGAAGATATTAAGAAAAGGTGGCAAAAACACACAGAACTACACAAAAAAGATATTCATGACCCAGATAACCAGGATGGTATGATCACTCACCTAGAGCCAGAAATCCTGGAACGTGAATTCAAGTGGGCCATAGGAAGCTTCACTATGAAAAAAGTTAGTGGAGGTGATGGAATTCCAGTTGAGCTATTTCAAATCCTAAAAGATAATGCTGTGAAAGTGCTGCACTCAGTATGCAAGCAAATTTGGAAAACTCAGCAGTGGCCACAGGACTGAAAAAGGTCAGTTTTCATTCCAATCTCAAAGAAAGGCAATGCCAAAGAATGTTCAAACTGTCGCACATTTGCATTAATCTCACATGCTAGCAAAGTAATGCTCAAAATTTTCCAAGCCATGCTTCAACTGTACATGAACTGTGAACTTCCAGATGTTCAAGCTGGATTTAGAAAAGGCAAAGGAAGCAGAGATAAATTGCCAACATCTGTTGGATCATTGAAAAAGCAAGAGAGTTCCAGAAAAACATCTATATCTGCTTTATTGATTATGCCAAAGCTTTGACTGTGTAGATCACAACAAACTGTGGAAAATTCTTCAACAGATGGGAATATCAGACCACCTGACCTGCCTCTTGAGAAATCTCTATGCAGGTCAAGGAGCAACAGTTAGAACTGGACATGGAACAATAGACTGGTTCTGAATCAGGAAAGGAGTATGTCAAGGCTGTATATTGTCACCCTGCTTATTTAACTTATATGCAGAGTACATCATGAGAAATGCTGGGCTGGATGAAGCATAAACTGGAATCAAGATTGCCGGGAGAAATATCAATAACCTCAAATATGCAGATGACACCACCCTTATGGCAGAAAGCAAAAACTAAAGAGCTTCTTGATGAAAGTGAAAGCTGCTGTTGCTAAGTCACTTCAGTCGTGTCTGACTCTGTGTGACCCCATAGACAGCAGCCTACCAGATTCCCCCATCCCTGGGATTCTCCAGGCAAGAACACTGGAGTGGGTTGCCATTTCCTTCTCCAATGCATGAAAGTGAAAAGTGAAAGTGAAGTCGCTCAGTCGTGTCTGACTCTTAGCGACCCCATGGACTGCAGCCCACCAGGCTCCTCTGTTCATGGGATTTTCCAAGCAAGAGTACTAGAGTAGGGTACCATTGAAAGTGAAAGAGGAGAGTGAAAAAGTTGGCTTATAACTCAACATTCAGAAAACTAAGATCATGGGATCTGGTCCCATCACTTCATGACAAATAGATGGGAAAACAGTGGAAACGGTGACAGATTTTATTTTCTTGGACTCCAAAATCACTGCAGAAGGTGACTGCAGCCATGAAATTAAAAGACACTTGTTCCTTGGAAGAAAAGTTACCACCAATTTAGACAGTATATGAAAAAGCAGAGACATTACTTTTCCAGCAAAGGTCCATCTAGTCAAACCTATGGTTTTTACAGTAGTCATGTAAGGATGTGAGAACTGCACTATAAAGAAAGTTGAGTGCCAAAGAATTGATGCTTTTGAGCTATGGTTTTGGAGAAGACTCTTGAGAGTTTCTTGGACTGAAGGAAGATCCAACCAGTCCATCCTAAGGGAAATCAGTTCTGAATATTCATTGAAAGGACTGATGATGAAGCTGAAATTTCAATACTTTGGCCACCTGATGTGAAGAAGTGAGTCATTTGGAAAGACCCTGATGTTGAAAAAGATTGAAGATGAGGAAGAAGTGGACAACAGAGGATGAAATGGTTGTATGGCATCACTTACTAGATGGACATCAGTTTGAGTAAGCTCTGGAAGTTGGTGATGGACAGGGAAGCTTGGTGTGCTGCAGTCCATGGGGTCGCAAATAGTAGGACATGACTAAGCAACTGAACTGAACTGATAGTTTCCATTAATTTGGTAAGGTTCTGAGTGAGAGCTCATGAAGTCATAGGCAAGACTATCAGAAAGCAATTTCTTAATCTCCAATAGGTTCATTTTTCAAACTTTGGTCCAAAGAGGTTTTACAGAGGGTTAATGTCTCCAGAAGTAAGATTGCTAACTAGATAGGCAATTAATGTCCTGTTTTTATTTAACAAAAGTAACAATTTACCAGTATCAGGTATAAAATATAATTCTGGACATCTCGACTATGAGACATAGTCCTACCATATTTTTATTTAATAGAATTTCAGCTTTCAATAGGCACATTCAAAAATTGGGACTATGTGACTAGGACAGTAATCCCATGGACAGAGGAGTCTGGCAGGCTAGAGTCCATGGGGTCATAAAGAGTCAGATGTGACCGAAGCAATTTAGCACATGAGGTTGCTGTACCCGTCTCCATGGGATCTGCCCAACCCAGAGATGGAACCCATGTCTCCTGCATTGCAGGTGGATTCTTTACCACTGACCCATCAGGGCAGCCCTGCGATGAGTATGCTGCTGCTAGGTCACTTCAGTCGTGTCCGACTCTGTGTGACCCCATCAACAGCAGCCCACCAGGCTCCCCTGTCCCTGGGATTCTCCTGGCAAGAACACTGGAGTGGGTTGCCATTTCCTTCTCCAATGCTTGAAAGTGAAAAGTGAAAGTGAAGTCTCTCCGTCGTGTCTGACCCTCAGAGACCCCATGAACTGCAGCCTACCAGGCTCCTCCGTCCATGGGATTTTCCAGGCAGGAGTACTGGAGTGGGGTGCCATTGAGGCCTGGAAGTATTGCTCAACACTTAAAATGTAGGTTTTTATTAGGCATAAATGGGTCAGCAGGATATTGTTTATTTTTTCTACTATATTAGAATAAAGAGAATGTTTGAACTGCTAGAGGTTAACAAATGAACTAAAAATCTTAAATCTCCTGTTGGAAGATATTCCAAACATAGGAAGAGACCACTCTGTTCATTTACTGAATGACTGTTTGCTTACTTCTTTGGGTAGAAGATTACTCTTTCAGTTCAGTTCAGTTCAGTCGCTCAGTTGTGTCCGACTCTTTGCGACCCCATGAATCGCAGCACGCCAGGCCTCCCTGTCCATCACCAACTCCCGGAGTTCACTCAGACTCGCGTCCATCGAGTCAGTGATGCCATGCAGCCATCTCATCCTCTGTCGTCCCCTTCTCCTCCTGCCTCCAATCCCTCCCAGCATCAGAGTCTTTTCCAATGAGTCAACTCTTTAGGCTGGACCAAATCGATCAAGCCAAAAGAATAATTTTTCCCAAGGTAGGTAAAACAATAATAGCCAACTATTTTAAAAATAAGTAAGTTCCCAAGTGTATAAAATTCTCAAATAACTTACGAAGAATGTGTAGAAAATCAGATGGATGTTTGAACACCAGGTTTACTGGAGTAGTTTATGGCTAAATGCACTAAAGAGCCATCTCCTAGAAATCTCAGAAAACTCAAGTAGAGAGGAGTCCTAAACATCAAGTCTGAGCTCCTTTTAGATATGTGGAGAGACATGTGACTCCTAAACAGGTTTATCAGGCTCTTTTGATTCTGCTTAATTCCTTTTTCCTTCTTTGTTATAGTCTTATTCTTAAGAAAATAATCCCAAGGAGGCTATTAAAAGATAAAATACAAAAATTCATAAAATCTAAGCAAATCATGTTGATGCTACAGTGCAGCAACTGATCATTATGTAAAGAATTTAATTTGATATATTTATAAATGACCATCTCATTGACACTTCTAATTTTGACTTAAACAGCAAATAATTTATATCTGTCTGTAAACAGGGTATCACCTGTACAATTTCTAAATCAGACAATAAGGATAGCTCTTCATCACATTAAAGAAAACTGGAGACAGATCAGGTTTATTTACAAACTATAACACAAAATCATAAATGGCAAATTAGGGTGGTAGATGTTTTTAGAGTTACATCTTACGAAGGACAAAACAAAGGGAGAAATCAGTTTGCTACAGAAGAGCTATTAGTGGTTAAAGGGCATTTGATACTAGGAGCAAAAAGAATGTAATTAGTATAGGATTTTCCTTTACTTGAGTAATACATTTTCTTACTGCTTTAATAATAATGTTGAAGTAATTGTATTTCCTCAGGAACATTTTTGGAGAAGGCGATGGCACCCCACTCCAGTACTCTTGTCTGGAGAGTCCCATGGAGAGAAGAGCCTGGTGGGCTGCAGTCCATGGGGTCACAAAGAGTCAGACATGACTGAGCGACTTCCCTTTCACGTTTCACTTTCATGCATTGGAGAAGGAAATGGCAACCCACTCCAGTGTTCTTGCCTGGAGAATCCCAGGGACAGGGGAGCCTGGTGGGCTGCCGTTTATGGGGCTGCATAGAGTCGGACACGACTGAAGTGACTTAGCAGCAGCAGCAGCAGGAACGTTTTATGCAAAAGATGTTGCTCAATATGAATGTCTATTAATAGGCAATAGCTCATAAAGCAATAACTTATCTCGGTACATCAACAAAAAGAGTATAAAATTGTATAGTAAAGCCTTCTGGTGGACTCGCTATCAAAGAACATACTTTATGGCTTTGAAAATGAAAAATGAATTTATAGCTTGAAGTGCCAAAAAAGATAAGCTTGTACCTGAATTTTTTGTCCTCCATTAACTGATAGCATGTTTTCTATTTTGGGTAAAATTCTAGAATAAAGGTTAATATATATTTTAAAAGACTGTCTTATATGTACAGAAAAATCAAATTATTGCTGAGGCCTGATTTATGCTTTGACAAATTTATTAAAAATATTCTTCAGTTTAAATGCTATTGGCTAAATGTCTCCATTGTGTGCCAAACATGGTCATAGTCATCCAGCTATGGTGACTACCCCTGAAGAGTTTATCACCTGTGGGAAAAACACGTGCTATCTGTGATGTAAGGTTGACAATGATATGTTGAAATAGTTGCACATGTTACAGTTCCAAGGACAAAGGCAAGTTAACCTCAACCTGGGTTATTTGGAAAGGCTTTAAAGAATGGTTTGAAAAGTCAGCTCTGAGGAGGAAGTGAACAGAGCATTCTAGAAAGGGGAACAAATTGTGTCCAGAAACAGGAAAGTTAAGTGTAGACTTGAAGACAGAGAAAGGAATTATGAGGCCACAGAACTGATAGGAATAGAGAAATGGAGAAGGAGGGAGGCTCGTGTGTGATGTCTCATAAACGGTCATGTCAACCCAGTGAATTCATCAGAGATCACATATGTGAAAGCTCCAGAGACATTCTGCAGACCAGAACAGCATTCCTGCCCTTGAGTTCAGTAGCTAATCAGCAGCAGAGGCTTCTTTTTGTGACTGGCATCTTCCTTTCCATTGCTCTATCTACCCTTAGGCAGCAGTTATCTAAACTTAGTTTCTCCTAGTTCCTGGTAATGTCCAATTTATTTTTATTCCCTACATTCACTTAATAGTCCAGTTCTCAACTCCTTGTGGTCACAAGGCATCCAAGTTATCTTTCCGTGAAACAGCCTTCATCCCTTGCTTTATCTCATTTGCTTCCTTAAGAATGTTATTTGAAATGACACTATTTTGTGAATGATTTTCTGACAGCACATAGGTAGAATATGTTTCTCAGTACCACCCCCCCATTCCAAACTCTTTGATATTCTGTATAACTTACAAATATATATGTATGACATGTAGTTTTGCCAGCTCAAAGAAGAAGATATACCTAAGTGGGATCCTTAAGGTTAGATGCCTCATAAAACATGTTAACATCATCAAATTGATTTAAGTAAATTGTGGAACATGTCTACTTTGTCAACACCTGTTGAATAACAGAAGAGCAAGACCTTTTGTATATCTCTGTTGCTAGGATGTAGCCTAGTTTAGTCAGGCTACATATTAGCTAAATAAATGAATGGAAAAGGGAACTAAAGATGTATTCTTATTAGGTTTCACATTATATCTTAGGAATATTTCCTCCTTACATAACATCTATTAAACTCAAACTGGTGTTTTAAATCTTCTCAGTATATAATATCCAAAAATCATTCCATCACAAGAAAAAGCACAGAGAACTTTTCTTTAACCTCCTATACCTCTGAACAAGCTAACACATATGTGAAAGTATGCCTGTTTAACTCTTTCAATGAAAGTTGTTCATTTCCATTACACATTAATCATTTCTTATCACAAAGAATGTAACCCTGACACTCGTATACACATGTGCACACGCATAAAGCAGGCTGATATTCTATCTACTTGCTTGGGAGAAAAAAGGAGAAGAAGAAATCTTGTGTTAGTAAAGAGTAGCAAGGCTGTGGTGATTTGTTATATGACTGTATGGAGTAAGAAGCAAGTTACTATCATATATTTAAAATATTTACTTTGCTCCAATGAGTTTCTTATTCCTTCAGAAATGCCTTAGAAAAAAAGGAGTATGTTTAAGTTTTATGTGCTATGTTGACACTATTTTTTATCTCATACATCTAATAAGTGGAACAGCCCATTAATGTTCAACATGTTTTGCATGGGAAAGAGGATGGATCATAAGACTTAAAAATGAAAGCTCGGAGGTGGGGACTGAGTCACAATCTATTATAATTCTAAAGGCTTTGTTACATAATTAGAGGGTCCTCAGGATATGACTATGAATACAACTGATTCATGAATTAATGAAATGTAACTGAAGCTTTAGATAATGGACCAGTAAGCTATTGGCCACGTTAATTCACTGTCACTTTTTTCCCAGTCAGAGTATGTTTTTGATGCCAGAATCATCTTTTCCCTCTCTGCCTACTTTGTGAAAGGCAGTCATGGAAAAGAGAGCTTTTGCTACACCCACGTTCCCTTTACTTTATATTTTTCTTATTATTCCATTAAAAAATTACTAAACCTTTCAAATGAAGAGTAAGAAGTAGAACTGAAGTGCTCCTAGAAGCATATTTTGTATTACCTTCCCTGTAATAAAAATTGTGGCTGGACTTTGTCTCCACTTCCTGGAAGATAACCTGAAAATCTTTGGAATTTCCCAGAATGTTTTGTTGTTCATCCTGAAAACTTTAGGGCATCTGATAGTTTATACCAACAAGATGACTCATCGTGAGCCCCTAGATAGCTTATGCTAAGGAGATGACTCAGGATGGAAGCTGGCCATGGCAGAAAGACCAACCATGTGATTAAAGAGTTGGGGCTTTAAGCAATGCCATATCAGCCTTTTTTAGATGGGAGGGAAACTGGAGACTGAGTTAAATGGTGTTAATGATTAAATCAATAATACTTATATAACAAAATCCCAATAAAACTTTTGGATACCAAAGTTCAGGTGGGTGCCTGGTGAGTAATACTCCAAATATTTTCACAGACCAATGTGCTGGGACGGTAATACAACCCTGGGAACAATGGAAACCTTACATACAAACCTTCACAGATTTACCCAATGCTTCTCTCCCTTTGGCTGGCGCTGATCCATATGCTTTCTGCTATAATACAACTGTAATCTTAAGCATAATGCTTTCCTTGAGTTCTGTGCCTCATTCTATCATATTATTGAAACTGAGAAGATAGTAGGAGCCTAATTCTGTAGCCAGCTGGTTAGAAGTGAGGATGACACAAATTTGTGGCTGCTGTTTGAAGCAAGGGCAGTCTTACGGAGGACCTTGCCTGTGAAGATGGGCCCAGTGCCAGGTGGTTGATATCAGAAATTATTGTTACCACCTTATTTTTCTTTAAGGGTAAATTTGAACTCAGGGAGGGTTAATAATAGTCTCAGTGTCATACTGTGTTAGCAGAAAACTTCAGATGAGAGTTGGGTCTCAAATTCCTCATTCCAGTGTATTTTGTTATGCCATGCTAGATATCAACTCAGACTCCATCTTCATCTCCAAAATAGAATTTGATAGAGAATAAGCCAAAGCAAGAAAAAAAAAAAGATGCTATGCTAGTGTGGGCAAATCCAGTATGATAATACCATCTGATAGACAGCAGCTGATATTTACTAGTGACAAAAGGCTGAGAAGGTGCTGGGCACTTGCCTAAGCACTTTCCAGCTATGATCTTCTATAATCCTTACAACCCTTTAAACATCTCCATTTAACAAATGAAAAAAAACAGGCTCATGGACTCTCCCAAGGAAGCAAAGATAATAAATCAGAGAGTGAGAGTTTTGGGGAGGTAACATGGAGTCTTGACAAAATAGATTCTGAAGGCAGCCAACTTTGATTCCTTAAATGGTTTTGACCTGAACTGTGAGATGTTTTAGGATTTATTTCAATCTTTCATACAGAAAAATATCAGATTTGAAATAAAAAGTATTTCTTTAAAACTAGCTAGGACATGAATGCAATTCAATCTCTCCCTCTCCTATCTTTTCCTGCTTAATTTTTTAATACTTGTATTTAAGGTCTTTCAAGTTGCATTAGTAGTAAAGAACCCATCTCCCAGTGCAGGAGACCAAAGAGATGTAGGTTCAATCCCTGGGTATGGAAGATCCTTTGGAAGAGGGTATGGCAACCCACTCCAGTATTCTTGACTGGAGAATACTATGGACAGAGAAGTCTGGCAGGCTGCTGTCCACAGGGTTGAAAAGAGTAGGACATGACCGAAGTGACTTAGCACACACATACTTGTTTTAAGAAATAAAATTTATATGAGACTTTATCTTGTCAATTGTCATCTTTTCTCAATAATCAAAGAAATAACACTCCATTCAAAATAAAAATTTAGATTGGGAATTACATGGCGTTGAGCAGGTATTTTAACAATTTGATGAGTCAGCTTCTTTTTATTAAACAGAGGTAATAGTGATATGTGCCTCACAAAACTGCTGTGAAGTATGAATTCCTTAGCACAGTGCCTGGCACACTGACAAATATTATTATTTGAGTTTACATTGTAATTAATCATTAATAACTCTCAAGTGACTTTACTGTTATTGCTTAGTAAAACACATACTCTTATTTTCTATTCTTGTTTGGTAGAAGGAAGACTATTAAGAAATGAATCAGGGACTTCTCTCATGGTCCAACTGTTAAGACTGTGTGCTTCCACTGCAGGGGATGTGGGTTTGATTCCTGGTCAGGGAACTAAGATCCTGTGTGCCACTCTGTGTGGCCAAAATACTAAAAAAGGAAAGACATGAATCAAATGATAGAGGACTTAGCATGATACTTAACTAGCTGACTCCAAACTAGCTATGTGTTTGAAAACAGGCAATTCCCTGAGTCAATGTGAATGTCAGCTTGAACAAGAAGCTATGTCTTCATGAAATCGGGAAAGTCAAATGCCTCAAGGAACATGTTAACACTAGTAAATCAGTTTAAATAAATTGGAGAGGAAAAAATCTTTCTATTAACTTCATCATCATATGTAATACATTGGTGAGATTTGGCTAGTAAGAAAAATAATTTTAGATTGGAGCTGAATGCAAATTGATAATCTTAGGCAGTAAGCACATGAAGGAAATAGTAAGGTACTGAAAAGGGATGCATGCAAAGGAAGTTAAAAGGGAAAACAAAGGAGCCAGGATTCCTCCTTGCTGAGGCCAGATCTTCCCTGCACTGCTGCTTTGCTCAATTCCTTCTGGCATCTACATTATCATGATTAAGTAGGATAAATGTTTCACACTGAGCTTTGGAGTGTGCAATAGAAAAACAAGGTTGAATTACCAGGAATACCAAAGAGCTACTCTAAATTACTTTGTGTCTCAAGGACACAAGTCTGTGTGCAGAGGTGAAAAACAGAGAAAATAAAAACAGACTACTCACACAGCAAGCACAAGTTGTGAAATTTAACTTTTCTCAGTTGATAGAACTAAAAAGAAGATCGCATCAGCTTTTTAAATAGCCTGATGTCTTTCTTCTTTTCAGGATACGTGTGAGTGCTAGGTCCTCATTTATTTATAAAAGCTACAGGGCTATTAGCAGCGTAATGTGGGAAATAAATATATTTTTCTTAATTAGAAGACATCCTATTAATTAGAAGATTTATTAGACAGCCAGGTGGTTCAGTGAATCGGCTATGGTTAGTTCAAGAGAGATAATGCTGTCACCTAAAATATGGATACATTTGAGGGTAAACTTTAAAAATAAACAGAATGATCTGGATAATGGGATTCATTAATCACTGGAACTGTATGTGTCTGTGTTTATAGGTGGGTATGGCAAGAGAGTCAAATTTGTCAGCCTGAAAAACACATTATTAACATTGAAATTAGTGTGCCAGAACTTGTGTCATAATAAAATAGACCTGTAAAGAGGCTCCTCTGTCCATGGGATTTTCTAGGCAATAGTACTGGAGTGGATTGCCATTTCCTTCTCCAGGGGATCTTCCCAACCCAGGGCTCAAACCCAGGTCTCCTGTGCTGTAGACAGATGCTTACCATCTGAGCCACCATCCAAATTCTTCAAAGAGTAGCATGACTACTCTTGCTCTAAGATGACACCAAGCACCTTATAACAACTTTTCACTAAAATATCCATAAAGGCAAAAAAACTGTAAAAAATAATAATGACAAAAGAATAAATAGTATAATTGAGCCAGATGCAAATGAATAACAATAAACTATTTACATTTTTAATTTTTTATGTCATACCTTTTATTCTTTTTAAAATACATTGTTCCTCCAAAGATTAGTTGATTCATATCTATTTATCTAGATAGAAACTATATGGCCCAGAATTCAACAGGGCAATTAGTGTGAAAATAAATGAAGACCATTTACATGAGAGCAAGAAAAGCTTATTTATTCAGGGCTTGCTACAGCAAGGGAGTCAGTCATCACCATTTGTGTGTGACAGAGACTTAAAAGCAGGCAGAGGAGTGGGAAAGCTTCATAGCAGACACTGGGCTGCACCCTGCAGGCCTACGAGGCCTGGGCTTATCCAGCATCAAGACTGAAGAAAGAGCCCTGCGGGAGCAACAGAGACATCAGTGGTTTAATGGATGGGGGAGTTTACACGACTGAAGCAAGGTTCTGGAGCAGCAACCCACGTGTACAGTGGACGCGCAGGACAAGGTGGCAGTCTTTGCTGGGTGGGGGCATTCAGGGGGCCAAGGGAGGAGAGATTACCAGTTACACGGGAAATTGAAGTCAGGTTAGTTCGTTAGTTACCAGAGAATCGAAGAAGGGCCCGTCTCTTACCATCCCTTTTATAGTGAAGTGAAGTGAAGTCGCTCAGTCGTGTCGGACTCTTTGCGACCCCATGAACTGTAGCCTACCAGGCTCCTCTATCCATGGGATTTTCCAGGCAATAGTACTGGAGTGGATTGCCATTTCCTTCTCCAGGGGATCTTCCCGACCCAGGGATCAAACCTGGGTCTCCCACATTGTAGACAAACGCTTTACTGCTTTACTGTCTGAGCCACCAGGGAAGCTGTGATAAGCTTTAAGCTATGATCCCTTTGATAAACTATCATTAATTGGGGCCTGGAGCAAGCACACAGGAAGGTGAGTAGGGTGTAGATGAAGCAGATTCTGGTTGGGCAGAGAATGTATAGAGAGCCAGAGACCATCCATCCTGAGTGGCCTGACAATACAATAGAAAAGCAGGAAGCCTTCAGGTATGTCCTGATTGAGATGTTACTGGTATAAGCAAATGAGATGGGCTAACTAGGAGCTAGGCATCTGATGTGATTGGTTAGGTAACCTATTTGGCTTTCTCTGGTTGATCCCAAATTAGAAGTAGGAGCAAATATTAAGGAAACTAACAGTTATTCCTCAGGTCCTGGCCATTTTGTCTGATACAGGGGTTATTGCTCACCTTCCTGCATTGGTTGCTATAGTCAGCAGTTGGCCCTCCTTGATTGATTACTCTGGATAATAGGTTGGCTTCTTCGGATGGTTGCACCAGGCTGTATGTCACAGTGCTACTTTTACACATGGATTGGCTATGATACTTGTACATATTCAGTCTCTTGTAAGTACTGGATTCCTGTAGGGGCTTGTGGCAGTTGGGAGTCATGATCCTCATAAGAAAAACACCACAGGGGTCAACAGAAATGGGCAGGCCATAGTACCAAGGCTTGCTAGAAACTATGCGTTTACTAAGTTAACATCAGTTCAGGCTGAAGAACCAGCCCAAAGGAGGTGGAGAAAGAGGCTACCTCAGTAGAGCAGAGTGCTTTGGGTGAAAGCCAGCTTGAGATACAGAAGCTATATACATCAGTCTTTCCTCAGTATTCAATCTTTCTTCTCTAAGTATTCAAGGAAGGTTATATCACCGTCTAAGTGGACTTAGAGAAATATCAAGGATTGTCCAGTGATAAAGGCTTGGTCATTTATGAAGATGAGTCAGGAAAGAAAAAAAAGAGAAAATCCTTTAACAATCACCATGTTCCTTATGGAAAATTCTAAAGAATAAGAGAGCAAACACAGCATCCAGGAGACTCAAAAGAATAACATAACTTCTGAACAGATGCTACTGCTGGATCCAAAGGAAGCTTCCAGACCTATTTTAAGATCTTCATTAAAATCAAGGAAGATGTGGCTTCTGTGAAAATGGATATGAAAAAGAAACAAAGTGAAATAGCAGAATATTAATCTTCATTGAAAGTATCAAATCAATGTTATAGGTCATAAACTTGAAACTGTTATAGACTGAGGAGAAAAATAGCAACTTTCTGTGAAAAGTGAAAGCTATTACTGTTATGGCCAGTGAATAAACCAACAGCCTATAGATAACTGACAGTCTTCAGAGAGACAAAAGGAAGGGAAGAAGAAAGTTATCAAATAATAATGATAATAATAACAATATGAAATAATTCCAGCTAACATTTATTGACTGTGCCTCGAATACATGTTCTGCATGTTATTGGGATTATTAAATTTAATACACACAATGGACCTATAACTAGGCTTATA